>CM060952.1:30779589-31214589 GCA_030765055.1 Mantis religiosa | reverse complement strand
TTAATGTTTTTGGAATACTTAATGTGTTGTTTAATTACAGGAAGAATAGGCACAAACTTTGCTGGTGGGTAAAACAGCTCTTATGTCCAGAACCACTGTGGTACACGAACCACGTTTGGTAACAGCGTTCCGCTTGAGCATTGGCCAGCGTTCTGTTGCCTTTGACTTTTGCGAGCGGTATAGACCTATCATTTGTAATATTTTTTATTATTATTTAAAACAGATGGAGTCATAATATAAGCAAGTGGAATTCTATTTGTGAGATTTGCTTAATGCCTAGGTACTAGCAATGCGGTGACTATATTGTATGCATATACGGTTTACCTAACCATGACTGGAGTTGATGGCATGGTGCAATCAAAGTGAGGAATTGAAACTAACTCCGCAGAAGGAAGTGAATCAATGTCAAGGAACGAAATGCGACGTAGTAGGAAGTAAATATCGGAAGAGAAGGAAGTAGCTAGGAACTTAGACAGGTCATGGAACAAAATCCAAACGTAAACGCCTTGGAGTCCACTACGGCGTAGGAAGTAATTATGGAAGGACCTTCTAAGTGTAGGAAGTAAGTAAAGCACTAGTATCAGCTAGGACACCTCTTTTATGAATTTGGGAGTGCTGTGCATCGAGTTCTAAAGAGAAGAAAGTACGTAAATGTCACTGACTGAGCTTTTATAGCTGAGAAGCTCTATTCATGATAAATTATTCCTTCTAACGCAAATGACGGAAATATGCAAAAATAATCTGTACTCCTCTTAGGTGATAGTCAAATCTTGAAATTGTATTGTGCGCATGACCGAGGAGAGAGAGAAATAACTTTCAATTTGAGAAACGTTGACTAACTTAAACTCTAACCTAAAAACAGGGAAAATTTGTTAAATGGTTAATTTAACAAACAGATAGACAAACTGTGCATTTAAATGAGATCTCATATGTGTATCTCTTACAATAAAATTTATAAATTATGTACCTACGAGGTGTGTTCAAGTTATAACACCTATTTTTTTCCTCACATAGTAATCACAAGAAAAATGTGAAACTAGTGTCACTTCTCAACGTAATCTCCCTCTGGTCGTATACATTTTTCACATCGTCGACGTCATGATTCCATGGCCGCTGCGAACGCTTCTTTAGGAGTGTGTTCTGACCATTGGAAAATAGCTGAGGCAATAGCGGCACCACGGAGAGTGTCTTTCATTGTGAGATACAGCCAAAAGTCGCTAGGAGCCAGGTCAGGTGAGCAGGGATGATGAGCAATCACTTCAAAGTTGTCACGAAGAAACTCCTGCTCGCGTTCGCCCGATACGCTGGTGCGCTGTCTTGATGAAACAGCACACTTCCAACCTTTTCCGATCATATTTTCACACGACGCTGGGAGAATTTTATCCTTCAAAACATTGTAGTAGGATGCAGCTGTCATCGTAGTGCTCTTTGTAATGCAATGAGTAAGGATCACCCCACTGCTGTCCCAGAAGATGGCCACCATCATTTTGTCAGCACTGGCGCTCGCCCGAAATTTTTTGGTGGCGGTGAGTCTGTGTGCTTCCATTGAACTGACTGGCGCTTCGTTTCAGCTTTGAAAAAGAGCATCCACGTCTCATCCATTGTCACAATCTATTGAAAGAGAGCTCCATTCATGCCGTCATCACACATCAACTCCGCCTGACAATTTGCCACGCGCACAGCCCTGTGATCATATGTCAGCATTCGTGCCACCCACCTGGAAGACACTTTTCGCATTTTCAGATCTTCATACAGGATTGTGCACACAGATCTCACGGAAATGCTAATTTTGGAGGCAATGTCTGCACTGCTCAATCAGTGATCCTCCAAAACAAGGCTCTCCACTCACTGGATCGTGTCCTTAGACCGGCTTGTGCGAGGCCGTGACTGTCTTGGCACGATGTTCTGCCTTCATTGAACTGTTCGCACCCAGGAACGTACATTAGACACATCCATGGTACCATCACCTCATGCCTCACTCAACTGATGATGTTCAATAGGTGACACCACGAAAATGGAGAGAACGAATGATTACGCTCTTTTTGCAATGAAAACGTCGCCATTTTAAACATAAAAAGCGGTCATAACTCTCGTCGCTGAAACTAGAGTTCTCTGCACTGTACAGTGTCGCCATCTCTGTCACACATTCACAAAGAATCCACGTGTATTTAAAATAAAACAGAAGTTCTTATCTGGTCCCAGTGCTGAAAAAATAAGTGTTATAACTTAAACTCACCTCGTATTATTAAATATGAAGAATTCTTCAGACTGTTCCCAAGAAATTCAATATGTACATGTCCCTTATCATGAGAATATAATATGAATTATTTATTTAGAATTATTTAGTTACTTTTGAATGTATTAGAGATTTTGAAATCATCTTTCAATTACATTAGTGTGAGGATTTCCTTATGTGTTTTTTGATACATTCTTCTCGAATTCAGTTTCTCACAACTAACTGCCTATAATTGTGACAAGTTCGGGCACCTCTTAGATTCTCTCACATCATTCCTTCCTCCTTCACTCCCTTCCACTATAACTCATTCATGGTGAAGGAAACAGGAAAAAACGAGAAAAAATATAGTTTAAGATACAAATAAGTATCCGGAAATGCCTGGAAAACATTTAACTGTACCATTCCAGTTCAGAGTGAGTCACGAAGGCAGAGTAGTTATGAGTGAACTTGCAAGCACGTTTCAGCTCTATAGTAACGAACTGGTGATGAATTCACCAGTGAATATTGGAGTTCTGGGCCAGAGTCGACAAGTAGGGCGCTCTAAAAGGGAAACATTCTGTGTGCGTCGAATGTAAAGAGCAGAACGCGAATAAAGATACTGAAATTAACCACCTTTTTGGTCTTTAACGGACTTTTGCTGTTCACACAGTCGATATGTGCCCGCTTCGGTAGCGTGGTGGTAGCATGACTGCCTCACGTTCAAGAGGTCCCGAGTTCGAATCTCGGTCAGGGTGGGTTAGCTGTATAAGGTTTTGTACGGGGTTTTCCCTTATCCTGAAAGACTCTAAGCTCCATGGACCCCGGGTTCATTTGAGCATCATTTCACCCATTCCATTCATCGTCCGATATGACCTAACGTTGGAGGGCGTAAATTACAAAAAAAAAAAAAAAAAAAAAAAAATGAAAACCTCCACGTTAAATTTCTGGGTGGAATACTTCCCCCCCCACACACACATATATATATATATATATATATATATATATATATATATATATATATGGGTGTATATCAACACTCCCTGTATGGTGCCCGCCGTGGTAGCGTGTCTACCTCACGTTCAAGAAGTCCCGAGTTCGAATCTCGGTCAGGGTGAGTTACCTGGATAAGGTTTTTCCCCGGGGTTTCCCTTTTCCTGAAAGACATCCTGTTGGGTAACTCTAAGCTCTATGGAGCCTGAGCTCAGTTGAGCATATTCCACCCATTCCATTCACCGTCCGATATGACTTAACGTTGGAGGACGTCAAATAAAACACACCTTCCTATATGGTAACTACGGCCTTCGGGGTAACCTCGCCCTACCACGTGATGACCAGACGCATTTCTCAGGTGAAGGCACGCGGAGGGCGGTGTCCATTACCTCCAAATGACAGGGTGATAGTGAAGATGGCGGTGTGACGAGAGGACCTACAGCTTATACCGTGGACTCCGAACCACGTTGGACATAGGGGACACTTTACATGAGCTAGACAGAGGTGAAGGCACGGATAGGGCTGACTTAAAATTGACACCCCAGAGCCGTTAATGGAACTCGGACCATCAACACGAGAGTCGCGAACGAAACCACTGTGCCCTTTTTCCCTAGCATTTATTTCCATTATTGTCATTTCCTTAACCTTCTTATTTTAATTACACTATACATTCGAATTATTGATTAACATCTTTTTTCGTCCATTTAATTTTCAGAATATGTCTTTCGCCAATCAACTTAACTCGTGTACAGTTAGCTGTCGTCCGATTTCTTCGGGTTCTATACATTAGATTAAACTCTCACCCAGAGTTCCAGAATGGGAAGAATAGGGAATAATCCTGAATAAACAAACTCTTCCCCAAGTCTAGAACACAGCGGCCAGGTGTTCTACCTACTGAAGTATCGGGCCAGTCCAAGTTATTTTCTTCTACCGTAGTATGCTTTCTAATATATCTACCGTAAGACATAAAGTGGAAGCAAGATGATCACAGAATGACGCCACCACAAGTGCATTTCTTCATAAACTGATTAATTCTAAGGTTTTTGCAACATCTGTAGTTGATTACGAAACAACCGACCACGTCTTTCCGCTTTAACTTGGAGATTACCATCCTCTCACGTGTGTATGTACACGAGGATGCCTCAATTGCACTTCAGGTCATGCTTTACACTCATTTTCTTGAAGGACAAAATTCATGAGGTATAACACGTGCAGCTTTGATAAATTAGCTGAAAAAAATGTTTTTACACACTGCGTAATACTAAAGGAGGAAAACTAATCGCGGAGTGTATGGTACTACCTCTGAATTACCTATATTTACACGAGTCAATTAAAAACGCAATTCCAGTGCCTTATTAGCATATAGTGCTTGTTAATAAAATTATTTATAGCTCATGGTTAGGTGCGAATAACACAATTGAAAGGAATCATCATCGGAATTTCAAATGCTTCAGAGTGAAAATAAATTATTACTCGATGTAGCTAAGGAGGGTGATTTTTAAATGTTATACGTATCTATTTAATTCTCATACTTATCTGTATTACCCTTTACTGTGACTATCACGAATTACGGGAACAATATTGTCATCTTTGTTAAGAATATTTTACAATATAACAGTTTAGATATTTATGAATAATGGCTGTGCCAGGGCTGAGTGGTTAGACCCCTTGGCTGCCACCTAGGCGGTCCGGGTTCGATCCCAGGAGACCACAAAGTGGAATTTTTGGTGGACAATGGCGCTGGAGTGGGTTTCCTCCGGGTTCTCCGGGTTTCAAAATTCCATGGTGAATGAAAGACCTTTTAATTCTTCTAAGAACACTCTTTATCAAACTTTACGACAAAGCATTACCAATTTTACTTTCATTCCGAAGGAAGCCATGTTAAGAATTTTTGCTAAAAGGAAAAAAAAAAAACTATAGCTTTCTCCCTGATTAGAACTTGTCACCTAGGGAACCAGAGTCCATCAGATACCCCCTGATCACAGAAGAGCCCTCGGCAGATATGATAGGAACATCGACTAGTTACTTCTGTCATACAAACATTGTTTGTTCACCTCAGATAGTTAAAGAATATTCATTAGTTTGTTAATTTAATTTCTCCGTAGGGCAGGAGTTCCGTCCCCTTCAGCTGCCGTGGTGCGGGCTCTGGTGGACCCTTAGCACTCGTGGTACCGCTTACGTTACTAGAGGAACCTCGGGCCGAACATTCGAGCCCCTCCCTGATTGGGAGTTGTTCGGATTGGGTTGGACTCGAGGGGGCAGTGGTTCCCGGCACCCGTGGGAGATCGGGTACGTCTCCGGACGGGGTTGAGGGAAGCCATTAATAGTCCCGCGTACTATTCAGCATAGCTAGTAGGTGTGCTAGATCACCAGGCGGCCCCACTGAGGTCATATCGGTAGCCTTTCCATTTTTAGTTGGCGGGCGTAAGTGGCGTATCCACTTCTATCCAGTCTTGAGTCCATAGGACCAGATGTGGGGGAGGGGGCTTGTTAGTCTCTAGGTGTTGCCCAATGGAAAGCCCCACGGAGGCGCCGTGCGCCCTTTTGGGACAGCTTGGTAACTTCCTGGTTGAAGGCGGCCCGGGTCTTTGGTCCTACGGGTCCAGGACAATGGTAGTGGAACCTCTGGCAATAACGGCAATAATAACTGTTGATATAATTTCGCTTAGGTTTCATTCGAGGAGCCATTTATGTGAACTCAGAAAAGTGTTCAGTTCATGTTCAGAGATTTGTAAAAATCCATCTAATGCTAAGTGTCCCTAATAAAAATGACAAACTCTGCGATATTACAGCGGCATACACTCTGGATCCACTCTTACACAACAATTTTCTATAAACGTCTATTCTTCTATATCATGTTAATAAAGATAAGAATTTGTAGAAATATTTTTATTAAATATATCCATTTACGTGCAATGGGAATTCGGGAATGTTGCTATAGTTGCTTGCTATTTGGTTACTGAAATTATATTCTCTTTATATGTCCAGGACATAAAAATACTATAGAATAGAAAGCACTTTGCATTTTTCATTAGAACATCCCGCATATATTGCAATTTAGTCACATTCGTTGAAGATATTTTAATAAAATTAAAATTGTGATAACTTTTGCAAAGAAACCGCTGTTTAGGACTGTATTTTTTTACTCTATTACGATCCAAGGAGACCAAACACCAAATTAGTATTTAAAAGAATTGTTTTGGACTATAACAGACTCGTGCGCAGACAGAAGATTTTCTGGTGGAATTTTGATATCAGACTTTTACTGTAATTGAAATGCCTCATTTACCTATATATACGCAGATATAGAAAGCAAAGATACATTTTAGAGTTGGGTGTGAAGCTGAGATCAAGAATAGCATATAGAGGTCGTTAATGACGTTGAAAGGAGCTACTTTCAAAAGTAGGGAACTAGAAGCGGAGAGGTGATCCTATAAAAAGGCTGTAACCAAAGATACTTGTGGTTTCTTGCAAGAATAGGCCAGAAACCTGTTGCTTGACTTTTTTAAAAGGGAGAACCAGCTACTCCTGGACATGTGAGCTTAGATAGTAGTGTTTGTATAAACATTGCACCCACTAAGAATGGAAAATTAATACATAGTTATATGAATTATAATTTGTCTGCATATGTGTGTATATGCATTAGTAACTGAATAGATATATGTACATTTCTGTAAATTTTAATCAAAATTATGAAATGTTACACGTGTCCCGTGGCTAAGAGCGGTGGGCTAACCCCTACCGTTATACACAGATAACATTGCAAACGTTATGAATTATGGAACCTTTATTTCTCAAGAAAATATAAATGCAGATAAACACAGTTGATTCTTTCATACATTAAAATTATGATTTATTAAAGGATAGCATACTTTAAAGCCTATCTCCTATTTCGTCAGCGCGTTTGGTGGCAATGTTCCTATTATGTGTTTCAAATGGGAAGGGTTCTGGAGTCTAGCTAATCAAATGCCGTATCACGCTCAGCGTTGCCAGCTTGTTACCCAACACCTTTTATATTTCCTTCTCTCTCGCGCGTTCATAGAACATGCAGGTCTGCTTGGTGCAGACGTAAGGGCAAGCAAATTATATTTTACAAACTTTTACGATGATGCAGTTGCAAAAATAAAAATTGGAAAACGCATTTACGCAAATTATGTGTGTTTTAAAATACTATAATTATAGTCTATGAATTACCTGTTCTTCTAATCCAATGGAACTGCCAGTGGCTCATCCATATCGCTGTCAATGTCACTTCCGTTAAGAGACAATTCCCCATTGTCACTGTCTTCATCGTCTGAGTGTTGCAAATATATGATTATAGGTTCCAAAACCTCGTCACGTGATATTTCTTTCTAAAAATCGTCTTCTTGAAGGTTTTCTGCATGCCTCACGCAGTTTTCCCATACCTGTTGTGTTACCTTGTCACTTTCTTTGTAAACAAGTCGTTTAACGTCCTTCAGTTTAAAAGTATTATTTATTTTTGCAATCTCCCTTTTTATTTGAGCCCACACCAACTCCATTGGAGTATATTGGCACTGGTAAGGTGGCAGCCGTATTACCTCGTGTCCCGTTTCAATTGCAATAACTCATTTTTAGTTTCTGTTTCCGAACAATTTTTGAATAACGTGTACACCTTAAAAATAGTACTTCGAGCCTTACTTCTCAATAACAGCCTTTTTGACTCGCCACTGAATTCACCGCAAGAAGCCATTGCACTATTTAACTCTTGCTCTACTATTGTGTAAAGAACAACTGAATGATATTGATCCGAACTCTCCTGAGTAAATAAACATTTCTTATCCAGCATTCATTCATAAACATAATCATACAGTATTCCACATGCTAACAGGAAATGAAGTGTTTGTTCGCTCTCGAATTTAACACCTTGACTTATTGACAGTAATTCTTTTATCACGTCATGTCAGTAGTTTAAATTTCAGTTCTGAGTAATTGAAAGTATATGTATATACATACACCCCAACCACTTTGAACTCTCTAGAGTAAATAGAGATTACGAACCATTCATAAACAAAGATATAATGTGACCAGACACGTTCTGCCAGATCAGCAAGAAATGTAATATTTCCTCTCGCTCGAATTGGATTATTCAAAGAAGTTCTTTTATCACGTCATGTCAAACATTTACGTTTCAATTCTGAGTAATTACAAATATACAGTGCTTACGTCGAAATTTGTTATAATACAGGTAATGGTGGCTTATTTGTATTAGAAAAACTATTTCAGCTAAAAATATGGGGTTTTCATGGTTATGTTAGACACATTACTCTCTACCTTCTACATGGATCAGTTTCGGCAAAATCTGAATTTTTGCCTTAGTGCGAATAGCAGTTCATACAGATTGAGTAGGTTGGTGATCCTCACACACCACTTAGCGGAAATGTAATACGACAACACCGCAGGACTCCCATTGGTTGTCCACCTAGTAGCGCTCAAGAACAAGCGTCTTCCCATTTGAAATACATAATAGGGCTAGTGTGCGATGGTGTCAGGAGAGAGGGGGCAGTGCTCTTGCTGGACTCGATAGGCAAACCTTGGACGAGTGCACTGAGCCCGTCAATCAAAGTAAGTGCCCTCCTCGGTAGCGTAGATGGGTAGCCTCTCTGCCTCACCTTCAAGACCTCCAAAGTTCGAATTTCGGTCAAATGAGTTACCTGGATAAGGTTTATTTCCCGGATTTCCCCTTATCCTGAAGGACGATTCTCGCTCCATGGACCCTGGATTCATTTTAGCGTTTCAGCTGTTTCTTCGCCCAATATAACTAAACGTTGGACGCATTAAAAAAAAACAAGATAGTATGCCTCATCGTAAACTCCAACCAGTCTGTAACTTAATATACACATTGACTTGTAGAGTGCTGATGACAAAGCAGGTGCAGATGCAACATCTTCCTTAAGGGGAGTTGTACCCATACTGTGTCAAAAACGTATCCCTTTTCCCCTGGTATTTTGACTTAAAAATTGCGTATCAGTATAATTATGATGCAGAGCTTAGAAGAATTTACACTCATATGACCTTCTCGACTAGCTCTTGTAGGAAATATTTATACAATCACTTGTTTAATACCTATTTCATGTTAGTCAAGAAAAAAGGTGTTAGAAATTGGTTTATTATATATTTATATAAAGGAATCAGGAAATACGTCAAAACCTTCAAGACTGGATTGCTCTGTACTGGATTTAAAATTAGATTGTCTTTGAATGACTAAGAGAGAGGTGGAAAAAATAAGTCCTTATTTCAGAATAGTACAAGTAGAAAATGAGCAGTCTGGTAATCATTATTTGCCAAAAAGAAAATGTGCATTTGACCCGAATATGTTTTATCGCGATCTGCATTTTTACGTAAGAAATTTTCGTTTACCTCTTACGGTTTACCAGTTATGTCAGTCATTCAGAATGTAGTACATTTCAGAGGATGTTTCCTGAAAAGTAAAAATCTACATTTAATTTGTTTATTAAAAGATTTAGAAATTTGCCCGGAGTAAGCCTTAATGATCAGCATATCAAGAAATGCATTTCATGCCTAATATCAGCTCTCCTGTAATATTTATCCTGAATTACAGGTTATCGTTGTTCTTTGTATCTCTATTACATGTAATAAATAGTGTTAAAGTATCAACTCAATAGGTAAAAGCTGTTGAAGAATGAAAGGAATAACGAAACAAGAGTGTAAGTTTCACATATATGTATTTCTTCTACTACTACGATTCATACAAGGTTATACAGTTGCAAGTTTGGAAAGTACACCTTCCAAATTCAGTTTCGTAAATGCGAATTCCCTTTAAAGATGTTATATGCTAAATAATTGTGAAAATTATTGCTCTGAGAGCTAGGTTTTGGTTGTTTTAGTAAATTGATGGAAATTAATCATTTCTGCATACTAGCCGTATATAGGCTAAGGTCTTTGATAGATATTATCAACATGAAAAATTCAATACCATAGCCGGGATATGAACCACGGATCTCCTGGTTTCCGTCCAGTCGCTCTTACCCGTAGACCTACCATGGCCAACTTGCCTTCATCACATTAAATTCTCCATTCGACTCGTATATTTCCCCGGTAGACCACTAGGGGCTCTCGCATCCGAGGTACACCGTTTGTGGCGACTTACTATCGTAAGTAATTAAGTCCCAGGCTTCATCATTTAACTCTTATTATCTCAGTTAATTGATGGAAATTAATAATTTCTTCACATTAGTCGTATATAGTCTAAGGTTTTTGATAGAGAAAACATGAAAAGTACAATGTCATGGCCGGGTTTTGAACCACCGATCTACTGGTTTCCGTCCAGTCCAGTTTCCGTCCATGGCAAACTTGCTGTCCTGGCATTAAATTCTCCATTTGATTCATATATTTCCCCGGTAAACCACTAGGGGCTCTCGCATTCGAGATACACCGTTTGTGGCGACTTACTATCGTAAGTACTTGAGTCCCAGGCTTCATCATTTAACTCTTATTATTTTAGTTAATTGATAAATATTAATCATTTCTTCACACTAGCCGTATATAGGCTAAGGTTTTGGATGCTTTATTAACTTAGTCTATGCCCCAAAATATTGTTGTTTTTTATTTTTTTCTCTCGTAATTTACGTCCTCCAACGTACGATGAATGCAGTGGTTGAAATGATGCTCAAACGAGTCAAGGTCCATAGAGCTTAGAGTTACCCGACATTTGTCTTTCAGGATAAGGGAAACCCCTGGAAAAACCCTTATCCAGATAACTCGCTCAGACCGAGTTCCGAACTCGGGACCTCTTGAACTTGAGGCAGACATGCTACCATCTACACTACCGAGGCGGGCTGTTTTTATGATGAATACCCTATCCATCTTAAGCAGATGACTATGTTCCGGCAACTGAACAAATTTGCAGAATCATATTTTATTTTGCACTTATGGTAACTAAGTAGCTTTTCTTCAAAGAAATGTTAGACAATTAATTCATGTTTTTCAAAAATAGTTTTTGGATGACTATTTTACTAACTATTTCTATGTGTACTTCGCGCTTAATGTTTGAAGTCGGAGTTTCAAAAACATTTTAAAGCAAGAAATACTGTTTGTACAATGGAAAATAGCTGAGAGGCGTTCACATATTGAGTAGATTTAAGTTCATACATTTATGTATTATTTTTTAATGTCAGAAACCACAAACAATTTAGGGTAAAATTTACCCAAGACTAATAGTATTCTCTAAAGCCAGTTATTTGTGCTCTATATTTAAGCAGGATTGGTGACTATCTCCCATTTGGATTCATGAGTAATCTTGTTTCATATCTTGTTTCTTGATCTGTCCACAAGTTTGGCAGTTTTAATAATATGTATATGTCGATTGGGAGTTAATTTTAACTAAGGCTTAAAGATATATTGGGTTAAGGTCAAGAATATTAGTATTTATGGCTTTGTAACTAACAGGATTTGATGTGCAATAGTCTATTCAGATCGAACCGTTGATAGCATTTAATGATTTAAAGCTGAAACATTGCCCCCTAATGAATGATTTATTTACTGTGCATATTGCATAATTTTACAATTGACAACTTTAGGCTATATTTATTTGTCTTTACCTTGTTGCCTTACATGACACCCTGGTCTTCTGCTCTGCCAGGTAGCTCTTAACCTCCATGTCTCCTTGTTACTTAATTAGCCCCATTCTTCCCCCATCTTCCTTTCTTACATTCTTTACATTTCTTGACCATTTTTCTTTTACTTTCTGCAAGAACTCACAAATACTTCTTACCTTCTTTTCGCCGTTTCCTGTTAACATTTTAGAGCTACTGTCCTGTTCTCTACTTTCTACCATTTTTCCTACCAAACATACTTTTCTCCATATCGCTAGCTCCTTGCATTCTGTTACTTAGTGTTCTATGCTTGGTTTTACACCAAACAATTCACAAATTCCCTTTTCCCTACCTCTTATCCCTCTTAGAAATATTGTTCATGTTCTCATCCAAGCTAACCCTTCTCTCTCTTGCCTATTGCAGTAATCTACATATGCTTCTCGTGCCCAATTTCTTTTTATTTGCTTGTAAAATTGTAATGATTTCATATTTTCTAGACTTCCCCATATTTCCTGTCTTTCTATATCTTCTATTCTGCATTTTTACCAATTTACCCACATCGCTTGTATTCCTTTCCTCTAATCTCCATATATCTCCTATTCCTGTCTCTGTCCACCAACTATTTGAGTTCTCTAATCATTTTGCTGTCTCATGCATGATTTCATAAATGATGTATTGAATCGCAGTGTTGATTTGGGTATATCTAACCTCTCAACGCCTTTAAAGCCTTTTATAAATATGTAAGTAGTTTTTAGCTCTAAAATTAAAAAATAAGGTAATGTTAGTGCATTCACATGAGATTCACTCTTTGTTTTATCTACGAATTTTTACTATTAAATGTCATTCCTTATTTTATTTTAGGTATAAATTCAGTTTTGTCAACACTTACAGTAGCAGAATTACGTCACATACACAATTACAATCTTCCAAGGTCGTTGACCACAACAAAGAGTTTACTTTCAAAACACACACCAGTTCCAATTACAACTCTCGTTACTACTTCGTGTACGACTGTCCGATAAACTAGTCACGGCTTCTTTACACGCACGACAATTCATGATTCCAGACGGTTGTAGAATATTCTCTATCAATCAAGATGTCATTAGAATTTTCCATTTATCTAACTTTATTTAGCCTTTTATATCCGCGGTATCTTTATCTGTTTCAGCAAGCTCTTTATCTCCGCACTGCCCTATCTGTCCCTTATCTCACCGCGGGGATCCCTTTGTGCGCTTCGCCACCTGTCGTGACTCTAGATATGTAATAGCTCTGAAATTTTGTTCTTCTTACACCAGCAAGTGCAAAACAGTGGATACCTTCTCATTTCAAAACAGTATAACAGTTAGAAAATTCAAACAATTAAAACTGCCTCGAATATTTAATGCCTTAATGAACTGTATTTGAATAACCTGTGTGGCTTAATGAGTTCTACATTTTTACTTAGAAAACGTCTCTTACAGTTTATCAGACATACGTTCAAGCCTTAATCAGTTTGAAGAGAGGCTTTGCAGGTTTTCACAGAAAATTCCAGATATACATTTATCTTAATTCTCAGAAGAAGCTTTCGAAAGGTGCATCACAATGCAGCATTTCCCAAATAAAGGTTAGTCCTAAGTGGGCGATTTTTTTAAAAATCTCAGCGTCAGATGTTTGGAATAGGCTAAACTTACTTTGGAATTCAACCAACGTTCCTTATGACTTATGTGTATTCACACACATGTGGAAATGTTTGTAAATACTTGCTGTTTATATTTTATTCGTGGAGAATGATGATATCGAATTTTGGATGGAATTCATGGATAAGTGCTGGTTTCTCCAGTGAATAGCAATTCTTAGTGACTATAAATAAAACAAGAGGTACCTTATCCGTTGGATGTTTTGGAGCAATCTGTGTAAACCACGTTCTGCGTGCAGGAGTTAACCGTTCCTCGAGCTGATACAGGTGCTGATAGGCGTCCTGTCAGACGTGAGCAGCAAGAAAACGAGCCGAGGTAGAACGAGCAGCTGTGCAGTAAAACTGAAGGCAGCTACTATCAGTTCAGCTAAAAAATAAATGATCTTCTACCAAATTCAGTACCTTTGCAATGATAGATACTTTTATTCAATTTTGCATAAATATATTTAAATACTCTGATATGTGTAAAGTAACCAGCAGAATGACTTGGGTGGTAACATCTGTGGGAGACCATAGGTTATGCTTGCTAGGCTGACCCTGACCCATGGATGTTTCGGCAGCTTCACCCAGTCGCTAGGGGACCGCTGGAAAGAATAATATCCTTCCAGAGTGGCCCGGTAGCTCAGTCGGTAGAGCACCTGCCTGCCGTGCTAGGGGTCCCGGGTTCAATTCCCGGCGGTGGGGATGGGGATTTTTCTCAGACCAAGAAAATTCCCCATCTTCCCCAGATTCTGGAAGTATGACTGGGAGTGTGAATGCGTGTGTGTGATCTACTGATTAAACGAATACGAGATAACACCTTCGATATGTTCCAAAGGAGAACGTCCGCCGATATGACCATTGCAGTTAAAGGAACAAGTAAAAAAAAGTATCCTTCCAAATTCTTGTACCTCCATTTGAACTACCTCATATTTTAATTCTGGATGGCTACATAGGTGGTCTAAAAAGTTACCGACCTAATAAAATACAATACATTTTTTTTCATATTTTTTTTTCCTTTTTGTTTTTCAACTGTCTGCTTGTAGCTCAACACACTTCTTCCATTAATGCTCCGACGTATGTAACCCGTCCAGATAGTACTCGGCGTTTTCCTCTGCAAAATAATTGTTCACGAAGGTGATTGCCTCTTCATCTGACGAAAATCTCTGTCCTCTGAGCGCAATTTTCAGATAAGGGAACAAAAAGAATTCGCTTGGGGCTAGATTTGGTGAGTAATGTGGATGATGGTCAAGCAGTTCAAACCGTAATTCGGGGATTTCCGCCATTGCTACCGCTGAGGTGTGAGACGGTGCATTGTCTTGGTTAAACAGGATTTTCTTTTTCTGCAAATGTGGCCGTTTTCTCCCAAGCTCTGCCTTCAGCTTGTCAAGTAATGATGCGTAGTATGCTCTTGTAAATGGTTTTTTCCCTTTTGAAGATAATCTGTTCAAATAACTCCATGACCATCCCAAAAACAGTCGCCATTACTTTTCCAGCAAAAAAAAAAAAAAAAAGTTTTTTTTTTTTCGAGCTGCCTCCGCATTTGCAGTCCACTGTTTGGACTGTGTTTCTGTTTTAGTTGTGTAATGGTGTATCCAAGTTCCATCTACAGCAATTAATCGGCGTCACAACTATCATTTATTACGCCTAAACTGCGCCAACAGAGCATTGGAAATGTTCATTCGAACACGTTTTTGGTCCAAGGTGAGCAAACACGGTACCCAACACGCGGACAGCTTTCTCATATCTAAATGTTGATCTAATATGCGAAAAACACGCTCTTTTGACATGTTCATAGCCTCTTCTATCTCTCTCACTTTAATTCAGCGGTCGGCTAGCACGATTTGGTGAACTTTGGCGACTAGTTCGTCGGTAGTTGCAGTTTTTGGATTCCCGAACATTCATCGTCTCCCAAGCTCTTACGACCACGTTTAAATTCAGTTTCCCAAACTTTCACGTGCTAAATGATGTTGCAGGGTATCCATACACAGAATCCAACTGCCTTTGATTTGCGTAGGCGTATTACCTTTCAAAAACAAATATTTAATGACAGCTCGATACTCGACTTTGCCCATTTTCATAAAAAAAAACACTCGCATCAACTCTCTCAAACGACTGTTACATAACAACTGAGCGTCCAAAATGACTGAAACTTTGGTGAGTAACTTTAAACAGATCAACAATGAAATTCATTGGTACCGAGTTCGAATCTCGGTCAGGGCGAGTTACTAGGATGATGTTTTTCCGTGGTTTTCCCTTATCCTGAAAGACGAATGTCGGTTAACTCTAAGGTCCATGGACCCCGGACTCATTTGAGCATCATTTGCACCCATTTCATTCATCGCCCGATCTGACTAAACGTTGGAGGACGTAAATTATAAAAAATAATAATAAATAAAAAATAAAAAATAAAAAAGATAAAATTCATTGGCTTTTATTTAGGACTTCTGCCAGCTTCATGTTGAGGTCGGAAAATTTTCAGACCAACCTTGTATCTCAGGGTTAAAAGTGCCAACAGAAGTTTCGTGACGAGGAACTGGCTCTCTGTAAGTGCTCGTCCTCAGGATCGGAGGACATATGAGTCCCTACCTTCCCCCGAGAGATGGGTAAGCTCACAAGGGAGCTCGCTGTAGAAGCTGTCACGATCTTCCAGGTTGAAATAACTGGTACAGCTGACTTCCACCTGCAGGCTTGCATTCGCTAGTGGGTCTGAGATGCGAAGACAGTCCTGCTTCTAGCATACGGAGTTGACAGAGCATCCCTTTTCCCAGTCATGCAACGCCAAGACTCCTGCCGACATTTGCAAATAATTGTAATTCGAGGTAAATGAGAAATTTAGAATTGAGGTGAAACACAAGTACAGAGAACCTTACTATCGACCTGGGGACATCCACGGAAAAGTCCTCCGGTTAGGAAGGTGGGACGTGGGAGTTGAATCCACGACCTAGGAATACGAGTGTCAGGCGCTACACTTGCGTCCTCTTACTCTAGCTTGGCCCTGTAGAATTAATGCTATCGTTGTTCACCTTGGTCTGTCTTTACGTCTATGGTATTTAAGGCGCTGTGTAACTCAGAGCTAAAATTCAGTTTTTATGGTCTCACTTTAGCTTCTGTGGTTCTGTAGTTGTATTCTCTATTAGGCGTCAAAAATCGGTTAATTTTTCTCAGAGGTCTCTCTAAGAAATGAGCCTCCTATAAGTGTCCTAAATCTACGTCACGGTACCACTGCTTTACCTCTCTTCCGAAGGATTTTAAGCAGTGTATCCCTCATGTACAGGTGAACTAATTTAGAAAACCTGTTGATTGAACATAATTAATCTATGTTAGAAATAGTTCACTATTTGTTAAGCTTTCTCTGTAATTTTTGACGTTGGTGATGCTCTGTATGATGACATTGGTTGTGTTGATAACCTCGAAACATTTGAGCACTGTTAATGACTTAAATGAGCTTAGTTTTGTCGATTTCTCATGAAGAGCTGCTAGTATTGTTGTGACTGGGTTCAGTACTGCTATCCAATTTTTACAATGGGGATTCCAGATCACCTTATACACCAGTATTCTCAGAGGTACTGGAAGGTAATTGGTATGCGTTTCGATAACCGAGCGGTATGGTTAAGGTATTCTATAGCCCGCATTCCGGAGATCTGGGTTCGTTTCTCGCGGCAGGCCTACCATACCCATGGGATTTTCTGGAACATTTCCAGGGTCACCAGGCGAATACTTGGTAGATAAGTTAAATCCGACAAATATCCTGTCCCTCCATTTCATCTCAATTGTCTCTAAAAGAATCTATGAATCCTTAACCATTTTGTCACCTTTGAGGTAACGATGTTCCTTAGTATGTAAACATTGTGATATAGGATAGATGATTAAGAGGATCTGTCATTCCCTTGTCTATTCCTGGAGAGTATAGCAAAACACGTTTTTACAGAAAATATGTAAAGGATTCCATGGCCTTCCTAAGAAATTGGAAGAGGTTAGTTCGAGGCGGCAGTGTATTCTTTGTCATTCCTTAGTTTCATTGCACCTACGATCCTACAAGATTCAATTACGTCAGTGAATCTATCCACAGGACAAAATAAAACTGAAGACATTTGCCAATAGATAAAATTGAAGCGGAGGGTCATTTCCTGAATGATGAAGCATCTTTATGTGAAAGACGTACGAATTCTTTCCACGTTTTCTGCAGACATATTCTGTTTGCTGTGCTCCTCACGTAAACACAAACGACTACTGCCCGTCCCATTTAATACTGTTTACATGGTCCTTAAGGCTAAATTTAAATTCGCATTTAACCTAGTAAGGTGAATATTGTTGCAGCTGTTGCTGTTCTAAATGGTTACAATTATCATATATCAAATAGTTTCATTTGGACATAACAAGCTTTTTAATGATAAACATATTGCTCGTATATCTATATTACCGAACTTAGTACAGGCTGTTCTTATTTTAGTACGAAATAAAAGGTGTTGTACAGATCTTGTTGAGCTTCTGCATTTTGAATTATAGAAAATAATTTCAGCTTTAAGCTGTGCATAACCGTTTTAAATATATTATTCTTGATGCTGTTCCGAAAGTTTAAGCCAATAATTCATAAACTCCAAATACCATTTTGAAGAAGGAGAGCGCTGATAAAAGGTAACTAATAAAAACGAAGTTTAAAGCGATACTTTAGTAAGTGATACAGGAACAATTAAATAGCCATTTATATAGTTAGTCAAGCTTGAAACAATTGCCAACATGCTAGCATGGCATTAAATTCTATTAATTAGCCACTTATACACTTAGGGGGTTCGGAATGGCCAAAAATCATAAAACTGTCATATTTTATGCTTTTATCTCACATTAATCTGTATTTCTCTACAATTAAAATGATATATGATACAAATAGTATGATGATTTAGAAATCAGTTTAATTACGCCTGCTATATTTTGTTGCTTCTGCCAAAGGTCGATAAAAATGCGTAACTTTTGACAGCTGTAACATTTTTTCTGTAAGAGCTATCGAAATGGGATTTTTTTTTGTGATGAGTGAAACAGTTTTTATTCTCAGTCTATGCTGTTGGCTAACCTGTTTTCATTTCCCTTTGATAATTATTGTTTCCATGCTTCTTATATGTTTTAGTGAGCTCTACGTATTGAATATTGTTTTGTAGGATATGTATTCCTGTTAGTGTTTCATTTTTGGTAAAATCAGCAATTATGACAATACCAAAAAGTGTTTTTAAGAAAAAGAAGAATGTTAGCTAGTCTAAAACTGTAATTATAAACAATACATGTTAATCATTAACAGGTACTAACCTAAAACATGATGTTCTAATTAGTTCTTCCAAAAAGAAAATACAGTCATGCTTTGAACGTTATAAAGAAATGCATGATTTTCTAAACATAATGGTGAATGTTTCTCTGTTGAAAAGATTTTTCAGTGAATCTGTTGTATGTATAAAATGCTATGGTCATGTTTGAAGAGGAGGAAGATCCAGATTACCCATCATATGACCCATAATGTACTAAGGCATGATAAAATCTACTACTAACTTTAAACACAATTTTTGGATGATCACATTACTTAAAATATCTGATCATTATCTCAGCGTCTGTATCAGATACCAAGCTAAGATTTTTACCACATGTTCTGTATATGTATACCTAACTTTAGGCAGAGTAAAATTTATTTGCAAAATTTATTTTCAGAAAAAAAGGTAATTTTATTAATGTCAATATTTTGAGTCACATTTAAAAACTATAATGTATACACTATTCACACTAGTCCAAATTCCTCCTGTTTAAATTACAGTGAAACAAAAAATAATTTGTGGCAAAAGTTTTATCCCTATAGGTTGATTGGTTACTGAGACAACGTGTCTTAAATATAACAGAATTTTCAAGATATGATATATTTATTGTGCATATTCCAAAAGTTTAAAATTTACAACTTTTTGCTTCATTAATTTGTCTTTACTTTGTTGCCACCTTGGCTTACATGACACCCTGGTCTTCTGCTCTGTCAGGTAGCTCTTAACCTCCATGACTCCTTGTTACCCAATTAGTCCCTTTTCTCCCCCTTATCTTCCTTTCTTATATTCTTTACAGTTCTGGTCCAGTTTTCTTTTACTTTCTGCAAGAACTCACCAATACTTCTTACCTTCTTTTCCTCCCTGCCCGTTAACATTTTATAGGTACTATCCTCTTCTCTACTTTCTCCCATTTTTCTTCCCAAACCTTTTTTCTCCATATTGCAACCTCCTCGCATTCTGTTACATAGTGTTCTATGCTTTCATTTCCCCCACACAATTCACAAATTCCCTTTCCCCTACCTCTTATCCGTCTTAGAAATATTATTCCTGTTCTCATCCAAGCTAACCCTTCTCTCTCTTGCCTATTGCAGTAATCTACATATGCTTCTCGTCCCCAATTTCTTTTTATTTGCTTGTGGAATTGTAATGATTTCATATTTTCTAGACTTCCCCATATTTTCTGTCTTTCTATCTTCCATTCTGCATTTTACCAATTTATCCACATCGCTTGTATTCCTTTCCTATAATCTCCATATATCTCCCATTTCTATTTTTCCTATAATTCCTCCTATCTCTACCCACCAACTATTTGAGTTCTCTAATCTTTTTTGCTGTCTCATGCATAATTTCATAATTTCCCCTTCTTCTTTGCCAAACACCTATACCAAAATTGTATTATTCTTTCCATTATTATTCCATTTCTTCTTGTCTTTCCTAATTCTACTAAAGCTACTTCCCTAGGTGCTGATCTTGGAAGCCTAGTAGCTCTTTACAAAGTCTTCTGTAGTTTTGGTCCACCGTTTTCTTTACCTCTGTGCCCCCCAGATCTCCACTGCATACAACATTTTGTATTCAACTAGTGCCTCATACATTCTTTCTAAGCTCTTTGTTGTCATTTCCAGCTTATATTTGCATATTCTTATTCCATTCATTGCCGTCCTACCTTTTGCTTCAATTTTTCTCATATAACAGAATTTAACATTGTAGAGATAGGGGATTCCAAACCTCCTTAAATTACGACTGACGTGTGTATCATGAATGTGGAGGTTATAAGTATAATAAAATATTCCCATTTGTTACCAGAATTCATTGATGTATTAGCTTAATAGCTTCTATGCAAATTTTCTCAGTGTGGAGATAATTCTGGGATTCCACGTTTTCTGGAAACGTAATTAACATAAAAAATGCGCTGTCGTCATGTATTTGTGTTGACTCTGTACAAGGAAAGTTTGATTAATCAATATACACCAATGACAGCGTAAACTGCTCGTCAAAAAACCACATCGCTAATGACATTTCTGAGAAAAGGCAGTACTACAGTAAAAACCGCAGATAGCCTTGACGTAGGTTCTGTTTGATCATTACTAAACGCCATAGAATAACGTAATAGCTGTTACGTCAATCCCCCACTTACTTGCATTCCTTCCACTAGCTGAGGAAATCCGGCTTGGAAATTACCTGAAACAACCTTGACACTCAGACGGTCATTCGCCCAGGTTTCGCCATGTAAACACACTTCTTGTGCTTTATTTTGTCACACGATGTGTTTTTGTTTTCTTTTAAAACGCTGAAAATAACAAGCGCTGGAGATTCTCAGACTTCTTTTGTTTGCGCTTGCGCATCTTGGAGCTATACAGCGTGTCAAATTTATGTAAACATTGTTTGAAATGCTATTTGTCGATAACGAAATGAGAAGAATACAATGTACTCTCTCGCACTCCCTTACAGGAAGCTTGTATTCAGCGTAAAAATTTCTATCCGTAGATTCCATAGGAAATACATACACTGCATCCAAAATAATCATTTTGTAAAGTTTTACGTGCAAGCATGTGTCACAACTTAAAGAAACCCAAATTAAACCTTTCAGTCCCAGCGTCCATTATAATTAGCATAAGCTTTTTCCCTTCTTAAAATGGGTTTTAAGTGTTTTTTCTGCTATATTCTTTTTATACTGCCCTTATCCAGTTAAGCATAGGCATCTCGGATGCTCTGGACAAGTTTTTACTATTATAGAAGGATTTGTTCACTGATATCCTTTATTTAACGGATTACCATTAAATCCAAACTTATTAAAAAGTAAATTTTTAACTATATTTGTAGGAATTAATCTAACCTTCTTCCCATAACAATTTACATAAGATACCTTTTTACAAGAAAAGAAGCAAACTCCACGCAAAGGCAGCCAAATGAAACCACGCCATCATCCAAGCGTGCCCCCATATCTTTAACCAGGCACATTGACGGCTATTGCCGAGACTCGAACTCACGGCCTCCGAACTTGCACGGCTATTCGAGTCAACTACTTGAAAGAGCCTCAGACGGCCTCATGAAAGCTCTTTTCCAGTTAGATGAAGCTCGGTATAAGAAGCAAAACAGTTTGGGAATGAAAGGGTTAAAGTACGCTATGGAGGATTCGGCACTGCGACCAGTCTTGATCTTTCGTACCTATTTACAAGTGCGGCATTCTCAGGAGAAAGGATGAGGCGAGAGTAGGCAGAGGGTGGCCTTCCAACACCCCCGAGAGACCACCTAACCCATATCCCACCCGCCGTGGTGCAGAAACGGCCCACCAGGTCGTTCCGGAGACATCAAACCTCCTATCGAAGGAGGAAGTGTTTAACAGGTGCATATCATCCTGTTATGCATCGCCGAGACTCCCGCCGATACTTCTACCCTGAAAGTGACCACCAGGTGGGAGATGATGTAAAATGATAATGGAGATGAAATGGAGGGATGGGAAATTTGAGGGATGAAATTAACTTACCCAGCATTCGCCTGGCGATCCGGAAAACCCCCGAAAAACCCGTGGGTCAGGTAGGTTGGACACTGGACTCGAACCCGGATCCTCAGAATGCAGCCCATAGACGAAACCGGCTGAACCATTCTGCTCAGTTAAAGTACCCCTTACATTAAATATATTTCATTATGATTTTCTCAAATCTCTTTTTTTCTTTCATTTATACTCCGCCTTTAACTACCGTGGTCATATCTGCGGCCGTTCTCCTTTGGAACATATCGAAGGTGTTAACTCGTATTCGCTGGGTTTTAATCATTAGATCACGTACACATTTATACCCCGCCTTTAACTGCAATGGTCATATCGGCAGCCGTTCTCCTTTGGAACATATCGAAGGTGTTAACTCGTATTCGTTGGGTTTTAATCATTAGATCACGTACACATTTATACCTCGCCTTTAACTGCAATGGTCATGTCGGCGGCCGTTCTCCTTTGGAACATATCGAAGGTGTTAACTCGTATTCGTTGGGTTTTAATCATTAGATCACGTACACATTTATACCTCGCCTTTAACTGCAATGGTCATATCGGCGGCCGTTCTCCTTTGGAACATATCGAAGGTGTTAACTCGTATTCGTTGGGTTTTAATCATTAGATCACGTACACATTTATACCTCGCCTTTAACTGCAATGGTCATATCGGCGGCCGTTCTCCTTTGGAACATATCGAAGGTGTTAACTCGTATTCGTTGGGTTTTAATCATTAGATCACGTACACATTTATACCTCGCCTTTAACTCCAGTGCTCATATCGGTGGCCGTTCTCCTTTGGAACATATCGAAGGTGTTAACTCGTATTCGTTGGGTTTTAATCATTAGATCACGTACACATTTATACCTCGCCTTTAACTACAATGGTCATATCGGCGGTCGTTCTCCTTTGGAACATATCGAAGGTGTTAACTCGTATTCGTTGGGTTTTAATCATTAGATCACGTACACATTTATACCTCGCCTTTAACTGCAATGGTCATATCGGCGGCCGTTCTACTTTGGAACATATCGAAGGTGTTAACTCGTATTCGTTGGGTTTTAATCATTAGATCACGTACACATTTATACCTCGCCTTTAACTGCAATGGTCATATCGGCAGCCGTTCTCCTTTGGAACATATCGAAGGTGTTAACTCGTATTCGTTGGGTTTTAATCATTAGATCACGTACACATTTATACCTCGCCTTTAACTGCAATGGTCATATCGGCGGCCATTCTCCTTTGGAACATATCGAAGGTGTTAACTCGTATTCGTTGGGTTTTAATCATTAGATCACGTACACATTTATACCCCGCCTTTAACTGCAATGGTCATATCGGCGGCCGTTCTCCTTTGGAACATATCGAAGGTGTTAACTCGTATTCGTTGGGTTTTAATCATTAGATCACGTACACATTTATACCCCGCCTTTAACTGCAATGGTCATATCGGCGGCCATTCTCCTTTGGAACATATCGAAGGTGTTAACTCGTATTCGTTGGGTTTTAATCATTAGATCACGCACACATTCGCACTCTCATTCATACTTCCAGACTCTGGGGAAGATGAGGAATTATCTTGGTCTGAGAAAAATCCCCACCCTTACTGCTGGGAATCGAACCCAAGACCCCTAGCATGGTAGGCAGGTGCCCTACCGACGGAGCTACGGTGTCAGCCTTCTCAAAATAGTCTCTGCTGACTTTGGTAGAAGCTAAATAATACATTTTAAGATAATTTTATGCCAAATGAATTGTACAACTTGAATTTTCTGGGAATTCTCTGTGAAGTTGTCATCATTACGGATGAATTTTGCAATTTAAGATAAAGAAAAGCTTTTAGTCAACCAAAAATATAGCTGTCGTTAAGATAGGCTACTCAAACGAGATTCAGTTTTTGTGGATTTTAAAATTCTCTAAGTATTCTTATTAGTTTATGGCTGAAAATGCTAACCTTGTTCTGAAATGCCAAGTGGTTTTTTTCATGTTTTCCTCTCCTGATCATACAAAGAATTAAAAGGCCGATTTATAGCGAGTATGTCTTAAAGAATATACTATTTTTAATTCTACTGTTTCTCTACTCCGATTCTTTCTACTGCAAAACATATAATAAAAGCATTTCTGCAAATACGTATATCCATCTCCATATCTCGATACGTATGTCGAACTCCAAACATCTGCTGATGTGTCCTGGCTTGGACAGAGAACAACAAAATCAATCAAACGTTTGCAAACTCTACTGGGATGCAAGATAATTAAAGAAAAAATTATAAACTCATAGTAATTATATCTTGTAATTTAACCAACTGTGGTTATTTAGTTTCCTATATATCGTAATGGATTGATCTCCATATTAAAGTGTTACTTTTCTTAACTTTAAGACATTTCTGGTTTTTTGGGCCTGTGTGTGGGTGGGTTGATGTGTGTGTATGTGTGTGTGTGAGAGAGACATACACAGAGAAAGAGAAAGAAAAAGAGAGATAGGGTTAATATAGTGCACACGTGCTGAAATCTTATAGAAATAACACAATAAGATGGATTCAGTAAATGGAAAAATGTCAGAACTGCTTATTATGAAGGATATAATATGAAGGATATAATATGAAGGATAAACTTTTGAAGCTATCATATAGGCATCGGCTTTTAAACGGTTTGACTACTCTTAGAATGTGTATGTGTGGGGAATGTTTTCCTGCATTTGTAACAATTAGATAGAAGGATAACTTTCAAAAGAATAATTTATAGAAGAGAGGGTAGAAAACATGTTTGCAACATAACTCGTTGTTCTCATGCATAGAGCAGGACATGTATAAGCTACTATATATATAAAGTCTGACTCGGTTTAGTGTACTGATTTCTGTTTTTATAAACAAAAGATGCACAAATACAGTGCTACCCATATAAATCTGAACCATTTCAATAATTCATAACTTTTGAACCCTTATCAGAACACACATACAACTTTGGGAGAACATAATACACAACTGGTAGATTACATAACACTATTTACGTCTCAGAGTAAATATTGGAAGTGTCCTCCACCAGTATTTATACATGTTTGTACTCCTCACCATATTCTCTGAAGTTTTACGGAGATGATATCAAATCGAGCGAAGGTTATTTCCAGCAAGATGGGGCAACATGCCATATTTCTAATGACACAATGGAACTCGTAACCAGTTTCCTTCATAATCGAATAATCTCAAAAGTTCTGTGGCTCCCAGATCCCCTGGCCTAACCACAACGGATTTTTTTACCTGTGAGGGTATCTAAAAATAGGGTGTACAATAATAGGCCACGGACAATTAATGTTGTCAAGGAATCCATACAAACCGAAATAAGTAACATTGGCGGGGATACTCTCCGTAAAACTTCAGAGAATATGGTGAGGAGTACAAACATGTATAGATGCTGGTGGAGGACACTTCCAACATTTTCTCTGAGATGTAAATAGTGTAATGTAATCTCCCAATTGTGTGTTATATTCTCCCAAAATTGCATGTGTCCTGTTATTGTTTAAAAAATATGGCCTTCTGAAATGGTTCAGGTTTATATGATCGCACTGCATATAATGAAGCTTATGTAGGAGGAGAAAAAACAGGAAGAGAGAAGAGAAAGTTATGTTAATAGAAATCGCCAAATGTTTCTTTAATAATGATAACTAAGACAGTATCAGAAAGAGAAAGCACTTTAATTCTTATTTTGTGAAACAAAAATGTTACAGCACCAGTGCACTATTATTCGATAGATCAATAACAGTAATTTGCCGTCAAGAAATCTGAAAACAAAATGGTTTTGCATACAAGAAAGGTTTGCTGAAGGCATTTTATAAACAGAAAATTGTATAAGTTGCGTGTTTCTTTGGAAATTTCCAATACTTCTTAGCAACTCCTCCTTTGTTAATCTGCAGTTTTTGTCTCCTGTCGTTTCCTTTGCCAAGAAACAGCTGCATTTGGTTCCGTTTTTTCAGCCGAAGGCAAATTGAAACAGCTTGTCTATATTTAGATTAAAACTGCAGCCGTGTACTTTCTGGAAACATCGATTTGACACATATAACCGTTACTAAAGCGTGCATTACTGAGCGGGATGGCTCAGGTAGCCCGCATTCGGAAGGCCCGGGTTTGATTCCCGCTAGCGAATGATGGGTACGTTAATTACATCCCCCGAATTTGCTGACAGCCATTTCATCTCCATTATCATTTCACATCATCTCTCATCTGATGGTGTCTTTCAGGGTAGAAGTGTCGGCGGGAGTCTCGGCGGTGCATGGCAGGATGATATGCTCTGAGGAAAACTACTTCCTCCTCCGGTTGGTTGCCGGTCTCAGCTCCTCTGCTGGGGGCATTTCGGAACCGCCAGCCAGGGACCTATGGGGTTCGGATCGCCTGCCTGAGACCATTAGGGCTCGGCTGCTGGGCTCGTTGCCACCCCACAGTAGGGGAGCGGGTTCTTTGTCCTGGCCTGTCGGGGGAAGTCTCTAAGTAAACTGTAGGGACCCTGCCCTCTGTACTGTCGTGGCTCCTTGGGTCGGCTGCCCTCTGTCTTTTGCCCCTCATCCTTCCTCCTGGGGGTGCCCCTACTTGAGGGCATAGGAGCAATGGGCACGGCATGTTGACCTACCTACCGAATCCCCTCCGTAATGAAATCGCAATCCCAAATCGTGCATTGGTGTAACCTCAAACATTTATTATTTCAAAACGAACGTTGCATTTAATACCTGCTGCATTTATTTCATTTTCTCATCTATGAGTGTCTAACCTAATCTATGTCGAATTAAGCTAATCTATGGTGATCACAAGCTGAAGAAAACTGAAAATGCAAAATATTTTTGAGTATACCTTGATAAAGAACTAACTTGGAAAATGTAACCGTTGTTTTCGTTTAGGTTCCAAGAATTGTAAAATTATATAAATGTGTTTAATGATTTAATCGATATGAACAGGTTAAAATGAATAAACAAGGAAATTGTTAAAATTCATTAGGTCATGTGATGACACAACATGTAAGTGATATGATGTCAATGCTTTATGATCAGTAGTTTCAAAAATAAGATTAAGTATTGTGTGACGTGAACCAGTAAAAATTAAGTTCGATTGGTAGTAATGGCAACGAGTGAAGGAAAAATCAATAAGTTTAGGAGAACAGCTACTAATGAAAGCGTCTTTTGATGGAAGAATGTTATGGTGTACAGACGTAAATTCAGCGCCGCGACGAAACCTTGTAAAAGAGTTAATATCAGTATTCTGTTAATTTTAATCAAGGTATAAAATATTATTGTCAAGTTGTGTACCAAACATTTTATAAATAATACGGGGGCTGTTCAATAAATTATGATCACAATTTCTTTTTGCCAACGTACCTTTACTCATCCTCATATAATTTTGATGGTCCTTCTCAAAATAGTCTCCCCTTAATGTGATGCACTTGTCCCAGCGTTTCTGCCAGTCTTCAAAGACATGCTCGAAACCATTTTTGAGAGAACCTTCAAAATCACCTCCGTAGCCTTCACCACTGTTTCTGATGATGGATAATGCCTCCCATGAAGGCGTTTCTTCAATTAGGGAATAGTAAAAGTCAAATGGGGCTAAATCTGGACTATAGGGAAGGTGAGGGATGCACTTCACGTTAATGTTTGCAAACTATTAAGCAACAACATTGGCAATATAAGGCCGCGCATTATCGTGGTGCAGCATCCAGCATGCTTCATGGAAATGTGGTCCTTTGCGCCTGATATGGACGTGCAATGTTTTCAGGACATCCCTGTAGTGTTGCCCAGTTACTGATGTGTGTGCAGGTACAACATTCTGATAAACCATTCCATGAATATCAAAGAATGAGGTGACCATAACGTTCTCAGCAGAAGCAACCACTTCTACTTCTTTGGGGTTTGGTGATGAAGGAGATTTACACACTGAGCTTTGCTGTTTGCTCTCAGGATCAAAATGATGTAGCCAAGTTTCATCAGGAGTGATTACGTTTGAAAGAAACTCCTGATCTTCCTCTAACATCAACTTTAACTGCATGTTACCTCCATTGCAGTGCTAGGCGATAATGAACATGTATGAACTTACCTGGTTTTCACAGGCGGGAACCAGGTGTACCAATAATGAAACTACTAGGGCGTGTTCGTTTCACATTAAGCTAACAGAATATAATAAGATTGAATTTTAGTGTGACAACTTATGACCGTAAAGAATTATGATCATTCTTCATTGAACAGCCTTCGTAAAAATTAAATTGAACATCTTGATATTTTTAAAGAAAAAGAAATTATTGGTATTGAAGTTTATTTAGAAAGTTTATCCTTTCACTCACGACCACGCCTGAAAATTAAAGACTTCTCATAGCTCAGACTGAAGAAGATCCGAGATATTTTAGATTCATCGATACATCGGAGTGTGAGATTGGACCTAGAAGTGTTAGCAGCTTGCTTCGTCATCGTTTCTCTGGTGTACTGAATACAACCCTCGACTCTAGTCACATCGAGGGACTTCAGGTGAGAATAATCCCGGTTCACATGATCGCTGCAGACTCCGAGTACACGAGAGCACCATCTTTCCATCATCACCAAAACCCTTGTTGCAAGGAACCATACGGAATACATTTATTCATAAAGTTACTAGAAGATTCATATTACTGCAAAGACATCAGGAACAAGGTGAGGTAGTTTTAGAACACCATTTAAAATTTACCGTAATACCTATATAAAACCTTCCAAGAACATCGTGCAGGAATTCTAATAACAGCGTCAGAATCTATCAAAACACGTTTAGAACAAACACAAAACCAAGCTCTGCACTTAATAACTGGAGTAAAAAAAACTAAACCAATTGAAGCTCTACATATTGTCACTTATAAGAAACCAAATCTAACAGAACTTGAACAACAAACATTACTTACCTAAGAGAAAATAGAAAGATTCAGATAAATAAGCAGAATGTCAAATACCTAACCTAAGTATGAAAGTTGAAGTTGGATTTATACAAGTACAACATTAATAGAAAAATTAGAAATACCAAAAGACAAAGAGAATGTAGTATATATCAACCCAATTGATAATTTCAGCATTGACTATAATCTAATCTTAAATAATTTAATTAATAAAAGAGAAACCCCTCCAGGCATGGCTAAGGTTTTTGCTCTAGAAACTTAGAATTACCCTTCTGTAATCTGGACATATTTTATACAGAGCTGGAGTTGGAACTGGTAAAACGTGCGAATTCTTCTTTCTACAAACATGCTGGATAAAACAGTACAAATTTTGAAAGTGGTCTGAAAAGTTTCCAACCTAATAAAGGTTCAAAACAATTTCTCCAAGTTTTTATTTTTTATTTTTCAACATGATCTCCTTGTAACACTACACACTTATCTCAGCGATGCTCATATCTCTGTAACCCATCCAAATAGTACTTGGCGTTTTTGTCTGCAAAATAATTGTTCACAAAGGTGCTGGGTAAGGCGGATAGTCAAGCTGTTCAAACCGTAATTCGTGGATTTTGCCATTTCAATCGCTGAGGTGTCAGACGGTGCGTTGTCTTGGTTAAACACGATTTTCTTTTTCTGTAAATGTGGCCGTTTTTCCGCAAGTTCTGGCTTCAGCTTGTCAAGTAATGATGCGTAGTATGCTCCTGTAATGGTTTTTCCTTTTTGAAGATAATCGATTAAAGTAACAACATAACTATCGCAAGAAAACAGCTCGTCATCACTTTCCCAGTCAAAAAAAAAAAAAAAAAAAAAAAAAAAAAAACAGATTTTACTTATTTGGAGGCGGTTCCCTCTTTGCGGTCCACGGTTTGGACTGTGTCTTTGTTTAGCGCGTATAATGGGGTATCCAAGTTTCATCTACAGTAATTATTCGGCGCCAAAAGTCAGGTTTATTGCGCCTAAACTGCGCCAACAGAGCGTTGGAAATGTTTATTCGAACACGTTTTTGCTCTAACGTGAGCAAACGCGGCACCCAATGCGCAGACAGCCCTCTTATGTCTAAATGTTGATTTAATATGTGACAAACACGTTCTTTTGACATGTTCATAGCCTCTGCTATCCCTCTCACTTTAATTCGGTGGTTGCCAGCACTATTTGCTGAACCTTGGCGATGCTTTCGCCGTTAGTTGCAGTTTCTGGACGTCGCAAAAGTTCATCGCTTCCCTAACTCTTACGGCCACGTTTAAATTCATCTGCCCAAAATTTCTCTGTGTTAAAAATTGGTGCAGAGTCCCCATACACAGAATTCAACTCATCTTTGATTTGCGTATGCGTATTGCTTTTCAAAAACAAATACTCAGTGACTACTCGATGCTCGATTTTGTTCATTTTCATAAAAACACTCACATCAGCTCACTCAAACGACCGTTACATAACAACTGAGCCTCCAATATGTCTGAAACTTTGGTGAGTAACTGTCAATAAATGAACAACGAAATTCACTTGCTTTTATTTACGACTGCTGTCATCTTTATGCTGAGGTAGGAAGCTTTTCAGACCACTCTCGTAGCTATTTATCGTTCGCTTCAAAACATTCTTATTTGACTGCAATGATGGAAGGACATCCTGACTTTCTTCTCGGGCAGCAAGCCAGGTGAAAAGACGATTAGCTATCAACGTTTCGGGAGTGTGCATCTCTCTCATCATCAGGATATTTATAAAATGTTATGACCACAAATGAAATACTGGATATAACACAGATATAAACAAAGACAAAACACTGTCAAAATTCGCATTACTGAGCAAAAGACTGTCTTCATTAAATTAAATGCCAGGTCAGGAAATGGCACGAGTATGGAAAATTGTGTCAAAGAAACGTAACTATTTAACTTGATTATCAAGCTGTATTGATATTTTCTTCTTAAATCGACGGATTTCAATCCTCAAGGCCGTTTTCCAAGAGGAACTGAACTGAAATCCAGCATCACGATTAAGCATGCTCCTTTCAGAGGAAATCGTCAAATCCTCCTTAATTCTCCGCTCTCAGTAACTGTTGCATTTTGCCAAGATGGTCGTCTCCCGAAAATTGGCTCTATGGTCGTTATCAAAACAATGTTCTGCCTGTCAGACTTCTCAGGTTGCATTAAACGAATGCTCCGTTCATGTTCGATTATTCTGGTAGTGATGGTCCTTACGGTTTGTCCTATATATGGTGTCCCACATTCACAGGGAATGCGGTACAGTTCCGGAACATGGAAGTCCAGTTTGTGTTCCATTGGTCTCATCAGATGTTTAATCTTCGTAGGTGGCTTGTGGGTGGTGCTGATGTATTTGTGAGAATTCTGCTGATTCTGCCGGATAGGTTGCCGGTAAACGAGATGCAGGCTGTAGCGGTAGGCGTGTCTGACGCTTGCTGTATTACAGGTTTTTCTGTAAATAGCCACTTACTCCGACTAACCTTTTTTAAGACTTAATGTCCTTTTAACAATTTAGTTCATATAGGACGAGGAAAGAAATGATACTCAAATGAGACTAAGGTCCATAGAGCTTACCGTTGCCACACATTCATCTTTCAGTATAAGGGAAAACCTCCAAAGTTTTATCTTATCAAACGATGAATAAAATGATACTCGAATGAGTACAGGGTCAATAGAGCTTACACTTACCTGACATTCTTCTTTCTAACGAGTTTCTGGCGATAGTTTGCGCCGATTTGTGACTGAGGGTGAAACGTGGATCCATCAGAATCAAAATAGCAGTCAAAACAACGAACAAAGGCTGACGAAAGTGCACAAAAGAAGGCAAGGACCGTTTTGTCAGCTGATAAGGTGATGACCACTTTGGGGTGGGGGAGGTTCTCAAGGCACAATCCTCATAGACTACTTGGAAAAGGCAGAACCATAACTGGAGCCTATTAGGCTTTTTTGTCGGATCGTTTGAAACGTAAGTTGACTGAAAAGAGACCGAGATTGAAACGCTAAAAAGTGTTGTTTCATCAGGTTAATGCACCATCGTACACATCAGCAAACCGTAATGGCGAAAGTGCATGAGTTGCGCTTTGAATTGGTTCCCCATCCACCTTATTCACCAGACAGAGCCCCAAGTGACATCTTTCTGTTCCCAAACTTAAATTTGGTTTGGCGGCCAGAAATTTTAAAATGAAGATGTGATAGTCATCGTCAACGAGTATTTTGCAGAACTTGACGGAACCTATTTTTACGACAGGATGAAAAAGTTGGAACATTGCTGGACCAAGTGTATAATCATGAATATAGACTAGGTTGAGAAATAAGCTGAGATGTTCACGAAAAAAGATATTCTTGGTTTCTTACCGGACTTATCATGTGACCTATGTATTTCTCGACTTTAACAGAGAAAATCGTATGAGGACAAGAGTGTATACAAGTGTGTAACTGTGATGCATGCAACGATAACTGGGTACATAACGATTAGTGGGAAAACCTTATAAAATAATCAGTCAAATCTGTCTTTACGGAACTGTAGTAGGAACTACTTATATAAACTTGTCACTGATATCATCGTTCCGGATTCTGGTTATGTTAGAAGCTGCCGGAAACTTCTGGTAAGTCTCGCGGAACTGCAGTTGCAGCGTTGTGATTTCTATTTGATATTTATTACCTGGGACGTAGAACATTAAAAATCAACCAGCAGTTTCGAAAAATTAACAAATTTGGTGAAAATTCTTTCCATTTATTAAGTAATAAAGAATGCAATACATGGATAGAGTCAACATGAAAAGTTCAATGTCATGACCGGGATTTGAACTACGGATCTCCTGGTTTCCGTCCAGTCACTCTAACCCATTGAGCTACCATGGATCAAATCCCAGCCATGGCATTGAATTTTTCATGTTGACTATCAAAAACCTTAGCCTATATATGGCTAGTGTGAAGAAATGATTAATTTCCATCAATTACCTAAAATAATAGGAGTTAAATGGTGAAGCCTGGGACTCAAGTACTTAAGATAGTAAGTCGCCACAAACGGTGTATCTCGGATGCGAGAGCTCCTAGTGGTTTACCGGGGTAATATGAGTCAAACGGAGAATTTGATGTCAGGATGGTAAGTTGGCCATGGTAGCTCAATGGGTTAGAGCGACTGGACGGAAACCAGGAGATCCATGGTTCAAATCCCGGCCATGGTATTGAATTTTTCATATTGACTCTATCAAAAACCTTAGCCTATATATGGCTAGTGTGAAGAAATGATTAATTTCCATCAATTACCTAAAATAATAGGAGTTAAATGGTGAAGCCTGGGACTCAAGTACTTAAGATAGTAAGTCGCCACAAACGGTGTATCTCGGATGCGAGAGCTCCTAGTGGTTTACCGGGGTAATAAGAGTCAAACGGAGAATTTGATGTCAGGATGGTAAGTTGGTCATGGTAGCTCAATGGGTTAGAGCGACTGGACGGAAACCAGGAGATCCGTGGTTCAAATCCCGGCCATGGTATTGAATTTTTCATATTGACTCTATCAAAAACCTTAGTCTATATATGGCTAGTGTGAAGAAATGATTTTCATCAGTTAAATAAAATGCAATACATGCTGCACATTCAAAGGTAAGTTAAAGTAATTTATGAGCAAATAAACCGTTTACACTACTGTTACTGTAGAGGTTATTGTAGAAATGTAGAAGGATTTTGCTCTCCAACAGAGACATTTAGTGCACTTCTGGAAACCTCCAGAAGGAAAGGGCGAAGTGAAATGCGACCGGACCCGAAGTGACACTTTTGGACAACATTGTGACTTATGTCTCTTGACATTAAACCATAACATCGAACGTATATCCTACAGGCCCAAATCTCTGAGAGTCCATCGCACATCGAGGTCACACCATTCAACATGCGGACTCTATCGCCTTGCCCACCATTTGTTCGTCTGAAACTTCAATCCTGAAAACACCACAAACAAATGAAACAACAGAAATTGGGGAATGGAAAATTTGCATTTGCTTACCAAAACCGTGAAGGTTAGACTAGCCGATCCAATGGAAATAGGACCGGATGAGAAGCTATCTCGCTATAGGTTAGTGATTTTGTGAAGTAACTAATAGATAACTGGATGTTGGATGCGTGTGCCGTTACTTGGTGCATATGAACTACTGAATTCTGCACCAAACCTAAGCTGTGTATTGTAGACTTAACCAGCGTGTATTCTAGAATAAAGCATAAAATAAACAAAACATATCTAAAATCAAAGTATACCTGCAATAGCCTGGTACCGAGCCAAGGGAGACCACTTATCTCTGACCAAAGCGGGTGGTATGTGTGGCGTTCAGTACGGGAGGGTGAGACGTGGTTAGCGCCCCCTCCCATTGAATGAATGAGGTCTTCGCAATCGCCACGATTTCCTCAAGTAGACCATGGAGACCTTGTAAGCCACGCACCAAAGCTCCCAGAGATAAATTTAAATTGAGTTCCTTTTTATGGACCCTGTTTAACCTTACTGGACGTGAAATATCACTTAACTCTGATCAAAGCCAACTTTATCAGGCTTGAAATTCCTGTACGTATCGTGAAACTACCATTCGGGACCACTGGCTCTAGCTCCTTTCCGAAAGAACCTGTCCTTTAGATGTTTACTCCTGGAAAAAGAAAATCCATCGCCCCACACTCGGTTTGAATCCGTGACTTCGGGAACCAGAAGCTTACATATAAAATCTCCACGGCGGCACCGGGAATGGTTACTCTTATATACAAATATCATAATTTATACCTTAAAGCTTCACTTATATTATAAGAAGTGGTGATAATTCTTATAAATTCTCCAGGAACGCGATTTCATGTATATGTATTTCTTCGGCTGGAAGATGTTAATGAATATACATGAAATCGGATGCTGGAGAATTTATAAGGATTATCATTACTTCATATAAGATAATTGAAGCTTTAAGTTATATATTATTACATTCGTATATATTTTTTTGCTTCACTATTAGTAGCTTAATATTTTACATATTTATGGTTACTCTTGCTGCTGGAGTTTTACTTAAAGCCATTTTCCCTGAGAATGAGCTTGGCTCACAACTGTCGCTTTACTTTGCCTTCATACCTTTTTTTATTTGTTTTTTATTTACGTCCTCCAACGTTAGGCCAGAGTGAACGATGAATGAAACAGGCAAAAGGATGTGCAAATGAACTCAAGGTCCATAGAGTTACAGTTAGCATTTCTCTTTCAGGATAAGGGAAAACCTTCAACACGATGAATGAAATGATGTTCCAGTGAGACCGGGATCCGTGGAGCTTAGTTACGAATTACCAGGATAGGGGAAACCTCCAAAATTTGTCATATCGGACGACGAATGAAATGATCAAATGAGCCCAGGATGCATAAAGCTTAGATTTACCAGACATTCGTCTTCCAGGATAAGGGAAATCCTCCAACGGTATGTCATATCGAACGATGAATGAACTGATGTTTAAACCAGTGCAGCATTCATAGATGTTAGTTACCTTTCATGATAAGGGAAACCCCCGGCAGAAAACCTTATGATATCTGTGAAATTATGCTCAAATGAGCAGAGGTTCCATAGAACTTAGAATTACCAGACATTCGTCTTTCAGGATAAGGGAAATCCTCCAACGTTAAGTCATAGCGAACGATGAACGAACTGATGTTTAAACGAGTGCAGCATTCATAGAGGATAAGGGAAAACCCCAACAGGAAACCTTATGAAATTTGTGAAATAATGCTCAAATGAGCAGAGGTTCCATAGAGCTTAGAGTTACCAGACATTTGTCTTTCAGGATAAGGGAGAATCTCAGAAAATCGTTATCAGATAACTTTCCCTGATCAAGATTTGTACTCTGGAGCTCTTGAACGTCGGTTGTACGCACCATCATCTACGCTACTTCATTTCTCTTGCTTCCGCAATACCAAATTAAAGAAATATGGAGTAACACTCATTAAGGAGCAACGTGTTAGTGGTACCATATAATGTTACAATAGGTTTCTCATCATTATGCTCCTTTTTACAATGGCATAGCTTCCTTGATTTTCAGTTCTGATAAATTCTTCGTCTTTACCTGGACGAGGAACGTGAAACTTCGGCAGCCGCACTATGTATCTATTGAACTTGTCTGTAAATTTATTTAAATCAAAATTTATAATACATATATACGAAACCTAAATGTATTAGTGAAGAGTACAAATTTTATTTGCAAAATCAAAGAATGCCAAACTTGTCACTTCCTCCTGCAAAGCTTTTCTTCATCCGTCTCTAATTAGCTTAGCCTTTCCTCTCAAATTCTGAATTGACTCACTCCATATACATATTTCATTAATTTTTAATAATACATTCCCTACCTATTTAGGAACTTAAAACATTAGATCACAAGTGGCGTTTATGTACTGCCATACTTTGTTGATATCCTTGAGCTTACCGTTTACTAGGTAACAGTAATTATCATTATCCTCAAATATGAATCACGGTTCATTGCCAACTACTATAGTTTCTTCTTTGTCTTCGTCCTCCTCCGTTGAAGTATTAGGCTATCAGGCCTGTTACAGTCTCATTTACATCTGCTGTTGGGTCGTTCCATGATCCTTCTCCTGGAGGGCATTACTGTGTTATTCCTAATACTGCCCATAATTACATAAGTGTAGTGCTCCATTGGACTTGTTCACGAAGCTGACTGACAGGGTATCAGCATATTTATATAGCGTGCTCCAAAGACTTCTCGCCTGGCAGGTGAGGACCAATGAACTTTAAATGTTTTGCCCCCATGTTATTTCCAATATAGTTATCATAGTAATGTGATGGCAATATATTAACCAACTAGCTGAACTACTCACCACATTATTGTACTCGTGTGAACAAAAGAACAATGTATTGTCAGCCTGAAGACAGCCCGAAGGAGTATTTGAAGTGTACTTACCCTAACCACTTACTAATCCAATGTAGGTGTTGCACTGAGATGAATAGACATGTTAAGATAGTTCCTGGACCGCTGCTGATTACGTTGCAACTGCGTTTCCAAACCCTTTGTTTTAAAGGATATAGTCTTCAAATCTTGAAATGCAAGCATCTTTGGTAGGAATGTCCAGGGGCTTAGGTTCAGATGCTGTGGAGTTCCTCCGGTGTTACTGGATGTGCCAGTAATCATGAGAAGAACCGATGTTGCCTCAAGCGCAAGCTCTGAGAGAACAAGCAAGGAGCTACACTCGAGTGGTATAAACTTATACATCCTGTACCAATTAATGAAATTGCTGACCTAAGATTTACTCGCTGACTCAAGTCCCCTGGTTATAAGCCTTTGGTTTTCCTGAGTACCTTGGTGTCATTTCTTCTTGATCTTCGCTTAATTTACCCTAGTCTACTTTTCTCTTAACGTATATAAGAATGTTCCTATAGATCTATTTTTCATTTCACCCATCCCCGTTAACATGCGTAACGCAACTACCTCTTTGCTCACACTATCCCATTTCTCATCCCATATTTTTCTCCTCAAATTTCTTAACTCCTTACATATATCAGGTAATGAACAGTGCTTTCTTCATCTCCACAAAATTCACATATCCCTATCTCATTATTTCTCAACCCTTTTAGATATATTATTCCTACTCTCATCCATGCTATGCCTTCTCTTCCAGTTTTGTCACATCGATCTGTATATTTTTCCCTACCACATTCTGTCTTTAATTGCTTATAAAATTTCAAAGTTTTCGTTTCTTCTATAGTTTCCCATATCTCCTACCTATGTATGTCTTGTACTTAGTTTCTCACTTCCTTCCAAAGGGTGCTATGATTTGACTCACTGGAGTGGTAAAACTTAAACGGTACCTAATTTCAGCATGGAAGTGGTGAAGTTTCAAATAGCACTCTCAGGGAAAGCATAAGTATACAGTTAGGTGCTCCGAGATCTATATTCTATACCTGCTGCAATAATAGTGACACTGCCCCAGATATAGTCGGGGGGCATGCAATCCCGAAAACCCAGTAACATTAAGGAAACAGGCATTTCGAACCTTACCATGGGGAACGAGGAAGTTATAGTCTCAGTAGCTCGATGCGACAGAATCACGACGTAGCTGGTCCCTTACCCAGTTTCTCTCAGAGGTTATGACATTAATCGTCCAATCAATCCTTCGGGGGAGGTGCATATGGAGAAATTGGCAGGAAAACTACACTTACTGAAGGTAATGGTGATTCTTCTCCATAATTATGCATATCGTCTTCACTATCTTTGGAGCAGTTTGAGGTGGGTCTGAAGGGGGTTAAACAGAACAGCAGCATCTACGTTAGCGTACCCTGAATGATTGTCACATTTTTTTTGTTGGTAGGTCAGCACATATACATAAGTGGTGTGAAAAGTTTCCGACCTAATGAAGATACAAGACATTCCTTCAGAATTGTTTATTTTTTATTTATCAACATAGTCTCCTTGTAACTCTACACACTTCTCCCAGCGATGCTTCCATCTCTATTACCCGTCCAAATAGTACTCGGCATTTTTCTCTGCAAAATAATTGTTCACCAAGGGGATTGCCTGTTCATTTGGCGAAAATCTCTGTCCTCCGTGCGCAAATTTCAGATGAGGGAACAAAAAGGAGTTCTGGTGAGTAAGGCGGATGGTCAAGCAGTTCAAACCGTAATTCGTGGATTTTTGCCATTGCAACCACTGAGGTGTCAGACGGTGCGTTGTCTTGGTGAAACAGGGTTTTCTTTTTCTGCAAATGTGGCCGTTTTTCCGTAGGTTCTGCCTTCATATTGTCAAGTAATGGTGTGTAGTATGCTTCTATAATGTTTTTACCTTTTTGAAGATAATCGAATTAATTAACTCCACGACTATCCCAAAAAACTGTTGCCATCACTTTCCCAGCAAAAAAAAAAATAAAACAGTTATTGCTTTTGTTTTGGAGCCGGTTCCCCTTTGCAGTCCACTGTTTGGACGGTATTTTTGCTTCGGCCGTATAATGGTGTATCCAAGCTTCATCTACAGTAATTAATCGGCGCCTGTTTGCGCCAACAGAGAGCGTTGGAAATGTTCATTCGAAAACGTTTTCGGTTTAACGTGAGCATACGGTGCACCCAACGCGCGGATAGTTTCTTCATGTCTGAGTGTTGGTTTAATATGTGATAAACACGTTCTTTTGACATGTTCATAGCGTCTGTTATTTCTATCACATTAATTCGGTGGTTGTCTAGCACTATTTGGTGAACGTTGGCGATGTTTTTGCCAGTAGCTGCAGTTTCTGGTCGTCCTGAACGTTCATCGTCTCCCAAGCTCTTACGCCACGTCTAAATTCAACTGCCCAAAATTTCACTGTGGTAAATGATGGTGCAAAGTCCCTGTACACAGAATCCAACTCATCTTTGACTTGCGTAGGCATACTACCTTTCAAAAACAAATATTTAATGACAGCTCGATACTCGATTTTGTCCAATTTTCATAGAAACACTTACATCAACTCACTCAAACGACTGCTCCATAACTCAGCTTCTAAAGTTGCTGAAACTTTGGTAAGTAACTATCAACAGATGGACAACGAAATTCACTAGCTTTTATTTACGAGTGCCGTTATCTTCATATTGAGGTCGGAAACCTTTCAGATTCCCTCGTACCCTTCAAAGAATGGGGATAAAATAGGGCTTTCAAAGGCTTGGACTTTATTGGTTTTTGTGTTTAACTGTTTACAGCAACAGAGAGTACAAGTCACCTGTGTTTCAGATATGACTGTACCAAGCATACTCTGTGTGTTGGGAGCTCCAGGTGAGTGATTTTGAACGGGAGACCTGCCTCCCGGGTCATAGAGGTCTTCTCGATTCTGAGATAATCGTTTAGTGAAGACCCTGTCCTGGCATTTTTAGAGCAGCAGCCTCAACCACGAGCGGAGACTTTGAGACATCGAGTTTCCAAACATATGGTTAGGCATGTATGAAAGTGACCCAGAAGTGGGAGCAGGCGGACTAGAAACTACAAGAGACTGGCAGATAGGTCTTTTGCGGCTTCTTTCGCTGGCTTCAAAATTCATACACCAGAAGAGGCTGCCATGGCTTCTGGTGTTTGAAGTTGCGGGAGCTGGGAATGTGAGTAGACTTCATTTCTACTCATGAGAAGTGCCTTGTCTGCTGGGCAACCAGCACTCTCTGTCGTGTGGCAATTCTAGCCCGAAAGGAGAATGGAATGTTTAGGAGAAGATGTGTTTTCCAGACTAAAATGAGGTAAGGGGTATACACCTGGCAAAATGGCTAGGGCCATTCTCTAATTTGACAGCCTGTGTGCATCCTGGAGTGCAAACCAACATAAAGTGAGAAACTTAATTTGGTCTTCCATTCTGGGCAGAGTACATCACGTTGTTTGAGATTGCCAGCCCCTCTTTGGCTATAAACTTTCGGCAGCAGGGACAGTGAAGGATAAATACTTGACCAGCAGTTCATAGATGCACTAGTTACTAATTGTCATCATCATTTGCAGCATCTCTGAAATCTGAACACCAGGAGGAAAAGATCTCAGACTGTTTCAGTCACCACTGGGTGCTCCGGGTCCTATTGTATGTTCCAACTACGGCTGGCTGTTCCAACTCTACCTGATGTTCCAGTCACTGCTGGTGATTGCAAATTTTAATGATTATTCTAGTCACTACTGGGTGATCCGAATCCTATTGCATGTTCCAACTACGGCTGGCTGTTCCAAATTCTACTGCTTGTTCCAAACACTTTCAGCTGTTCCAAATTCTACCTGATGTTCCAATCACTGCTGGTGATTCAAAATTCCAAAGACTATTCCAACCACTACTGGGTGTTCCGAATCCTATTGCATGTTCCAACTACGGCTGGCTGTTCCAAAGTCTACTGGTTGTTCCAAACAATTTCTGATGTTCCAATCACTGCTGGTGAATCCAAATTCCAAATCCAAATTCCAACTACGGCTGGCTGTTCCAAATTCTACTGTTTGTTCTGAAAACTTTCGGCTGTTCCAAATTCTACCCGATGTTCCAGTCACTGCTGGTGATTCCAAATTCCAATGAGTGTTCCAGTCACTACTGGGTGTTCCAAATCCTGTTGCATGTTCCAAATACAGCTGGCTGTTTCAAATTCTACCTGATGTTCCAATCACTGCTGTCTCTTGCAAACCCCTCTGCTATTCGAGCCATTGCCGGATTTTCCGTATTTTGAACAACTTATGAACCTTTCTCCACTTTTAAATCACAGCAATGGCAATATATTACTACAACACTTACAGAAATCAAAGTTTCTATGCAGTATATTACTGTTCTGATATTGTATGTGCCATTGCTACATAAAATTATATGATTAAACAATATAGGTATACATTTAACAATGTGACTATCAGTAGAATGGCTTTAGTTTACCAGAAGTTTAATGTCACACCTGTTGTACCATGCTGTAGGGAGTAGTGAGTTAACTTCTAGCAACAATGATCACGCTCCTTACTAATATTTATATATTTTCTTTGTCCTTGTATATATCACTGCAATTTCCTTGTGAAATAGGCGGCGAGTCCTTTCTTTGTAAACAAATTGTTCACAAAGCAGGTACTACTTACGATGCCGTAAATTTACGATTGCCGGTTCACTTTAAGCATATACATTACCGAAGTATTCAGCTTATCCGTTATTATGTTTTATAGTTTGTGCGTCACAACTTGGCGATTTGTTTCTTTTGCACCTCCATCTTGAGGTGAGCAGTGACGCATTAGTTCTCCGTCCTTTTCTATGTCCTTAATAGTTGTACAGCTTCTTCAGGTTAAGATAGATTATTGCCCTCAAAGGGATTTTATTTTCTTCTATTTTTACTTTCTGTATTACTTGTTAGAGGTCACTACTTATGGAAGGTATGAAGAAAGACAGTTGAATGCCACCTAAAACTTTGAGCTTTTCATTGGAAATGCAGTTTTAGGTTCCTTCTACGCCCCCTTAAAAAAAAAACTAATAGATTTTCTTTACAAAACGGTCCATGTGTTTGACGCCGTCTTTGTGTAGGTGAAGAGTGTAACAGCAATTGGATGAACACAAAACTTGGTATAACTCTAACTTCCAGAGATGTATCTCAAGGATTTTCAGGAAATATTCCAATCCCAAACCCTTCTTCACTTCGAAGAAGCTTTTATAAATCGTATTTTCTCAAAAATAGCTGTAAAATTGGATTAAAATGTCATATTAAATATAATTTCATAAGAAATAAAAGGTATATCTTGAATTCTCCAGTAAGTCTGAAGTTTTCCTTCCGTGGAAGGCATTTTATTTAATATAGTATATCTGGAATATGTTAAAGCGGAATGTATGTATATAGGCACAACAAAATATACAGTTATACTTATATTTCGCAATTTATTCATAAGAAATGTGTATATATGTAGAATTATTAGTTAGTTCCTAGTATGAGAGAAGGTGATGTTACTGTTTGTCTTTACAAATAGTGGAAATGTAATGAGATAGCATAGGAAACTTGGGATTTCAAACTCTACAGTTCCATCCAATTACCTTAACGAAGTCGCTTACTTTACCAAATGGCATTACCTGCAAACTGTGTAGTATCTAGAATCACGTTAAGCTTGGTCTAACTTAGATACTGTGCACATGTAGAAGGTGCTAACTTCCTTACTTTATTAAGGACACTGCTTAATGCAGTTAGCTGACATTCGGGTTTATAATTTAACTTACGGTTTTTAGCCAACACGATATAGAAGAGTAATAGCTGAAACATGTGGTTTGATCTATGATCCATGAACAAGGGGACACTTAGAACCACAACCAAACGCGAATCTTCAGTGTTTGTCTTCCAGGACGGAACGTATTGTGACTTTGTGGATTCGTGAAATTAAAAGTCCAATTGCACAAACTCAAAATGCTCTTTATTTCCACCGAATTACAGTTGGAGCACTTGCCGATTACACAGAATTACGTAGCGCACACAATTACAATTCACCAGTTCGTCTGTCACAGGTCCACTCTGCACTCGCAATTACGCACAACTCCTCCGATGCACGTTCAGTCTTCCGGTCCATTCACTCACTCGGCACTCCTCACGGCTGCTCGCCAAGAACTGAACTGACTCGCCAACTACAGGCCTTATATAGGGAAAATCGCCGTTTCTGGAAGGTTCGTGGCGCGGACAATTATCCCGAGGTTTCGAGACGTCTGGACGGAGGGGAAAGAGACGGTACAGGGCTCGTGCCGCTCTCCTAATCATCCCTTCAGTTAGTGACACGAGACAAATGGGTAGGCGTGGCCTGAATGCTTCCCGTCTGGCCCTAAGCCGGTCGGTTCTATCGGGAGTTCCGACGTTCGGGTGACATTATGGAATTTGGGAGTTTGAATAGGCTGCAGATGATAGGCAGGTCGCCCTTCAAAGACGCGCAGAGGTCATCACACCAGTAGGCTACTCACAGAGGCTGTCCCTTAGTGGAGAAGTCGACTCGTCGGAGTTAGCTTAGAGAAGGCTGCCATCTAGCGAGCTCAGAAACAACTAGCAAAGGAGTAAGCAACTGCAGAATCCTTTCCGACACCCAATAGCCCCTAAACCTATCTCAAACATGAAATGAAAAGCGAAATAATCAGAAATGGAAAATGAAAATATACTACAGAACGGAAGCTATCTGTGGCAGTTGTAAGCCACAACTATCATACAGAAAGTTTGGAAACGATGCCGAAAGAATATATAGAAGTAGTTGCTTAGCTTCTGTATAAAACATACGGATAGATTTTACCGTCAAAAGAACAGCATAAAAATGCTCCATGAGTATGTATTAGGCAGTTGCAGAAACAACGCTGCGTGCCTCACGAAATCGAGGTTCGCAGGTAGGTGACACTGTGACGCCTGCTGTAGCTGTTTGTAAACATACCATCATACTCCACCGTAGCTTGCTACTATTAAGAACTACTTTGACTTATGAAATCACAATAAAGGAGCTATTCTTTAGTTATTTGTTTATGGCTATCTAACGTGTTCCAACATTCCGTTATACCAGTCGATGAGGATAAATAAGCTGGTGGATATATGCAACTTAAACCTTTTAGAGGGAATTTTTGTGTTAGTGAGGTTGAGGACGGAAGCTTTAAATAATAAAAAGAACGGAACAATATCAAAGAATTGTAGATAAGTTAACCAAAACTAAATGCCTTATACAATGAGACAAGCATTTTATTTCACTGTGTTTAATAATAATACTAAATAAAGCATTTGTAACTGAAAAGGAAGCCGTTGATTTTACAGTAAATTTGAAAGTACTGTACAATTAAGATCAAAGAAAAATGAGGAATCTTGGAACTGTCCGAGTCATTATCGACTTTTTCACAAGTAACTGCCCTTTGCCCCATTACCTGAAAGCGAGGCTAGGGTCACTGTTAAAGAGCAAAGAGTAATGCTTTTGTTTTCGTGACCGGTGCGTCCCAATAACAAATTTTGAGGTTCGCACACCAGTGGTTTCTGCGCTGCCTAATCACAAAATAATTTAATTATACCTAAGATAATTTCGAAGCTGCAACACCGAAATTCGAACTACTTAAGTTATAAACTACGACACGGCTACATCCGTTCAGTGTCTTTTCCAAAAAAACTATACATTTACTGCTCAAATAAGCAAATGATTTGTTTATTTAAGATATTTTCGTGGCTTTTTCAGATCTAAGAGGCTGTTTTTTATTCACTTTCTGTTATTTTTTATTTTAAGATTAATTTCGTGTCTATTAGATTTTTACTGTAAGTTTGACAAGTAATTTATTGAATTCCAGACACGCCACTTCCTTTAGCACACATACAAGTCAATTCTTGGAATCACTTCCACGATGTAATTTTGGATGCTGGGAATCCACCTAAAGGTAACAACAATAATCTGACCAATCTCTCCTCTTCTCTTATTGTTGCACAGGTGGCTTTTTAAGTTCATTTAAGTAGATCATAACTTCTTTATCAGAATTGCCTTTCACTTCTGGAGGATTAATCCTTCACCACAGACCCAATCACACTTAGGAAGTATCATCCTAGCTATCCGCCTTGCACTTACCTTCAAGTTGCACTAGGCTGCTCCTTTGATGAAGACGTTGATGATGCAGCTGTGTTTGAAACAGTACACAAGTATACATTATCAGGGAAATTGTTAAAATAATATATTACGCGCCCAACTATAACATTATTAAATACACAGATTGTATTTGGAGAACTGAAGCCATTTGTTCTCTTAAAGTATTCCTGTTGGTGAATATTATGCTGATTTTATAAAGATTGCAGGAAATAGGCCATTAAATAAAATCACAAAATTCGACAGTAAATCTCTCGTGCTTGTACATGCAGATCTTATTTGTTTTTGCTTAGCTACGAGGAGGTGGACCTATATTAACTGACTTTCATATTAGTAAACTAATGGAAAAATACTGAAACTGACATTTTACGCAGGGCCAAACTTGGGACACTTCTTCAAAGTCTTAAAAATGTCCGAAGCGATGACACACTTAAGAAAATGTTTATCAATACTGATACAAAACCACTTGAACTTGAGATAAGTTATAAAAATATTTTGGCTTTGTAGGTTCGTAGAATGAAAGGTCTTGTTTGCATAAAATTTACATTGCTCTTTATTGCAGTAAACAATGACTTTGTACACCCCTTGCTGCTGTAAAAATGACGTGATATACACAGAAACAGTCTTGAAGGTCGTCTTGTTCCACTGAAAAAAAAAAAAAAAAGAATTCACTGCGGTACACTTCAAATGTCCACACACCCATAATTACTGCACAGCTGCATACACAGGTAACAAATCATTAGCAACTGACTGCGCTGTAACACTTTGCCGGTTAGTCCTCTAGTCATTGTTCTAGAAAGCCGCCGACGGTTCAAGGCCTTTCATGGCGGCAAGAGAAAAGCGGAATTATCCAGACATCACTCTCTGTTTACCTGTTTCTCTCTCTCTCGGCAGGCGTTCAGCGCTCGCGCCATTATCTGTCTCTTTCTTTCCTGCGCACGCGCCGCTGCTTGCTCCTACACACACAAAAAAAAAAAAAAAAAAAAAATGCGTTCGGTGACAATATTTTGAATCCGAAAATTGAATTTGACAAAGTTTTTCTTGGTATATCGCTGGTATTGCAACTACTTTCCACTCAAGAAAGATAAGAACCCTTGAACACCGGATTTATAATTTATATTATATAATATCGTCAATTTTTAAGCAAATATAAAACTTAAGGAACTGTTTTAACAAAACAGAGAAAATATAACATTGACTCTAATTAATTTACAAACTGAAATAGTGTCATACTTATTATTAAAGAATAGTCATAATTTCAGCATCATATTTTACTCAAAACTATAATTATGCTGTAGCCTTATTTTTATAAATTTCAATTGTAAGGATTTAGCATATTTAATATAAACTAAAACATCTTATTTGAAATCTTCTGCTGTCCAATCTCCATTTGTCATTTCAATTAAATTGAATCCATCATAAGTGAAACTAACTTATTTATAATTAGGGAACATAAAAGGAGCAAGTCACGTTGCTTGGTATAAAACCGATCTAACTTAGGAGTTCGAAATTCTGAAATGTGCATTTTATGTTTTAAATTTGGTACAACCCTCGAATCTTCTTTCCTGTAAAAATTTTGTCCTCTATTTGAAACTTTAGGCAAAAACTACAATTTAAGATTGATTTTCAGGTGGGCTAATCTCTATTCAAAATAATTGTGAATTTAAGATGTTCAGTTATTTTCTAGCACATTGGGAGGATACAATAATATTATTGCAAGTGACAGAACTCCTTTTTCGGCACAATGTAGGCTTAGATTTCCCTGTTATATTATTTTGTTATCACAAAACCATGAATAGCCAACTAAATCCAAAATGTATGCAGAAAAAATTGCAAGTTACACACTAAGGAACCAAAGGCTAGAAATATTGAAATTGTGTACAATAGAAAATGGCTGTTAGCGCAGTAGCAAATGTTCGATATAAACTACTACTTGAATGTAGTTTTGTCTATAAATACAGTGCGATCAATATAAACCTGAACCGTTTCAATAGACCATAACATTTGAATCAATAATAGGACATACGTGCAACTTTGGAAGGATATAATACACTATTGGAAGATTATATTACACCATTTACACCTCAGAGAAAATGTTGGAAGTGTTCTCCACCATCATCTATACATATTTGTACTTGTTACATATTTCGGTTCGAATGGATTCTTTGACAACATAATTGTCCGTTGCCTATTCTTGTGCACTATTTTCTAGATACCCAACAAGAAAAAATCCCCTGAGATTAGGTCAGGGGATATGAGGGGCCACAGACCTTTTGAGATTATACGATTATAAAAAAAAAAAAAAAAAAAAAAAAAAAAACTGTTATAAGTATCATGGTGTCATTAGATGTATGACACGTTGCTTCATCTTACTGGAAATAACCTTCTCTCAATTCGATATCATCCAGCTGCTCCACAAATGTCTTGAAGATAGCCATATAAACATCAGTGTCTATAGTCGTATCAAAGAAAATGGGACCAACGATCCATAGAGGACACTTCCAACATTTTCTCTGAGATGTAAATAGAGTAATGTAATCTTCCAATTGTGTATTATATTCTCCCAAAATTTTCACGTATGTCCTATTGTGACGACCTAACTATGGATTGTAAAAGCTAAGGAGCACATGGCCAGATCGTTTCTAGTTCGAAGGCTGCCTGGGCTATCCTAATCGATGCCAAGAGAAAAAGTTTTACAAAGTCCACATGTACCACAGCCTGGTTTTAAGGCTTGTCAATGAGGTAAATGATGGGCACAGAAAATGAGAAGCAATGTCGTGGTAGAAGTGGAAAACCGCAGCATTCAATTACGGACTCAGAGAGGGCGGAAAAAGAGAAAAGAAAAAAAAAAATAGATGGTTCAGATTGAGCAGTCTCCGGGAATCGAACCCAAGATCTCCCAAATGGGAGTTGCAAACGTTATGGTTCTCTATTTTAAAATGTTCCAGAATAAAATGTTTCCAAATATTGAATCTAATTTGTTAAGAATTTATACAGTACTCGAATTAGTTTCTTGAGCACTACAAAAGCACAGAAGCACTATAGACTAGATCTTAAGGGCATTCTCGGAGACCTTCTCTGAAAATTTTAACAATATACAAATTACATTGTATGGAAGAAAAAAGTGCAAGAAGAATTATGGACGTATAAAGGGCATTAGAAAGTACGTGCATTTAAAGTTCACGTGTTGAAAATTTAAAGGACGCTATACTACTTAACTGAAGTTAAATATTTGCAGCTATGGGTACCCTTAAAACAGCCATGCTAGCAGTATGTATACAACGCATATTCTAAATATCTCGGGATACTAACCCGGATGTGACAGTTGCGTGTTTGTTCAAGGACAGGGCACTTTGTTCCAAGTCTCTGGGGAAGAAAGGAGGAAGATCCGTGTCATGCTTATAAAGGACAAAATTAGTTTGTAAAGTACCTACACCTGGACAACTGAGATAACCTGTGTGATAAGGTGTTCTGCAACAACTGATGTCAATTTTAATCACGATTTCAATCATTAGAAACAAGTTCTGAAGGTTGATAGCGCATATGGTCAACAATTCAAACAGTAAATATCACATGGAAAACTATTTTAAAGGGATTTATGAAATTACTGAATGTGCATTGACTTAGAATCATATCGTGTACTCCGTACCTTAATGGAGTCTGGAGTAGTTTTAAGCTACGCTGCTCGTGTTCCAATGGAAGAGCTTGAAATTTTTAAAACTTTACCTTTACCTGTAGCAAGTGGACGATATATTGCACTCTATTTAAAAGATAAATATAAAATACATTGCACGATTCTCTAAACTGAAAAAAAAAAAAAAACCATCCCAATCAAAGGTGCATTTATGTGTTTAATTCCTTTGTCTATGTTAGGGTTGTCAGATCTCCGGACGCCGCCGGAGTGCATGAAATTGGAATGAGTTCTCCAGCTATACGAGTCACTGATTTTAATCTACAGGTTTAAATATGACTTAATATTTAATTATATTAAATAATTATGTTCGATTGTTAATATCTTATTGTAACAAAATGCCTCATTTCTATTCTTGTTCTACAGCTTTTCATTGTTGCGTCTATAATCGGCTCGCACAATAAGCACTGACAAGGCAGATGACTTATGGCAACATCTATTTTTGCCGGCCCAAATGACCTTGTTGTCGACGGGCCCTAAAACACCACACACTCACTTTATTTTTGCCCGTAGGGGCGGGGATCCGTCCCCTTCAGCTGCCATGGTGCGGGCGCTGCCGACCCTTAGCATTCGTGGTACCTCTGACGTTACTAGAGGAACCTCGGGCCGAACTGCCGAGCCCCTCCCGTCGGAGAGCTTTACGGATTGGGTTGGACTCCAAGGGGTAGTGTGTTCCCGACACCCACGAGAAATTGGGTACCTCCGGCCAGGCTACGACCGCCCGGAGGGGGTAGATGGTTGCCTAAGAAGTCCCGGGTACTAGCCAGCATAGCTAGTAGGTGTGCTAGATCACCAGGCGGTATCACCGATGTTTTTCGGTAGTGTTCCCTGTGGCGTGAATGGCGTATCCACTTCCATCCCGTTTTGAAGTTGTTGTCAACGGGGGGGGGGGGGGGCTTTTTAAGAAATCAGGTATTGCCCTATGGAAAGAGCCCCGGAAAATCCATCGCTCCCGCGTTGAAGTTGGCCAGGGTCTTTGGACCTACGGGTCCTGGACTGATTGGCTAGAACCTCTGCACTTAACATTTATTTTTGTCTTTGCTAGTGTGCCATTTATTTTTATTTTCTCCGGCACTCATTTACTGGTCTTCCCGATTCGAGACGCTGTTTACTCGTGGGATCGTTTTGGATTTCCACCACTGCTATCTTTGAGCGCTGTACAGCCAGATTGAAAAATGCAATGCCATAGCCGGGATTTGAAACACGGATCTTCTGGTTTCCGTCCAGCTGCTCTAAACCGTTGAGCTACTATGGCCAACGTGCCAACATGACAAATGTGCAGTGTTTAACGCCCGCTTTTACTACATACGGCACCGCAGGCGGTGACACTGATGGTACATGAGATGAAGATGGAGCACCGGTGAAATGAGATGGCGTGGGAAACCGGAGGTTCTGGAGAAAACCCGCCCCAGAGCCGTGTTGTCCAGCACAAATCTCACTTAGCGGTCACCTGGGATCGAACCCGGGCCACCTTGGTGAGAGCCAAGCTGTCTAACCACTGAGCCACGGCGCGGCCTTCGAGCGCTGCTATTTCCGAAAGTCTTCCTAGGTGTACTGCGTCAAGTCAGGAGGGGAGTGGGTGCTTGCTGTCGTCGTGTTTAAGTCAGGAGTAAGTTCTCCGAGTTTTGGGTTTCTGGTAAAATTTCTTGGAGTTTTATGATCGCTTTTGGTGAGCCGTGATTTTTGTTTAATGGGCTATTTCCTTCACTTCCGGGACCAGAAACTTTATTGTGTTTTCCCTTTTCATGTTTCTGGGTTTAAAAAGTTTACTGCTTTGCATTTCTACATCGGAAAATGGGGGAGCGAATTTAAGAGTCAGTTTACTTTGGTCATATGTGTATTCAAAGGTTTTGAGGTGTTACTCATGTAATTGTTCTACTAAGTTACTTTGCTTTGGTGAATTCTGACTGTGTAGTTACTGGCTAGCATGAACTTTAATTTAAATGTTTTCCGGGACCCTTGTTACCCTCATACTTTATTATTGTTCTTTCAGGAAAATTGTTTATGATAGAATAATTTTGGCTAAGGATTGTGATGCTCTTCGTTTCCTTGTGCTATATCAAAGGGAGTACACATTGTTATAATAAATATATTACGCAGGGTGTCTCTAAAGTCACTATCAATTTCAATGAAGGAAGACGGTGATTGAAAAATCAATATTATTTTGAAGTGTTACACATATTCTAATGGTCTTCTACATGACCTCCATTTCGCTCAAAACACATACGCCATCTTTCAGTAGTAGAACGTACTGTAGACGTTCTACCGTAATTCAACCTGCTGCTTCCCTGATACGATTCCGTAACGCAGGCAGACTATTCACTTTGCTAGTGTACACTTTAGGTTTGATGTACCCCACGCAAAAAGGTCTAAAGGAGTAAGGTCCGGTGAACGGGAAGCCCACAGCCAAGGTGAACCTCTGCCTATCCATCTCCCTGGAAATTTTCTGTTCAGGTAATCACGGACGATGGTTGCAAAATGTGGAGGCGCACTATCTTGCTGAAACAGAACTGTATCCGGTATGCCATCCTCTTGAAGCTGCGGTTCAAGGAACAGTTCTATCATGTTGAGGTAGATGTTACCTGTTATTGACCTTTCGGCAAAGAAAAATGGGCCATACAGTTTTGCGTTTGTCATACCCAACCAAACATTGACTTTCGGTGTATCACGTTCCCACTCTGATACCTCATGTGGTTCTTCATATGCCCATATTCGGCTGTTGTGTCTGTGCACTTTCCCACAAACATGGAAAGTGACTTCATCGGAGAATAAAATGTTGTCCATTAAGTTCTCATTCTCTACACATTCCAGGTCATAACACATTGCCCGACGACAGGCGAAATCCTCGTCCTCAATATGGTGCAGAACTTGAATGTGATACGGATGTTTTTGTAGAGTGAAACGTAGAATTTTCCACACTGTCTTGCGAGGGACAATCAATTCTCTACTGAGGCGTCGAATTGATGCCTTCTGACTCCTATCACTGGCAATTTGAACCTCCAGCACTGTTTCTGCCAAGACGTGAGGTCGTCCAGAACGTGTCTCATCACACACACTGCCGGTACGCTTAAATTTGTTCACAAGCAGACGAATGTGTGCCCTTGATGGGTCTGGTTTGTGAGGTTTACGGGTAAATTCCGCTCTGGCGTCTTCATATGACAATCCGCGTACCCGTGCACAAACAATGGCAACCCGTTCTTCTGTGCTAAACATCTTGTACTAAGATACCAGTATCTGAAAGAAAAGATATAAAATATTGCGTTTTCATTGAAATGGATAGTGACTTTAGAGACACCCTGTATTTGTTGTAATCAAGGATTGTAGAAATTAATTAAAGCATTTGAATTGTTTATTGGGGGCAACATTGAGTCAGTTCTTTGTATGCCGTGTACCCTAAACTCAACGTCTTAGCTTTACGGTTTATAAGGCCAAAATTCCTCACTGTAGACTGATTAGGAAGTGTTTAGGTGTGAAGTGCGCGGACAGGGCCGGCCGGCACACTAGTTCGTACATTGTCAGTAAACAACTGATTCAGTTTAAAAGAAATTATTGGAACGGTCGATCGTGAGCTTTCATAACTGAAAATTGTGAGTAAAAACAGATACCGTCTCTTCATTTGACTAAATTCGTTCCGTGAAGAGTGATTACAGAACGAAAATCATAAAGGAGTGGTCACAAAAAGCCGATAGGGATGAGTATATGTGTAAGTGCAGAATATTCTGGATCTGATTTACTGTTAAATATGATGCCCTGAAGGCCGTGAATAAGCATTTACAATCAGAAAGACACAACGCGTGTATTATCACACGAAAGAAAAATCAATCTCTTCTTAAATTCTTGTCAAATCAGTATTATGCAGAATAAGACAAGATCACTGCAGATGTCATGTCTACACAGATTCCTAAACTACCTTAATAAATGGTACAGCTTTAGTGGGAATGGCAATGTGTGTAAAATCGTGTCCGAGTTTGAGTTTAGTTAATCAAACCAATTTTGATGACTTGGCCGAAGTGGGGAAAGAAATTTAGAGTTAGTTTCTTGATACTAAGGTTAGTTATTGCAAAGTGTGTAGTGAGATTTTTGAGAAATCAAAAGCATTTTTGTAGTAGTTGTAGTTGCATCTGTTTTAGTTCAGATTCTTTTTCTGACTTAATTAAAAACAAAATAATTCAAGTCTACTTATTCTGCAAAATTACTTTATAAGAATTTTCTGGTCAGGATGTTTTAAAGTAGAGGCCTGGTTAAATTGTACAGTACATTTTCATCTTTACAGACAAGTGTTTTATTGCCTGGTATGCGAACTTATTTGGATTATATATACCTAAAATATAGAAAATGTGACATTTTAATCACCATTTTCAGAATCTAGAGGCGAAAATGGAGTAAAATCATGCATTATCTCTGCGGAGTTAAATTGAATGTCGGTAGTGTAAATCATTCAAGTGAATATTGATAATGCAATTCATGGTAACCTATCCTGCTGATTGTCATCTTTAACACTGTAGATTAATGGTTCTTTCATACTGGCCGTGTGTAGGCTTAAGGATGGAAAGATAGACTGAAAAATTCAGTGCTATAGCAGGGATTTGAACCACGGATCTTCTGGTTTCCGTTCAGCCGCTGTAACCATTAAGCTACTATGGTCAACGTGCCGACATGACATTAAATTCTCCAACTGACTCACTCACTGATCAGTGGTTCAAATCCCGGCTATGGCATTGAATTTTTCACTCTGACTCTATATTTCCATCTTTAACATTGTTACAGTTATTTTTAACGTAAAGTTGTTTATACGTTGGAAGTATATTATGCTTCAATATTAGAACAATGTTGGTAAGATTCAATTCAATTTATGCCAGAGGATCTACTCCCACATTAGTCCTGGACCCGTGGGACCAAGGACCCGGGCCTCCTTCTACCAGGGAGTTACCAAGCTGTCCCAAAAGGGCGACCGGCGCCTCCGAAGCTCTTTCCTGGGGAAAGACCTAGAGACTAACAAGCCCCCCCCCCCCATCTGGTCCTGTGGACTCAAGACGGGATGGAAGTGGATACGCCACTTACGCGCGCCAACTCCAAAATGGGAAGGCTACCGATATGACCTCAGTGGGGCCGCCTAATGTCATACTCTCGAACACTTGACAGCTCGTTTCTATTAACTCGGTTATCAGCCTTCATTTTAACATATTGGCCAACTTAGCAGGCATTCTCACGCCTATCCACGCCCTTCCTGAGATAAAAATAGTATAATTTGTAACTGTAGCAGTCGACAGGGTGATGCTGGAAGTGGGTCACACAAAAGAGATGCTATCAAGTAGTTATCTTCTCCACCTTAATTTCATTTGCAACTCCCTGACGTGTTAAATCGATGTGCAAAACGGCCATTGGCATGCATTTCCTTCCTGGAAAAGAGGTGAGATGTTACGAACTGCGATGAAGGCCTCAATAGCACAATATTATATATTCACAGTTTAATTATTTTATACTTAGCACCAAATCTACAGAAGATTCCATTTATTGTTGATAGAAGAAAAAGTTATTACAAAGTAATTTCATCTTGACACTTAAGCCACTGCAACCGATATTACGTAATTTCAGTTATTGTTACTGGACGGGTCACATGGAACCTCGCTGTCGTATAGTCCTGTTGTGTACAGTGTCATTATTGTATATATTATGTATTCTTTCCATCGCATGTTCGCAGCTAAAGTTCTTCCTGCCACGAGACAAATGTCACTCTTCCATCAGCAGCTCTGGTATATTCAGTTAATAATTCACTTTCAGATATGTTTGTTTTTATTGACGCTTCAGAAAAGCGCCAAGCTGAGGTATACATTCTGTCAAGAAAGTGCCGGGAATTGCTCATATAAAAATCTTTTATGAGGGGATTCAAAATTATTGTTGTCGCTTAGTTGGTATATCATACCTCTATACCCACGTGGAGTTTGTCAGTTATAGGGCACCATTGTGTTAGTGCATCTCATGTGTGTTGCGATTTTATAATGAATAAAGGTACTGAACAAAAAATTTGTCACAAATTTTGCATTGAAAATTATATTTCGTGTGCCGAATGGCTGCAAATGTTACACAGATTTTACGGCGAATCGACTTTATCAAGAACACGTGCGTATGAGTGGTACAGTGAACTCAAGAGTAGTGGAGATGCAGTAGAAGTCACTCTGGTCGACCATCAACAGTTTCAGCTCAACTGAACATTGATAAATTAAAGGAAATAGTGCCTGAAAATAGTCATATAGCTTTGAAAGAGATTGCTGCTGAACTTCCTGTGTCTAATGAATCGATTTGTACCATTTTAAAAGTTTGTTTGGGCATGATACGTGTTGCCACTCGATTAGTTCCCAAAGACTTCAACTTTCTGCTAAACTTCAATCGCATAAGGATCGCTGAAGCCATGTCAACGAGCCAAATCGACTCCATAGTCATGAAACGGATTGTAACTGGTGGTGAGACGTGGTTTTACGAGTTTGACACGCAAACCAGTCAACAAGCTTCTGAGTGGTGCATTTCAACTGACCCTAAACCCAAAAGGGCACACCGAACTCAACCAAAACTGAAAGCCCTGTTGAGTTTTTCTCAATTATCGCGATGTCATGCATTCCGAATTATTTCCAGAAAGTTAGACGGTAAATAAAGACTTAGCGTTATGCGGCGTTTGAGAGAACAAATACGACAAAAACACCAGATTTGTGGAAAGAAAATTTGCGACTTCTGCACCACGTTAACGCCCCAGCTCACAAAGCTATCATTGTGAACGAATGTCTCGCCAAAAACTCAACAAATCTCATCGAACAACCTAAACTGGCTCCAGCCGACTTGTTTCTGTTTCCAAAACTCAAGTTACCACTTCGAGGCACCAGTTTTCAGTCAATAGAAGACATAAAGGAGAATTTATTCTAAAATCGCAACACCCTTTGAGATGAACTAACAAAATGGCGCCCTGTAAGCAAACTAGGTGACAGATGACAATCAAACTCCGCGTACAAACTTAGTGACAACAATAATTTCAAATCTCCACTTACACGAGATATTTATAAGATCAATTCCCAGTACTTTCTTGATACAGTAGTATATAAAATGAACATCAACGGCCTGCAAGAAATGTAATCAAACACAGGAAATTATACAGTTATACCGCCCGAATCAAACAACCTAACGTTCATAAACATATTTCATACTGGCCGTGTTTAGGGAAAAGTTTGATTAGGTAGAGTCAGATTGAAAACTTAAATGTCATGCCCAAACATTGTCCTAAACACGGCTAGTGCGAAAGAACAATTACTTTCCCTCAATTAATCTAAGTGGTCTGAAACTCTGAAACGTGGGACTTGAATATTTACAGTATAGCAAATCATGACTGTTCGTTATATCAGACCTTCTAATGGTTTATCAGGAAAAACACGAGTCAGTTGGATAATTTAGTATCCTGCTGGCATGTTGCCATGGTAACTCAATGGTTAGAGCAACTGGACGGAGACCGGGATATACGTGGTTCAGACCCAGGCTATCGCACTGAATTTTTCAGTCTGACTCCAGCTATCTAAGTCTGCTTACCATTTCTAAAACAGTGACAACTGCTGAGTGACCTAAAATTATTACTTTGTTAATTTAAATCAATAAAAGGCATGTTTTAAACGCCGAAGTAATATCAAAACGTATTAGAGCTACGCTTTGATATTATAACGCTAGATGTCAGCCTAGAATTCCCAAAGGTTAAAGGCAGATGGCATTTGTTTATTCCAGGGAACAGAACATAAAAGTTTTACGTCCGTAATATGATCAGCAAAAAATATGTGTACGCCATATCAGAGGTCCTCAACCATAGAACATGCGTTTGCTTCCCCTACAACAGAGGAATTCAGCTTCGAGGCTTGTGACGTATATTTCAGCCTGGAGCGAGGCCTGCAGTACGTGTGACGTCAGGCAAGAGCCGTGTGGTACCAAGTTGCCCAAATAAAAGGCGCTGTGAGTACAGAATCTGAGGGTTCAGTCAGGTGTAGCACACTCGATGACAACATTGTAGCTGCCACGTACTTAATGAAACTATTAAATTTACAATGTGACTTTTTATTGAAGGACAAATATACACACAAGAAAGACTTGGCTGATTTTTACAACAATGTCCCCTGAACCAGATTTCCGAGGTTGTATTCACTTGCTGCACGGACATTGTATATGTTTGGCTCGATCTATGTGTGCGAACATTTTTTTTCTTTTATGAAATTAGCTAATTCCAAACTCCGAAGTACCGTGTCGGATCACAATCTAACATGCTGTCTTCGATTACAAATTTACCAGACATTAGGTCCTGACTTTGATAAACTAGTTAAGGAAAAACGAAACAGAAAGTGTTGGACAATGTCCACGTAATTTTGCTGAGCCAGTCTCTTCTAATTTGCGGAGAAAATTACTTTGTTTTATTTACTTTCTAACATTCCTGGCCTTCAGATAAACTACGAGTTGAAGTTTTATATATTTTCTCATAGCACAGAGCCAAAATGTAATTGCTTATAAACTGTAACCAATTGTGCAATTGAAACAGTCAGCATTAATATTACAACACTCAATATGTAAGTTTCACATATTATTAATACCCGATACGTTTCCTGTCTTTCCTACGCTGTTGGAACCCCAACACTTCAAACTATTTCCTTCCTGGAAATAATCATTTTTTCCACACTAGCCGTGTGTAGATTAAACTTTGCATGAATAGAGCCAGATTGAAAAACCGTGGTTCAAATCCAGGCTATGGCATTGAATTTTTTCAATCTGGCGCTATTCATGTATTTCCTTCCTCTTGGACAGCAGAAGTCAGTGCGGTGACGTCACACGCTAATCTGCCCCTCGTTTGGGAGCATATTTTGTTGTTAGAGCTGACGGAGATGACGTCACACCTTAAGTACTGCGGCTAACGAAAGAGACCGGCTTCGGCGCGACAGGGAAACTTTCGTGTGACGTCACACAGGCAGTCTGAGAGAGTAGACAGCGTAGCGCAGAAGTTACATTGTTTTATTAGTGAACTGAATGATTATAAATAAACAGTATTTCACATGTGTTCATAATTCTAGACAATTGTACTTTAATTAACATAATTATATAAGTAATATTATATTAGAAGGGATTTTATGTCTCGGAACTGATTTTTGGTATGCTCGTACTACTAAGCTATATTACGTTTCTTATAATTACTTACATGTTTATAATATACACCACTTATGTCATTATGCTTTTTAGATCTATAAACATAATACTTTAAAGAATAAAGAAATAATGTATAAATGATAAAATACAGTATATCGCTCACCTTCAAATAAAGTTTTCAGAAGACACTTTGAATCCCTTTTTCCTAAAAAAAAATTACTTATATTTCTCGCACAATAATTTCAGTTAAATTTCGAATCAGGAACTATGAATGTAAAATATTAGGATAATACCTAGGAAAAAAAGGTGAGGTAATGAAATAAACAAATGAGCGTTATTTGAAATTACACCACTATATGGAGATATTTATACGTACCAAACGTATGAGGTGATCCTTGTATTCTGCCAAACTCCATACTTTAGCATAATTATTTTTACAGATATTAGTGATAAATCCACAGGTTTAACACTGATATATACACTGAGTATATACAAAGTACAGAATGTAATGTAATCCATCAAACAGTTTATGGAAGAAGTCTTATGATCACAAATAATGCCAAAATAATTGTTTATGGAATCAGGAACTATGAATGTAAAATGTTAGGATAATACCTAGAAGAAGAAAAAAGGTGAGGTAATGAAATAAACAAATGAGAGTTATATGCAATTACACCACTATATGGAGATATTTATATGTACCAAACGTATGAGGTGATCCTTGTATTCTGCCAATCTCCATACTTTTGCATAATTATTTTTACAGATATTAGTGATAAATCCACAGGTTTAACACTGATATATACACTGAGTATATACAAAGTACAGAATGTAATGTAATCCATCAAAATAGTTTATGGAAGAAGTCTTATGATCACAAATAATGCCAAAATATATGTTTTCAGTTTTTTTCCTTTCCTTGTAGTGTCTGAATCACAAGATTTCTCATTGGTCAGTTTAACAAAATTACTAATCAATATTTTGTTAACACAAAGAGCAACACTATCCAGTTTCTCAACTAGGGTCTTCTTATGTAAACATTTACATTCAGTACCAGTATTCTGTACATCTGATCTCAGAAGTTTAATTTTACAAATTTTCTGAGCTACAGAGAGCTATCTCGCAGAGGTTAAGAAATTTTGAGTCTCTTGCTAATAATGACATTGTATGCCATGCCAAACCAACAGTAAATACTACATTGTCTGTGGGTAATGTTAATTTTCCTCTGTCCAAGTCCTTTACAAAGTCATATGAAGAATCGACTTCCACTTGTTTATTTAATTGGAGCCATGAACTGCATATATTACACGTAGATTTACGTAGCACTTGTCTAGATGCAAATCCCCCCAAATATGTCAGTATTGGCACTGTATCATTAGGAATTATTTGCATTTCAAACTTTTCATCCAGAATATCAGAAAAACCATTCAGGTCAATATCATTATCATAATTTTGTTGGGTAGGTAACAGTTCTTTCAAATTTACACTACCATTATGAGCAGCAAACAACACAGTATTTTTAAATCTCAATTTCCTCTCATTTTCCAATACCTGTAAGTAAGTTATATAGTAATTTGCACCACTTAGCTGTCTGTATGATCCAAAACGACCCTCCAAATTATCACTCTGAAATTTGCTTAGCAAAATGTAATCTATGTTGTATTTCTCAAATAGATATGGAATGATTTCCAGGAAAGTATCCAGCATAGTAATCAAGGACTGAAATGTCTGCGGAGTTAAAGCATTTACTGATGGAACAGACACCCTCCAAATTTTTAGCCAATGACACATTTCACTTAGAAATTCAAATTGCATATCTCTTTGGCTTTTAATGGCCCCTCTGTAGGATCATTGAATCGTTTCCCTTCGAACACACTTTTAATATTAACTATTTTCCACCAGTTAATAATGATATTTAAGAAATTTGCAGTCTCATCAATATCTTCAGAAACACCAAGATCTTATGTGACAGGTTTCAAGGCCACAATGTTATTGTCATTGAAAATTTTCAATGCCAAGCTCACATTCTGCTTCTGAATTGACAATGGATATAACACTTTGGCGGAAAGTGTGTGCCCATACTTAACTAGGTTTTTCTTTTCTTTTTCATACATTAACTCTAAGTGCCTGTATTGAGCTGAAAGTATATTGGAGTGATGATTGAAATCAAGAAAATATAAGGTCTTATTTGCATTTCTTTTGGTCTCCCAATTATTTCTGATACATTTTTAAATGTGGATGGTGTCAAATATAAAGAAAGGCCTTCTTGATGAGTCTAGTGGGTGAGTAATGCTAGGCTGCAAAATTTTATTTGGGGTCATAAGTTCATATGCTTTTCTGTTCACAATATTATTGTCTGCAATTAAACTAATAACTGTAAAGCCAATTATTTCCAACATACCCAGAACTTCTATAATGTATGTCTTCAGCTGTTCACTTGTTAAATTGATAACTGGTATAATGGAAACGACATCAACATATTTAGAAAGTAGTGAGGATAGCATGAAGACTTGAGCAGTTTTTGCATGTTTCTGAGGATCAGTTGCACTACTGCGATAAATCACACCTCCTTTAAATGACAGTTGTGGCTGAATATATATTTCATCCATCACGAGAGATACTAAGTGTTCATGACTTTTTAAATGTTTAAATCTGTTTTCCAAGTAAGAACTAGTTTCCAAGGTCAATTTATAGAACAAAATTAGTTTCTGCAGTGTACGTGAGTGTGGTAAAATCAATATATCATATTTTCTTAGTGCATTTTAGGCGGATGATGAATGGACATACAGAGTGGAAGCAAGAATCATGCATTTGCTGCCCTAACACCTGTTATTCTTTGGAGTCTGTGACAGATTTAATTGCTCCACAATAAACTTCATATGCTCATTCTCATCATGGTTTAGTAGAGACTGTAGCACCTGGATAGCAGATTCTATTTTATCTCTAACTGTGGGTAATATTTCACCATTTTCAATTTGTGTTATAATACTATCCAAAACATTTAATGAATTCAATTTTTTCACATTATTAGTACTAGAAGCATTGATGCAAACGTTTTCCAATACAACAGTATAAGTTAAATCATCTTTGACTGTTATAAAAGAAATGACACTAGGTGTGCCATTATTTATACCCATTAAACAAATATAAATTGTTCCCTCGTCCTTAATTACTGTCCAATTAGCCTTACTGGAATTGATTGTTCTTATATCTACAAAAGAAATTATGCTATCTACATTATTTATTAAATCCCTTTCCACGTGCTGTTTATTTGATTGAATGCTGTCTCGAAATGCCTGGACCAAATTTTCGTCTTCTTTATCAGCAACACGTTTTATTTTGGGAATAGTTTTAGAACAGTAAGAGGGTGTATTAGGAAATATTGTTGGTACAGCATTTTTTGTGAGTTTAGGGATTTTCCTTTCATATTCTATCAACTCTCCCATTGAAGTAGAAATCCTGTCTATTCTTATAAACACAAGACTCCTCAAAATGCTTTATGCACACAAAATGATTTTTTAATTTCGAAAAATCCGTCGGAATGTGCCGTAGCCAGATCTTACGAAGATTTTCGTCTTTTGGCAGTGAAAATGTTGTATTTTTTTCACTTTCTGTGTCATAATTTGATTTACACCCAAAGACACTACAACATCGAGGCATTTTTTTACAACTCTGAGTACCTTAAAAGGAAAATAATAGTAATAATAACATTAACTTGTATCCACCATGTGTTGAACGCAGAAGTTATTTCATTCAATAATGGAGATAATTTTTCTGTACATTTAAACACAAGATAGAACTATGTAATATCACACGTATAATAAAAGAATAAGCAGAATTTACTAAAATAAATGCTTCAATCTAGATTCAAATGAGAAGATGCAATATGGCATCGAAGCCGTTAGAACGTTCCCAGAGGTTAACTTACAGCCTACTTGAAAACACTATTAAATACATAAAATTTACGAACAAACTGGAATATGTGTTAACTACATGATAATATAACACTTTTTCACTAACCTGTACCAATAAATATTATTCATTTCACTAGTTAAAAAAGTAAAACAAACGTAATATCACACAGACCACACGAACGACATACAGTTCAAAGCCTATACCATACAGGTTAGGACTGCTTTTATCAGCTGATTCAAACGCACCATAGCCTGTCTCTTTCGTTAGCCTCGTTAAGTACCTGTCTTCCCTTGCCCTATGCGTTATTTTACCACTAGCGGTGACCAAGGAAACGATGTACAGCGCCTGTTAGTCTGAGGCGGATGAATGCGTACAGCTTTCATTTCTCATACGTAAGAATGACTCCACAGTGCCTCACTGCAACTCAGTAACTATGCATAAGTGGGTCACTCTGTCACAGCCGGTAGAAGGCGATGATTTCAATTCCTCCTTTCTTGTTGGGGACTATTCCTTTAGAGGACCAATATTTTGTCTTAACCGTGTGTACAACACAACTTCTGCCTTTGTTAGACGTATCACAATGAGCCAATTATGCACGATATTGAATCAATAATAACTTGCTTATATTGTGGAGCCTGCATAAAGTATGTTTCATAAGTTAGCTTAATGTTAATAAAAAGGAACGTCTTTCATAATTGCTATGGATGTCAGCATTAATTAGTAAGCTATTTATTAATAGATGAGCCATGGGTCAGCTATAAAACGAAGACGATATGTGTCAGTAATCATGTAATGAAAGGTCACATTGGAGATCTAGTTTTTCCAGGCAAAATGACGCAAAACTGCAGCAGGAGTCTCAAGTTGTTTGGTAATACCTGACCACCAAGGGCGTCACAGGTATTATGTGATTCTTTTATGAAAGAAGTTAGATATACACATGTCCTCATATTACTATAATTGTGAATAGAATGAGACCTTTTCCAAATAGCAATTACCTTTCCTTCAATATCTTGGTTATCAGGTCTCGCAACGTACAAGTAGATGCTTTTTCGAACTCTAATTTTTAACACTTTTTCCTTTATTTTTAACACCTCCAGTTTCGTTGAATATTTTTCCAAATTTTTCTTACCGTAGAATAAATAATCCTTCTTCTGCATGCACTTCATTAAACAAAACACAAACCTCTTTTAGGTCCTCCTCCTATCACCATATTCGATCGTCATTAGTATTTCCATAGTTGTCTTTCTGCTATGACTAATTACACGTTCACTTTATCTGTAATTTTACCGCACAAAATTTGACGTCATCAAAGCACCGCTGATGAACCGAGTTTATATACGATTCTCCTAGGGGCTTGTAATCGTATTTGATGTGCTGACAGCAGCTTTGAGGCCTCCCTCTACCGACAGGGTAGAGTTGATAGGTGGGTCTGCCCGCGTAATATAAAGGTGCGTAATTTCGCTGGTGCGTAGATGCGATAACTGTTTTTGAAGAAACTATGCACTGCAATGCAATGCACTGTAAAGCTAATTATGCAGCCATAAAAGTATACCATGAATAATAGACGAAATAAGTCAATGAACACTTATTTCACAATGAACATCTGTTTTTTCTGTTATAATAGAGATATATGCCTATTGTAAACCTGTCACATAAAATAGAAATATTACAATTTTATCTCAATTATTTTCTATCACCCACAGTTTCGTCACAATGTAACTTCATTACTAACCAGAAAATTAGCAGAACGTGTCCTAGGAATGAAAAATAAATTAGTGTTACAATATGTACAAAGCTTTCATACAAGTCTAAACAAGAAAATATCTCTAGTGCATCATTTTATGTGTCAAATTTCTTATATTTCCTTTCTCTCTTCCCCTTAAACGCAGTGTGTATTGCGAGAAGGTATGCTTGAGGCCTTTCTGTCATAACATTATTTATTGCTTCTAGATTGGAACCAGTCTTTTAATAGAGTGCAATGTCTCTTTTTGCAAGTAACTGATCCTGCATCTTGGAAATGTTTTTAAAAGACATAAGCATACCAATATTAATATACATTTTATTTAAGTATGAGAATGACAAAAATTTATATCGTATACTGATAAAACGTAAGACGTTTGTGTTAGAAACAAAGTATGTCAATTTGACGGTATTATAGCGCTGCTGGAACGCTTTCCATGAATTTATCTTTGTTAATAGAAAACTCTCAGATAACGCACTGATTATTCTTGTAAGAGTGAGAGGGTTACTGTCGCGCCTCCCGGTCACGTACTAAGCGCCAATGAACGCATCACTTCAACCAACAGAATTCGCGGAAATCACAAATGACAGAAATATGTTCACTCCACGTGGAGTAATCAGTGTGTTATCTGAGAGGTATCTATTACCACAGATAAATGCATGGTAACCGTTCAAACAGCGGCACAATACGTGGATACTTTTGTCAACATTGCGCTCCGAGGGACCTGTCTGAATGCCGGATAGCGTTCCCTAAACTCCTCTATGCAATGGTCTACATATTTATATGTCACACCAATTTTAATGCCGGTAAGAAAGCAGCATTCAACCATGCAGACGTGGTGCTCTGTTCTGATATCCAGGGGAAGCTGGTTGTATTGGTTACCAGCGCAAACACACTCAGAGCGCTGTAATTTGCTTACTGTTCCGCAAAAGTTGCCGCTTCTTCTCCGTAGAGGGCACTATGATTTCAAAATAGACTCACCAGTCAACTATGATGTCATTCTTGCTCAGTCGGAGGGCGGGAAATAACGAATAAAAATTAACATCGAGTACTTTCAGGAAGATTTTTGCAATGAAGTAAGCACTATTGCTTTTATTAGCTTACTTTTTGTCTGTATTTGTTCAGTTCAAAGCTACATATTAAAGTAGCTTACTGTTTTTTTTTGTGGTAATTTACGTCCTCCAACGTTAAGTCATATTGGACGATGAATGGAATGGATGAAATGATGCTCAAATGAGTCCGCGGTCTATGGAGCTTAGAGTTACCCGACATTCGTCTTACAGGATAAGGGAAACCCCCGGTAAAAGCCTTATCTAGGTAACTCACCCTGACCGAGATTCGAACTCGGGACCTCTTGAACGTGAGGCAGACACGCTACCACCACGCTACCGTATTGTGTGTCTAATTAAGAAACCTACTCAATTTAAAGTATTTATGTGTTTTCCTTTGCTCAGTACACATGCAGTAAGGTCCTAATAAATTTAAATGACGGTTTGAAAGGGTATTTGTTTGTACGTTCTGAGACTTGAGGATTGGAGGAGTGTAGAAATAAAAGAAATGTTGCCATTTAACAAACAAAAACTCACATTCTTTATTTGTAATGATAGTAATGTGAAGGCATGCTGATATTTACGAACTTTTCTGAAAAATATCACTATATAGATTTGCAATAGTGGGGTTACAGGCATTGTTTCATACTTTTTCCTCGTCCAGTATATAGTATTTTAATCAGAACTTCAAAAATATATATGAATAAATTGAAATTTCAAACAATGCTGCACTTCGATAATTTTGCCCTCTCGTTGCCTAACCTAACTTCTCGGAATTGGCTGACAATTAACCATCGCTAATTATCTCTTAATGGTATCTTACGCCTAGCCAAACTGCACTCATAGTTAACTGCTAAACCTAAAATCCCTAACGTTTAAGGAATGTGCAAAATATAATAACCTATGGCGCGATAGCCCTTAGAGGGTCAAGGCCTACCAACCCGACTGCCGGCCTCACGCCCACTTACGCACGACAGAGGTGAATGATCATCCAACCGATACGGGGAGGAGATGTGGTCAGCATCTCGGCATTCCCCACCCGGAATGTTGGTGTTCGTGACCAGGGCCGCTTACCTAGCGAAAGCTCCTCACTTTCCTCACGATGCTGAGTGGGCACTGGTCCTATACCCGGGACCTAAAATCCCCACCACATGGGTGGGATCGAACCCGGGCCGCTTTCCGTGGCCAGGGACCAAGGCATGCTGCCTTAGCCCGCTACGGCACGGCGCAGGACATGTGCAAAATATACATATTTGAAAATAAGATGTGAAGCTTTCCTGGCGACGAATACGCTCACTTTCTTCTCGGACAGCCAGTCATGTGAAAATATGATTAATCATTAAAAGATATCTAATCATTTCACCTGGCTGGCTGTCCGAGAAGAAAGTGAGCGTATACATATTTGATTTTATCATAAGCATTAATTTTTGCAACTAATCAATAATTTCCTTATGAGAGTGTAGAGGAAGTAATTATTGCACTCCACCCAATAATTTAATGCGGATATTAAATAAAAATGCATATTTTGTGGTACCGAAATCCACCAAGTATTTTTACAGAAATATCCCTTTATGTGCAAATCCATGAACAAATATAAAAATCGATTAAATACAAAACATTCAGATCTGCACAAGGATACGGCACAAAGATTTCCGAGAAAATCCTGCGAAATGTACTCTGAATACTTAAAAAAGTGTTTGATTTTATGAAAAAAGAGTTAATATTTCTCAAATCCAACATTTAATGAATGTTTTGATGTTTCAATAAAATGTACACGGTGTTCATGTTTATTCGTTATTTCCCGCCCTGCTGTTGAGCCATAATGATGTCATAGTTTGACTGATGAGTCTTTTTTTTTTTTTTTGTAATTTACGTCCTCCAACGTTAAGTCGTATCGGACGGTGAATGAATTGGGTGAAATGATGCTCAAATGAGTCCGGGGTCCATGGAGCTTAGAGTTACTTGACATGAGTATTTTTAGGATAAGGGGAAAACCCCGGATAAAACCTTATCCAGGTAACTCACCCTGACCGACATTCGAACTCGAGACCTCTTGAACGTGAGGCAGACATGCTACCATCTACGTTACCAAGGCGGGCGAGTCTATCTTGAAATCAAAGTGCTCTCTGCAGAGAAGAAGTGGTAACTTTTGCGGAACAGTAAGCAAATTACAGTGCTCTGAGTGTGGTTGTGCTCATAACTAATACAACCAGCTTCCTCTGTATATGGACACAGAGCACCGCGTCTTCATGGTTGAATGCTACTTTCGTACCGGCATTAAAATTGGTGCGATATATAAATATAATTTAAACTACTGCGTAGAGAAGTTTATGCAACGTTATCCAGCATTCAGACAAGTACCTTGGAGCGTAATGTTGACAAAAGTATCCAGGTACCGTCAAATTGACGTACTTTTGTTTGCAACATAAACGTCTTACGTTTTATCAGTATACGATATAAATTTTTGTCATTCTCACGCTTAATTAAAATGTATATTAATGTTGGTATCCTTATGTCTTTTTAAAACTAATAGATGCACTAAACATTTTAAAGATACAGGATCAGTTACTCGCAAAAAGAGAGACACTGGACGTTATAAAGTGACTGGTCCCAATCTAGAAGCAATAAATAATGTTACGAGAGAAAGACCTCAAGCATACCTTCTCGCAATACAGACAGTGTTTAAGAGGAAGAGAGAAAGGAAGTATAAGAAAATGGACATATAAGTCTGTGTACTAGAGATACTCTCTTCTTTGGAATTGGGTAAAAGCTTTGTACAAATTGTAACACCAATTTATTTTTCGTTCCTAGAACATGTTCGGCTAATTTTCTAGTTTGTAATGAAGTTTCGTTGTAAGGTAACTGTGGGCAATGGAAAAGAATTGAGATCAAATTGAAATATTTCTAATTTATGTGATAGGTTTAGAACATGCCTGTCTACTATAACAGAAAAAAAACTTATATTCATTGTGAAATAAGTGTTCACTGACTTATTTCGTCTATTTCTCATGGTATACTTATATGGCTGAATAATTAGCTTTGCAGTACATTGCATTGCAGTATATAGTTTTTTTAAAAAAAACAGTTATCGTATCTACGCATCAGACGAAATTACGCACCTATATATTATGCGGGCAGACCCACCTCTCAAATAGTATATTTATCTGCCGGTAGAGGGAGGCCTCAATGCTTCTGTCAGCACATCAAATATGATCACAAGCCGCTAGGAAGATCGTATATAAACTCTCTCCATCAGCGATGCTATTCATGACGCCAAATTTTGCGTGGTATAAGTGATGTAGTTAACCCATAGGCAGAACAAAGTACACAACAAGTATAGCTATTAAAAAAGAAAACTTTACTTCACATGTGTTTCCTGTGGTATAAGCAGTTTCTGGGACATACGTTATTATTGGTTTGAATTAATATCCTTGTCGTTAAGACCAGTCCAGTTCTTTCTCGCGAATGCATGGAAACACTATGCGATTTTGTGCATCCAATTGTCAAACACTTATCATCCCTGCTCGCGTTTGTACTGCAGGAGGCAGCTTGTGTGCCTCACGATCAAGAAGTCCTGAGTTCGAATCTTTGTCAGGTTGGTTTGTCTGGATACATTTTTTGTGTCGGATGAATGGTAACCCTAAGCTCTGTGGACCCTGGACTCTTGGGCATCATTTCACCCAATTTATCGTCTGACATGACTTAACTTTGGAGGATGTTAAATGAAAAAACTTTACTAACTACCCCTTTCCCCTTTGTATCTATAACGAAGTAAGTATTGCAACTATTTCTTCAAATGTTAATCCCATTTATAATTAAGCAAAGAGGTAAATAATACTATACAAATAACTTGTAGTGGTCATATCAAAATGAAGGATGGTGTTTGGAAAAATTCATGTGACTATAGTAGGAGACTTTTAGAAAGAGAAGTTTGTACCAAAGTTGATTGCTAATGAGCACTGGAGTGGACACAAGGATGACACGTGGAGGTCCGAAGCGCGGAATCCAAATAAGGTACACGATAATTTGAGCTACTGAGGAAGTAGCTAGGAAGAGTACAAGGAGGACTGTTCTACGCCACTGATGACGCGTACCGCAGTTGTAAGCGAAACGTCTGGGAGAGATATGAAGAAAGTCAGTGGACCATGGCCTCACAGCCCGGAATCTCCTACTGAACAAGACACCGGCCGTGAAAGCCTACGTTTGTTACACGATAATTTCTTTTGTTCTTTATATTTCACAAAACAGTGGTTCACCTTTCCTCCTTTTTGTTTACTTCACCATGTGCGTACAGCAAATTCCTCCAGGATTGGTGCACCCTTTGGCGATTGTCCATTAACACGGAGAAAAGTCAAGCGTTACTGTTCACCAAGCGTCGCTTTCCCGCCAACTTCCCCACATTCACCTACTTTGGGCAAGGGATTAGGTGGGAGAATTCAATCAAATACTTAGGAGTCAAGCTGGACAAGGGACTAACTTTCCGGGAACATATCCGGAAGTGAGTGCATCGGTCGTGTGGTGCCGTGGCATCACTATACCCTGTGCTTAGGTCTGCGATGTCCGTTTCCCTAAAGTTGCGCCTCTTTATGGCTCTGGTCCTCCCTGTCATGCTCTATGCGTGCGAAGTCTGGGGAATGGCCGCAGGCTCAAACCTGGTACTGCTCCAACGTGCACAGAATAAATGTCTTCGGATTATTTACTCTGTTTGCACAAGGTTCCCCGTGAGACTACTTCACGAGGCTTCATACCTCCGCTACGTGGAGGATGAAATTAGGCGCCGGGCCACCAAATTTTTCGAGAGTTTGCCTCACCATCAGAGCGCCCTCGTCAGATCCCTTGGGGATTATGTACCTCGTGAGCGTCGCTTAAAGCGATACCGGTTACCCCGCATGTCTTGCGGTCATTACCGGTAACCACATGATCCCCATTCCAGTCTAAACTAAATTACAGCTACCCAATATTTAGTCTGGATAACTCAAAATTCTGCCTATCTTCTTCCAAGTTCATTAACTTATCCACCAGCGGTGCACGCTGTCTGTAGCACCCGGTTCATCATTCATCGAGAAGCAACAAGCTACCTTCCTTCTCTACACCTACTTAATTTTCACCCATCATCCTACAACATCCACATCCCGACACTACGTGGTAAAGCTCTTCCCAGAGCAGGTACACGACTTGACCACCCTTCGGGCTGTTCCAAACAGCCTGCCAGCCTGCAATGAATGAATGAATGAATGTACAGCAAATAGAGGAGGTAGCGCAGTCCTCTAACAATTTGCTCAGAACGTTATCGAAAAAAGCAGAAAATCTGTGTCTGTCCATGTGTTTGTGAATAGCATAAGAAGAGAGTAACTTTTTATTTAACTTCAGTGGTTCCAAAGAGGCGTCACAGTTATTGAAACAAGAAAAGAAATCTCCCATCCTAACTTAACCTTTGCATGGAAAAATACTTTTTTATTTGTTACGTATTTAAAATAGCACTAACAATGTTAGTTAAATTTGGTGCTTTGGGTATTTTAATGAGCCAATTCTATCTTCCATTTTAACCTTTTTACAAGCAACATTTTGGAAATGATTAATCTCACGAAAAAAAAGTATATTTGACATGAAGTGTATGATTTAATATTTACTGTGCAGTAATTTCTTTTCTGTTTTGATGTATGGTTATGCTAATAGTCTGTTTTCAGAAAGCTCAATATAAAATCATATTCGTAATGCTAATATTTTATATACGCAGCATTTTAATCAATGGTCACAACAGGGATTACGCAAGCTGGACATGCGAATTAATATGCCTTTCAAGGACAGCCACTAGCTTACGTCAAGGAATGTGTCATACTATTACTGCGCAGATACTGTTCGAGATGTTCTAGAATGTAATTCGAGAATATTTTACTACTGGAATGATTACCGCAGGACTATATAATAGCCGATACGATGCCTGGTGGGGTAGTGTTTAGTGCAGGGGAAGACAGGTAGTGGTGGTGTGACGTCAGCACCTTCAGATCTAACCACCAAATATGCCCCGAACAAAAGTTACGTTAGTGTGTGACGTCACCGCTCTGACTTCTGTTGCCCAAGAGGAAGGAAACAGTTTGATGTGTTTGGGTTCCGATAGCGTAGGAAAGACAGGAAACGTATCGGGTATTAATAATACGTACAACTTACATATTGGTTTTTGTAATATTAATGCTGAGTGCTTTAATTACACAATTGGTAACAGTTTATTAACAATTACATTTGGGCTCTGTGCTATGAGAAAAATACGAGGGCTGTTCAATAAAGAATGATCACAATCTTTTTGACAACGTACGTTTGTTTATTCATCCTCATAATTTTGATGGTCCTCAAAATAGTCTCCCCTCAATGCGATGCACTTGTCCTAGCGTTTCTGCCAGTCTTCAAAGACATGCCAGAAACCATTTTTGAGAGATCCTTCAAAATCGCCTCCGCAGCCTTCACCACTGCTTCTGATGATGGATAATGCCTCCCACGAAAGCGTTTCTTCAAGTTAGAGAATAGAAGAATGTCACATGGAGCTCAATCCAAACTATAGGGAGGATGAGGGATGCAATTCACGTTGATTTCTGCAAGACATTCAGCAACAATACTGGCAATATGCGGTCGCGTATTATCGTGGTGCAGCATCCAGCCTGCTTCACGGAAATGTGGTCTTTTGCGCCTGATATGGACTTGCAATGTTTTCAGGATATCCCTGCAGTATTGTCCAGTTACTGATGTGTGTTCAGGTACAACATGCTAATAAACCATTCCATGAATATCAAAGAATGAGATGAACATAACTTTCCCAGCAGAAACAACCACTTTTGCTTTTTGGGGGTTGGTAATGAAGATTTCCACACTGAGTTTTGACGTTTGCTCTCAGGATCAAAATGATGTAGCCTAGTTTCATCAGCAGTGATTACGTTTGAAAGAAACTTCGGATCTCCTTCTAACATCAACTTTAACTGCATGTTACCTCCATTACAGCGGTAGGCGATAGTGAATATGTCTGAACTTGCCTGGTTCTCACAGGCGGGAAACAGGAGTACCAATAATGAAATTACTACGGCTTGTTTGTTTCATATTAAGCTAACAGCATATAGAAAGTTTGAAATTTAGTACGCAGAATTATGGCCGTAAAAAGATTATGATCATTTTTTATTGAACAGCCCTCGTATAAAACTTCAACTCGTAGTGTATCTGCAAATTAGAGGAGACCCATTCAGAACAAAATTACGTGGACATTTTCTGACACTTTCTGTTTAGTTTTCCTTTAACTAGTTTATCAATGTTAGGACGTAATGTCTGGGAAATTTGTAATCGAAGGCTGCATGTTAGATTGTGATCTGACAAGGTACTTCAGGGTTTAGATTTGGTTAATATCATAACAGAAAAAGTTGTTCACACACATATGTCAAGCCAAAAATACACTATGTCCATGTGGCAAGTGAATACAACCTCGGAAATCTGGTTTGGAGGCATTCTTGTAAAAATCAGCCAAGTCTTTCTTTTGTGTATATTTGTCCTTCAATAAATCGTCACATTGTAAATTTAACAGTTATATTAGGTACGTGGCTGTTACATTGTTGTCATCGAGTCTGCTACACCTGACTGAACCCTCAGTTTCTGTACTCACTGCCCCATTTATATAGGCAACTTGGTGCTACACGGCTCTTGCCTGACGTCACACGCACTGCAGGCCTCGTTCCCGGCTGAAACACGTCACAACCCTCGAAGCTGTCTTGGTCGGGTTTAGTGTTTGGAAATCTCACTGTGTTTCGAATGTGAATCGATGCGGAATCGATGGGGCACCGCAGTTCACGAATCAGTCGGTCAGTTGGGTTGTGTGGGTCGACTGAGCAGTGCGGGACGTTACCAGCTCCGTGGTGAAGAATCGACGGGCAGTGGAATATGCGGTGAAGCCGTTCACGAACGAATATCGGAGTTATTGTGTTCAGAGTCGGGTATGCAGTTCTGTGTAAGAGGTGACTCAGTGTTTACGTCAGAGAGATTAACAAGAGTTCAAGTTGGTGAGTATAGCAAAGACATAAGAACATTCACAAGTTGTGTTGAAGCTATGTGTATGTGTAAAAGAGGGAGTTATTTTAACTTAGTATAGGGATAAAGATTTTACTGAGAATAAGATTTTTCGGCCAGCCTCGGTAGCGTAGATGGCAGCATGTCTGCCTCACGTTCAAGAGGTCCCGAGTTCAGGTCCCGAGGTCAGGGTGAGTTACCTGGATAAGGTTTTTTCCGGGATTTCCCCTTATCCTGCAGGACGAATGTCGGGTAACTCTAAGCTCTATGGTCCCTGGGATCATTTGAGCATCATTTCACCCATTTCATTCATCGTCCGATATGACTTAACGTTGGAGGACGTAAATAACAAAAAAGAAGAAGAAGAAAAAAAAATTTAAAAATAACAGCATATTTTTATTTCTTATGAATGACTTTTCAAAACACTTAGAAGTTTTGATAGAGAATTTTTCGACAGTATGCAATACCTTCTCTACTCTAGTTATATGTTTGAAGAAAGTAAAACATTTGTAAGACTGGTTGAGCAATTTGATTTACGCTTGCCCCTGGTTTATGCTGTATTGAACATGAATATTAGCTTGAAAGCTGTGTTGCATAGAGCTCCTTCCATGTATGCTGCTGCTCAATTTTGATGTACAACCGAAGCAAAGGGATCAATGTAGCGTATTTCGGATGCCAGACTAAATTGCGATTCCCAGTCAATCACAAGATGCAGACAGAGAATTCTAATCTATGCATAGCGTGTCAGAGATGAGCCTAATTAGAATCACTCAGCTGAGAAATACACTTCAGACGCTTGGAGATCAAAGAACTATGCCTCCAGACACCGAATTGATGCAATTCAAAATAAACATGGGTAAAAGTGGACTACTTTCTGAAGTGGTCTACTTTCTAATGATTCCCGAGTCACTAAGCTTTCCTTATTTGTAAAGTCTCAAAAACTGCCTTATTTTCATATTTAAATTTTCTAAATAAAGAAGTCTATACTTATTTCTTTGAAGAATGTGCAGGGAAAGACTTACTATTCACCAAACACAAGAAGGTAAGTGGGGAAAGAAGGGGAGATGAGCTTACACTGCTTTTCTGCTCTATTAGTGGATCTGTTTTCTGCGAAATGAGTGTATTAGGGTGCATGTGAGTCACCCATGCTAAGAAATCTAACGCTTGTTTCAGTAAATGTAGTGATAGCTATTATGTATGGGTGCCATACATATATAATATTTCTTAATGGATTATAATAATTATATTTTGATAATTACTTTCGAATTAATCACTCAATGATTCGCACAGTAGCGGAAGAGTGCGTAAATGAAGACCGCTTCATGGAAGAATCTACAACATTCGAGCAAGCGTGGCGCATGTTAGCAGAGTGGCAAGTTAGCCAGTCTGTAAGATGCGGCCGTAGAAAACGAACGTGTGGTACGGTAAGGAGATGCCCTCATGGTTAGTGGAGAATTAGAGTTGTAGCAATTTATTCTTGAAGTAATTGTATTGTGATGTGAAGTGAAACCTAATGAATGGATCACACGCTCTGGTGGAATACGTGGGGATCCATGCGTGTGAGTAAAGAAGTGAGTGCTTTAATTTAAGCATGTTGTGCACCTAAGTCCCGAGTTTCTCTCGCGTAGCAACCTCCAAAATTTAATTTAATAGCTATTCTAATCTCTTAAAATTACCTCCCTAATGTAACTAGGGGAACGTTACAATATTATGCTTTATAGTAGATGATGTCACAGGATAGTTGATTACTTCGATGTTAACATACTTACTGATGCACAAAAGTCAAAACAGTAATACACTAATAGGTTATTAAGGTAGCTAAAAATTGGAATAAACATAAGGCGGGGCTAGGTGTGGCCTTTCTATCGCTATTAGCCAATGTGGTACGTGTAACGTTGTACAGTTAAGCACGCATACTGGCTCGCTTTGCCGAACCATACTCTAATTTGTTTGCGCGCTCTAAAGATACCAATTAACAATTATTTTGTTTTTTTCTATGTTACAGAGCTATTTTTTCGAGGATTACTGTCCAAACCCAATGTTTGTATACATCTGGTTTCGGAGACATGGAAAGATAAGGCGCCTGACTAGAAAGAAAGGAATCATTAATTGTCATTGAAGAAAAGCACACAGATGATATGCTACAGTTGCATTTTGTACCTAGCATTCAGTAAAGTTGTAATCTTTTAAGCGCGCACACGTGCATTTCAAAGTTAGTAAATATGCCGCTTACCAAGCCTAGTACTTGTGCGCCTAGTAGTAAGTGCGAAACAACCCATAAGATTTTACTTAAACAAGCTACAGGTAGACTGCAAACAAAATGCGGTCGGTGTGCGCATGCGCGAGGAGAGCCTTCTCACCATCCAAGTATCACGTGATTCCTACCCCTCCCTTCCTGCATGCGACAGAGTGCAAACCACACGAAATGAGTGTATTTTAATACTGTATTGATTTTCAAAGTTAACAGAAAATAATTACCTCAGACATGACCTCAGGATCATAGTTTCTCTAAACCGTGAGGAACAAAGCAGTGATTCTGAAGAAAATGCAAAGAGTGAATGAAACATGACCAGTGCAGCCCGCGCGATGGAAGAGAGGCAATCTAGGAATGATGGTAGAGGGGGGAGGATAGAGGACTCCAATGTTGGTAAGCCATGCCTCGAAGTGAATTTTGTTCGCGGTCTAGTTATAGAAATATTCTTGTTAATGTGTATTCCTTTTTCAAACAGATGTCAAAGACATTTTCGAAAGCACAAACTTCGCTCAGACTCGAGAATTAATGTTACAAGCTTGTCACATGAGTGCTCATTCTGTGAAGAACATAGTTAAAGAAGGCGAACAATTCACCAAATTAGGAGAGTTTCCATATTTAGATCTCCAGGGAAACATCGAGAACCTAAAAAACGTGCTACCAACTTAGGCGATTTTCAAGAGTGTTTTAGAAGAAGAATTTATGATTTATATAACAGGGGTGAATATCCAATTGTGAAAAGGCTGACCAGTTTAATGAGGTAGAAAATATTGTGACGTTAATATTTTGATACACTTTGGAAAAAGACAAAATTGATAAAAATTGTATACTTGGAGGATGGAATAATATCGGTACAACCGACATCCGGTCGCGTAGCTTTGCAAGTCATGCTGGGTTTTTAGGCGGAGGTCGAAAGCCTTGCTGACATAGCTGACGAAGCAGTGAGTCAGGCGCTGCTTCAGCAGAGTTTCGGCATTTAAACCCCAGGGTTTTGGCCCAGGCGAGAATGGTCTCGCACGTGCTACCGGAATTTGCGTCACCCGATTCTCTGACGGCCACGTCTATAATCTTCAAGAATGAACATCAAAAAGCAAGGAGCAGGAACCTTAGGCTGGGTGAAAGCCACAATTGTCCTCGTATAAATAATTTCTTTTGGTTTTGGGTAGATTGTAGAACAAACACTATTTAACCAGAACTACATGTCGATTTTTAACTTAAGCCAACCCTGCCTGGTACTCAGACCTTGGTAGGAACATCTCCCTCCTAACCTACCCCACTCTAGTCACGTTAAATGGGAAAGTGTAATTTACCTGCCAGTTGGCGCAACCGTGAACGTTACATCTGGTGGAGTCGCCGGCCTTTCTAAAAATTGTTTTTCCTGAGAGGTAAGGTTCGACCCCATACCTCTAAAATGCTGATCCACCACTCTGGGGTAAAATCTGGTGATTAGCAGTGGTCCCTGTTATTTGCCTTCAAGGATTTGATCCGGACGCATACCTGGTTTCTGAGTTTATGCCTATATGTATATTTAGCTGTTTTATAATCTGAAATACCCCTCTTCAAATGCTCTTTTGTAGAAACTGATTATTTTATTCTCCCTTTACTCTAAATGACATGTAGTTCTGGTTAAATAGTGTTTATTCTACAATCTAGCCAAAAGCAAAAGAAATTATCTATACCAGAACAACTGTGGCTTTTACCTGGCCTAAGGTTCCTGCTCCTTGCTTTTTAATGTTTATTCTTGAAGATTATAGACGTGGCCGTCAGAGAATCGGGCGACGCAGATTCCGGTAGCACGTGCGAGACTACTCCCGTCTGGGCTAAAACCCTGGGGTTTAAATGCCGAAACTCTGCCGAAGCAGCGACTGACTCACTGCTTCGTCAGCTATGTCAGCAAGGCTTTTGACCTCCGCCTAACAGCCCAGCATGATTTGCAAACCTACGCGACCGGATGTCGCGTGTACCGATATTATTCCATCCTCCAAGTATACAATTTTTACCCATATTGTCTTTTTCAAAAGTGTATCAAAATATTAACGTCACAATATAGTATACGGATTCTGTATCTTCTATGCATAATATTCTGAAACCTCTTGGATTCAAATACAGGAGAACTAATGATAGTCGAACATTTCTGCTTAAAAAGTGATATTATTGCTGCAAGTTTAAAGTTTCTGCACAGAATGTATAACATTAGTACATGAGATACACAAGAATCCTCTTGTATTCAAATTTGTCCACGGTGCCATCTATGAGCACCAGTTGCCTAAAGTCAGATGAAGCTATACAACCCCATACCATCACACTACTGCCACCATGTTTCACTGTAGCTACCATGCTCTTAGGTTCCCATTCTGTATTTGGCAGTTTCCACACTTTAAGACGTCCATCACTCTTGTATAAGGAGAATTTGCTCTCGTCCGGCCAGAGAACCTTATCCCAGAATTCTGTTGCCTTCACCACATGCTGTTTAGCAAATTATATATGTTTTTTCTTATTCATCTTATTAACATATGGTTTCTTCCTAGGAGCGTGGGCATTGTACCCAGTACTATTTAAAACCCCTTCAACTGTTGTGGTGTGAACCATAGTGCCAGAATATTTTTCCAGGCATCCTCTAATCTCAGATGCAGTGACTCTCGGATTCTGCTTCATTTTTATTATTTGCCTCCTGTCTCTGGTGGTGAGTTTAAAAGGAGCGCCATTTCTAGGTTTATTTACAACAGTATTTGACTGTTTAAAGTGTGGAATTATGCAGAACACTGTAGTTTTGCTTTTGTTAATGGTTTTGGTAAAGTCAGAGAGATTTGTTTGGTTTGTACATATTTATCACGATATTCCTCTCTGCCACCGACGTCTCCTTACCCTTACGTCCCAAATTACCTGGGAGTTCACAATCAGCTGAATAACTGAGCACACTGTCTCGAGGTATAGCATAAACACAACTGATATGTGGTAGGGGCGTGTTGGGTACGTCCAACCACTTTTCTCTCTGTTCGATTCTGTACGTTCGAATACTTATATCCTCCAATAAGAGAGACAATAGAATAAATACAGGACAGATAGTGTAATAAATACATCCAAAGTGATATTTTAAGTATTGTTTCCGAGACATAAAAGGTTAATATTTACATGTTTAAAAATTCAACGCTGCCAAATAAATATTACAGTATTTATATTATTCGAATACATCTGTCGATCACTGTACGTAAGGCCGCGCCGTGGATCAGTGATTAGACCGCTTGGCTCCCACCAAGGCAGCCCGGGTTCGATCCCAGGTGACCGCAAAGTGAGATTTGTGGTGGAAAACACGGCGCTGTGGCGGGTTTTCTCCGGGATCTCCGGTTTCCCCCGCCATCTCATTCCACCGGCGCTCCATCTTCATCTCATGTATCATCAGTGTCATCGCCTGCGGTGCCATATGTAGTAAAAGCGGGCGTTAAACACTACGCATTTCATTTCACTATACGTAAGCGAACTGTTATCCAGTTCAAGGTTTTAAGGTTCATATTATGCGATAATTATTGTATACATGCTAAGTGAACTTCTCTCTCGGTATATCTATCACTGTACCTCTCAACATCTGTATGATACTTGCCAGGTGGATTCGGCGAGACAAAGACAGATATATAAAAAATTAGTAGCTGGCATGCTTAATTTGTAAGATTACTCACTCAGACTAGGCAGGTGTTCACCATTTCTTCCAAAAGCGCTTTTAGGCCTTTTGGAAGAAATGGTGAACACCTGCCTAGTCTGAGTGAGTAATCTTACAAATTAAGCATGCCAGCTACTCATATGTTATATAAAACCTATCTCACTTTTAACAACTTGACAAGTCTTATTTTAAAATTAATGACAGATACATCTTCCATCTCTGTCATCTCTGTCGCCCGCTAGCCGTGGAACTGGCAACGCCAGGAGAGTGGGATTACGGTATTGGCTGAACCCATGTTCATTCTTATTTTGTAGCTACTCTAAACGAGCAGATCGGCTCTACGGTTTGTCATAAATAAATGCAAATTAATAAATTCCTACACCTAATTTGTTATGAGCCTTACTTTGCACGTGGACAGTGTTCTTCAAAACAGACCGACTGTCCGGTTGAAAAGAGAAGGGTAGTTAATGAGTTAGTGGAGCCTCTCCCACGAACGTAAACATTAGAAATGCGATAGGCATGTCATCTGTAGGGAAGTTATGATTACAGCATTACAGTGATTCAGTTCAAAATTGGTTTTGCACAGTTCTATAGTACGAAATGATATCGTTCTGTTATGAGGTATACAAGAAAACCAAGGTAAACATCATTACTAAAATTCTACAAGTGTACATGCTTTTTCTAGAATTCCATTTTGGTAAAACTGAAAAATTGTTTGCTTTATTGTTACAAATGCCCACTAAAATTAAAACTGAGGCTTAAGTTTCTAAAGTGCAGCATTCGGTTGTCAGGAAGTTATCTTTCATATATTTCTGACACCACTAAAATAGCGAAAATGTTTTCCGGTTCTAGTTTAAAACTAATGACTTCAGCTGCACAAGTGTGAGATATCCGACGAAGGAAATCATCTCCCTATGGCAATTCCATGAGGTTAATTGTGGCTACCTCACAGCATGAGGAAGATATGTAAAGGAAGTACAGTATGCCACAACAAAGAAAGTCTCCGGGGCCTGAGACGCAGGGGGATTGGACAGGGTTTCCACAACCTCCCTGGACAGATTTATGACACCCCATGTCAGTTCAGTTACAGAGTATTCAACAATATTCTGACGGCTTCTACTTTAGTGAATAATTATTCTCGATTTTAGTGTACAGAATGAACAGGGCGCATGTTTTTCTTAATTTTTAATTTTTTTTAACGTTTCTACTCCCTGTGTAGAATACCTTGTCTGTCACACACATTCGCTGTTCTTATCCCACTGTGTAAGGGTGGCACATTCCCCTCAGGGACTTACTTTGCATTGGCGGGCAGTACAGGATGCTACAGACCGCATGTCGACAGGCCAGGGAGAGGCGTGGAAGTCCATGACAGATCCTCTCCCACTGCTGGACCTATACAGAGAGGTCAATGAACAACCCATTGAACTAGGCAGTCCTCTATTGTCCACGGGGAATCGCCTATCCTTGGAGCAGAAATCCGTAGACACCGTCTGATGCCACGAAATATATACCTACAGAGAGAACATAAGAAACCAAACAAATCGTGGTATATGGTATAACATCCCATGTGCCTACCGACCAGGGAAAACTATCGAATTGCTGAGTAGGATTGACTGGAGTGGAACTTAGGACCTTCGGAATGTAAGCTTCGCAAGTTATCAAATATATCGGCCGAATTTTCCTAATACAAGTGATATGTGACGCATCTAAAATGTCAATGGTTAGAACTGTGTGCTAGTTTTGATTGTGCTTACCTTGGACTTTACTTGGTTTATTCTGATTCACTATAGCTCAAACTAACAACGCAAAGTTTTGTATTATCATGAAGTGACAGACATGAATTTTCTTGCGAATATGTTTTAAAATCTGCATAAAGTATTCTGATATTACAGTTGTAATATACTTTATTTACTCCTATACAAATCATTCTTACGAACGGTGTTCCTTCTATTTCGAAAATTTTTCACGCCACAAGAAAAAAATATATTTGATATAAATTATGTGTTTGAATGAGATGCACATTTATTGTTTTACTTTGTCCATCTCATTTATCAGATCTAAAAAAGTGAACTTAAATACCAAGTGGTGCATCTGTGAAATTTGACCAAGATTCTTAAAAAATTGTTTTTGCATTTTAAATTAGTATTGACTGTAAACTTTGTGAAAAGTCTTCATACTTTGTATCTGAGACATTTAAACCCTGAAATATATGACCTAAATGCCCGTGCGCATGGTTCGCACTTGCCATGTCCACAGAAACATCTGCTTTCGAAGTTGCTATGCTCATATAGTTTGCTAAGTTTGAATTTAGCGCCCTTCAGTGACAGGAAAGTTTTGTTTTGCATATCCTGTGTTGGATAGACTGCTCACTAAGGATTCTGCAGTTTAACTCCTATTTTGTGTTTTGTGCTAGGAAGTACGTACACCTGTTTCTGTTGGTGCTGTGAAGGATAGTTTTCTGTTGCTGTTATGAAGCTTTATTAGTTGTCTGTGCTTCTTTTAGTGTTATAAGAACCTACAACTAATTTGGTACATTACAAATAGGAGTATTTAAAGTGCTAAAATCAGAATCTTACAGTGTTGTGCATTGTGCCTCCAGAAAATAGCATTAAAATCTAGACTTTTTAGCTTCTTAGCCATGAATAGATGGCAGAAAACAGAACCACTGAAACGAAAAATACAAAGAAGAATCAAGGAGCTAAATTTCTAGTTGGAAAAGGATGCAAATGTAACACAGAAAATATTCCAAAATCCTAGCCATCTGAAATGCAAGTACCTCATTTTCATCATCTGCTCAACCGTGCATTCCAGGTGCTAGCCAGAGGAAACTTGTCTATTTTTTCAGGTAACAGTGAAATAAATATAGATTGTGTAAATGTACTTACAGATTATACTTTAATTCATTCAAAATTTTTTGAAACATGTATACAGAGGCAGAAAGTGTAATAATTGTGACTCAGAAGGAGTATATAATGGGATAGCCACTAAATTAATTTAAAAATATCCATCATGAGGGACTATTATAAATGAGTTACATAGTAGTTCCAGAGGTGAAAACTCAGTTTCACTTCATCCAGCTTCTGTGGCAAATCAAAGCATGTTTAACAACTTTGTCATTGGGTAAGGACTATACTGCATGGGAATAGGCATGCCAGTTATTAGCACTTCCTCTTATAATGCTCATTTGTTAAACATTGTGGAAAAAAACAAGATATATGCATGAGTGGAAGATATACTACAGTGTGCCATCCCATATTAATCCAGACCCTAGCTCGAATATGAATGACATCGTAGACACTATCATATTCTACGATGGCACCTGGCAAAACTGAGGATTTTCCTTCTTATATGGCAAAGGATTTACTATAAATGTACTTACCGGTTTTGTTATTGACTCTGAGATAATTTCCAAACGCATGGAAACGAAAATTGTTAGGCTTCAAAAGTGATGCTTATGAGAAACAGGTCACAGCGTAAATAAACTGGAAAGCAAACTATACTGGTTCTGTAAGTGGTAATGACAGTTGGAGCTATGTTATGGAATAGATGTATTGGTATTATACAAATAAAAATATTTAGTAATTATCTTCCACTTATCTTAAGAAGTTGATGACAATACTTATATCTTCTTTATACGAGATTAATTTCATGAGCATTTGCCCACATCTTCAGTCAACACACTTCGTTGTCAAGGATACCATGTATTTACGTATTTATGTATTACCAACATCTGAAGACGAAACAAACCTAAAAACAGAATCAATTGCCGGTATGTCAAAATTCATTACGCGATTTTTATTTTTAAATTAAATATTTTTTTACAAACTACTAAATCTATGGGAATATTTAATTGTTTTAATAATTTAACTTCGGGATTTATTTCATAGTTACATGAGCAAAAATGATCTGCCACGGCCGATTTGTCCATTTGTTTATATCTAATGTTACGATAATGTTCTTTCTTTCTGGTTTCCAAACTAAGTTTCGCCTTTCCAATATAAACCTGATCACAATCTAAACAATTAAATTGATAAATACCAGATTTTTTATTATTAGGAATTTTATCTTTTTTAGAAAATTGTAATAAATCTTTAATACTAATAGGAGATAAAATTATACCAAATTCTTTAAAAAAATTTGAAAATGTTTATTAACCCAAGGACGGTCAGTACATTTTTTAAGTTTATAATCATCTTTTACTTTTTTAGGAGTAGAAATATCATTAATACTTTTTTGATATTAAAATTTTCAAGTTTGTTTTGTATAAAATATTTATTAAAACCATTAATTAAAGGAGTATTAATACTATGTTTATATTCTTTATTAAATGAGTTCCTCAAAATAAATATAGTATTATAGTATTTTTAACTGGATTGAAGTCTTCACTTCAGTTAAAGAAAAGGTAAGGGACCAATGTGGGCTGCAGAAGAGCTTGAAATCTGGTCGACGTTTTTCAGAAACCTCTTGAAGGAACCTATGCCTCTAAGAATGCTGCAGAGGAGGAGGAGGAGGAGGAGGAGGAGGAGGAGGAGGAGGAGGAGAGGAAGAAGAAGGATGAAGACTTCATCTTTCTCATCTTATGGAGGCGGTGAATTTTAAGAGATCTGAAGGTCATAAATACTAAAATTTTGCATGCTGAAATTTTAAACTCTGTTTTCTTGGAAAACTTTTTTTCAACTTTTTGACAAATGGAAAAGGCACACGATGCAATTTTTTATGTATTTGTCGTTAATTTTTATTATAATAACTTAAATTTCCATGAAATGGAATGGTCATGTTACTTAAGACGTGCTTTAATTTTTATCAATAAAATAAATAAGATGAGAAAAGCTGAAAATTTTACAAATATATGAATTTGCATATGGAATTGTTTCTTCTTAGACATCTTAAGAATGAATAAAAAGTCTAATGTGACAGATCACTTTGTATGTGTGTGGAAGACAGTGGAAGATTCAGGGGGAAAAATTAAAAATGCATCGTGTGCCTCATTTTGCTTAGCGTAATAATTTGCAAAATATAAAATTAATAATTCTGTAACCATAAAAGCTAGAAGATTAATATTTTTCAGAATAATTACTCTTATTGTGTGCAATAACTGTTAATAAATTTCAGCCAGATAGCATGCATAGTTTAGTTTTAAAATTTCACAGATGCATTACCTTCCTCTCACAGTCTCGCACATACAGACACACATAATGCTATATATCTTTTTCACATTATTGTAATATATGGGGAAATTTTATCCATCAAGTTTAATACCATTCACTGAAGAGTTAGTGGTATGTCAATTGAAATATAACTTAATTATTGACCTGCGGTGAGAGAAGTTTATGCAGTGAGAACCAAAGAGCAAATACGGGATGAGTAAAATGTATGGAAGAATCCATGTGACTTTCTTGTTATACTTTTCTAAAATGATATTTTTTATAAAATCTGTAAAATATAAACATTTTGGTCATATTACTGAGATTCTGAATAGGGCATGACATCTGCTTCAATGGCAACATTTTTTTCCCACTTTTTGGTGCTTAGTATTGCAACGTACCGGTAGGTGCATTTTGAACGGCGATTTAAATTTATTAGGACGTATTTATAACACGTGGAATTTAAAACAAGAAAACACATTTATAACAAAATAAGGGTCCTCTGTTGTAACACGTCGTCGTTATCGTCGTCGTCGTCGTCGTCGTAGTTGGAAAGCTGAGGAACAGCCCAAGGATGGTTAATACGTGTACCTGCCCTGGATAGAGCTTAAACACGAAGTGGCGGGGATCTGTGTTGCAGGATGGTGGGTGAAATTCAGGTGGTAGGTTAGAAAGGAGGTAGCTGAATAGCTCTTCAACGGCCACGGAATCGGTTGTAACGGCCCTCGTACACCGCTGGAGGCATATGGTTTATTTTTGAAAAGGAAGAGTATAATTTTGAATGTTCAGCAAATGAACTTGGGTAAGTGAATTTTGTTAAGGCTGGTGTGGTGGCCTTAGTGTTACTGGTGTGCCCCACAAGACTTGTGGGGCAACCGGTACCGCTTGAAGCTGCGTTCTCTAGAAATATAGTGCCCGAAGGATCTAACCAGGGTGCTCTGATGTGCTGGTAATTTATCGAAGAAATTGGTGGCCCGGAGCCTAATTTCATCTTCCACATAGTGGAGAGATGAGGTCTCGTGCAGAAAACTCCCGGGGAATCCTCTGTATACAGAATAGATAACCCGAAAGCACTGTTCTGTACACGTTGAAGTAACAGCAGGTTAGAGACTGCAGCCATGCCCTAGACCTCGCACGCAAAAAGCATGAGAGGGAGAACTAGAAGCCGGAAGAGAGACAAATTTAGGGGATCCGGCATCACAAACCGTAGGAAGGGATATAATGAGGCCGAGGCCCCGGACGCCCGATGCGACAGCTCATGGATGTACTCCCGAAAAGTTATGCCCGTGTTCAATTTTACTCTCCGGTACGAGGGCTGCTCAATAAAGAAAGATCAAATATATTTTTTTTAACAACGTACCTTTATTCATCCTCATAATTTTGATGGTCCTTCTCAAAATAGTCTCCCCTGAATGCGATGCACTTGTCCCAGCGTTTCTGCCAGTGTTCAAAGACATGCTGGAAGCCATTTTTGAGAGATCCTTCAAAATCGCCTCCGCAGCCTTCACCACTGCTTCTGATGATAGATAATGCCTCCCACCCAAGCTTTCTTCAAGTTAGGGAATAGAAAAGTCACATGGGGATAAATCCGGACTATAGGGAGGATGAGGGATGCACTTCACGTTGATTTTTGCAAGGTATTTAGCAACATCAATGGCAATATGCGGCCGTACATTATCATGGTGCAGCATCCAGCCTGCTACACGGAAATGTGGTCTTTTGCGCCTGATATGGACTTACAATGTTTACAGGACATCCCTGTAGTATTGGCCAGTTACTGATGTGTGTGCAGGTACAACATGCTGATAAACCATTCCATGAATATCAAAGAATGAGATGACCATAACCTTCCCAGCAAAAGCAACCACTTTTGCTTTCTTGGGGTTTGGTGATGAAGAAGATTTCCACACTGAGCTTTGTTGTTTGCTCTCAGGATGAAAGTGATGTAGCCAAGTTTTATCAGCAGTGATTACGTTTGAAAGAAACTCCGGATCTTCCTCTAACATCAACTTTAACTGTGTGTTACCTCCATTGCAGCGGTAGATGATACTGAATATGTCTGAACTTGCCTGGTTCTCACAGGCGGGAATCAGGAGTAACAACAATGCAACTACTACGGCGTGTTTGTTTCACATTAAGCTAACAGAATATAGTAAGGTTGAATTTCAGTGCGAAAAATTATGACCATAAAAAATTATGATGTCTTTATTGAACAGCTCTCGTATTTGATAGAATTCTCCCATCTTATTCTTCGCCCAGAATAGGTGAAGGTAGGGAAGTTGGCGGGAAAGTGGCGCTTTGTAAATAAGATGGCTTGGCTTTTCTCCGGATTGATGGACAACCGCCAAAGCCTACACCAATCTTGGAGGAGGAGGGGGAGGTGTTGCTGAATGGGGAGATTGTAACAAATGATGAATTCACTTCAAATGACAGTCAAAGTGGCCTCCATTTACTGCTAAACAATGCCAAAGTCTGTCTTTGAAATTAATGTTTCCAGCGATACTGTCCGCCTGATGAGCTGATTTTCTTTCTCGATTCCTCACTTTAACTCTTAAAGATCTCTTGGTCGGTCAATGTAAATCCTTCACTTCAAATATCCCCACAAGAAAAAGTAAGTGGTTCAGGTTAGGAGATCTTGGCACTATTTCAATTCATTATCTTTCTGTAAGTTGTGCCATGACTTATTTTACAATGAAATAAGCATTGTTGTCCTTATTAGCTTAACTTTTGTCTGTATTTGTTCAATCCAAAGCCACATAGTAGCCTACTGTATTGTTTAATTCAAAACCTATTCAGTTTGAAGTAATGATGCGTTTTCCTTTGCTCGGTATTCATACACTAAGGTACTCATAAATTTAAATTGCTGTTTGAAAGGGTATTTCTTGGTACGTTCTAAGACTTGAGGACTTAAGACTTCAGAAGGAGTGTAGAAAGAGTAATTTTGCCACTTAAAAAAATAACTTATACCCTTCATTTGTAATCATAGTAATATGAGGGGCATGTTGATATCTTTCAACTTTTCTAAAAAATATCGCATTATAGATTTGTAACAACGGGGTTACAAGCATTGTTCGATATGTTTAACTCACCTGGTATGATACGCTGGCTCGCTAAGTTAATCGCCCAGGGTGGTACTGATCACTTCACCAGCTGTTGTAAGTCTGACCAAGGGACAAATAGGAGCTCTTCCAAATGATAGGAAACCACGCCCAGGCCTTGTATGTCGTCTGCTCACCCAAATAAATTATGAACTTCACAAATTCGCTCTGTGTTTGTGTAACATGCACGTGTCGCATATCACTCTGCTCCTCTGCACTATGGTTTTCGTTTGAAACTCAAATTGCACTAATTACCCTACTTGCTGATGAAACTAGTGGCTTTGCTAGCGACATCGGTAAAAAGCTTCATGCTCGTGTAAACGAGAATGTAAAAGGGAATGCAGATCTCGTTTGTAGACGTAAAGGATTGCATCCGCATCACTGTAGCTTCCATTACAGAGATTACCTATACTCGAAATACACCTTTCGTTAACAGAACCTAATGTATCTCCAGTCTGCCATCTCTAAGGTATGTGCATACACTTTACTCTTTACTGATCCCCAGAAATAAAACCTAATGGTGTCAGATCAGGTGGAAGGGCCGGCCCTAGTCCGCTGCTTATAATTTTATTGCCAATGATAAAGCGGAGCTCTGTCATGAATGCCCGAACAGTATGCATTATCCTGCTGAAAATATCATTTAATATTTAAAAACACGGCAATTCGTCACCCAATGTATTTTAGATGAACTTACAGAAATCATTCGTAGGTAAATAGGTAAGTTTGGTGCAGTGGAATTGATGAAAGTGAATGCAAGTATTTGATGAGAGTGTAATTTGTCTAAAGCACAAAATATACAGTGACTCCAGCAGCTATTGTGGTTAGGGTGAATACCGACTTCTGTAATTAATATAGCACACAGTAAGCTACGTAGATTTTAGTTCCGTGAGTTAAAACGCCCGAGTATTGGCGAGCATGCGGGTGACCGCCGCGGCACGGTATCTGACGCGGGCGTCGATTTTTAAACTAACAACACTGTATTTCAGGATTTAGAATTAAATTATTTTATGAACCTTAGCACAGAAACTATAACTAATGAAGTATTACAACTGATAATGCCTAACATATTAATAGTTCACCGTGTAATATAGCACTTCCGTATTTACAATTAGAAGCGTAAACTGTAAGCCGCTGAAATGCCCAATTGGAAATTTCTCTTCGAAGGAATAAAACTGAATAGAAATAAAAACTTAAATTTAATTATCTATGTCATGATGTTGCAATAGTACAGGACAATGAAGAGAGCCCCCAACATTCTATGTATGAACTATATCTATTGGGGAAGAAATATAATTTAAATATATCCACAAGTAAAACAAAAATAATGACACATTGAGGAAAACAGCCGGTAAGATAAAATTATTTATTGGAAATAAATGACTGGAACGGCTATCGAGTTTTAACTATTTCGGTTGTGAAGTAAGCTTCGATTTAGACAAAGATTCAGAATACACCCAGTGCTTATATACGGAAGTGAGTACTGTGTATTAAAAGGAAGAGACAAACGTGCAATACAAACAGCAAAAATGAGATTCTTAAGAAGAGTTAAAGAATGCGAGACGAGAATTAACAAGAAATGAAAAAAAAAATCGAGAGGAATTAGGCCTATACATATTAAAAGATAAAATAGAAAACAACAAACAGAATTGGGAAGAACATATAAATAGAATGAATGAAAAAAAAAATACCAGTTTTAATAAAAGGATGCAATACTCGGGGAAGAAGAGATGTAGGACGCTCTAGAAGAAGATGGGAGCAGGTGTTGAAATATGAAGACGGAACAGGCAGAAATGCTTAGTCCGTGAAGTGAAGAAGAAAGAGTTCTCTTGTAGTGACTCCAATATGTGTATAACCCAAGCGCGGTCTATCGACCTTAAGGACTGCCGACCGTCAAGAATCATTATCAACATTCATCATTCAAGAGATGATTAAATAAACTAGTGAAGTAATGTTTAAAGGCCACATTCGTTGGATAAACTCCATAGATACTCAAAAACTAAATGAAGCAACTGATTTCCGAGAAACTGTAGATATTTTTCTGCACTTAGATGCCGAGGAAACCAACAGGGAGCTATAAGGTGACTAACAATTATTCTATCCAAAATTCTTAGGTAGAACCTCTGATATACTTCATAAGGGTTTTTAAAAATCCAGTTATTCTTCTTCTCCTTCTTCTACCTCCATGGGTAAGGCTATAGCCTGTTCCGGTCTCACATCGATCCATCGTTTCCTAGGTCGTCCTATTGATCTTCGTCCCTTCTGTTTATATTCCATTATTTGTTTAGGGATTCTCTCTGGAGTCATTCTTCCTAAATGTTGGAGCCAATTTTCTCTATATTCCATTAATTTTAGTAAGACAGAATCGATGTTTAATTAATTTCTTATGTCTTCATTTCTAAGTTGATCTTCCCTTGTACATCCCTTAACAGATCATAGGAAACGCATTTCTGCTGCTCATATTTTACTAAAATCTTTGTTTCTTAATGTCCATTTCTCTCTTCCATATAGCAAGACAGGGAGTGCCATGACAGAATAAAATTTTAATTGAGTTTCTCTTCTTTTTTTACCTTTTAGTGTTTTATTAATTGTTCCAGTTACTGCTTGAAACTTACTTATTTTCTGATTTATATCTTGATCCATTTCATAACTTAGGTCGCATCCAAGATACTTAAAATGTGACACTTGTTCAATAATATTATTCTCAATTAGTATTTTTGTCCTTACCGGGTATTTGCCGTGGAATGTCATTACCTTGGTTTTTTTATTTGAAATTTTCATATTTATGTCTCACAAAAATCCAGTTATGAGTATAAAAGCTTTAATACTGTCGCTATGTAATATAACCTAATCGGTGAACAAGGTGGAATGCTATGAAATATATGGACATAACATAACTCTGTAGCATAATATGACAGAAGGTTATTCTTTATTTGAAGTCCATCACATTTAATACTTCCAACCGCTGGAGGTGATAAGGGTACAGAAGATTTTCATGTAATATTTCCCAAGTAACTAACGCATTTGATTACTAAATGATTGTTTTGTTGTCTTAAGGGTTCACATTGGGAAGAACTCGTCCTTACGGTTAGTGCTTCGTAGCTCTCTTAGTCTCCCAGCATACAAAACACAGTGGTTAAGTCTCTCTCTCTCTCCCTCTCTCTCTAATTTCTGAATAAAGCTCACATGTTTATGATACAAGGTCATTGTACTTGTAGTGCAAATCAGAACATTCACTCTCAGATTGCATTTCCTTCTACCTTTTATGCTCTAGAACAGACAACCAAACATAATGGAAGTAAAAAATAAAAATCAGCGAAAGGAGAACAATTAAGTGCAAGTATTTACTCTTTCATCTACAAGAAAACACAAAAAAGTAAAAGAATCATAGTTCAATTTATTTAGCTATTAGTGGTGTATAGAAAGGACTTTCATATCGGCTCAAATCAGCTTTGCTGATTAGACGTCTCCAAAATATTTGAGAAAGTAAACTCTGGATTTCGTCCTAAGCCGTGGCGTAGCAGGCTAAGGCAGCATGCCTTGGTCCCTGGTCACGGAAAGCGGCCCGGGTTCGATCCCACCCATGTGGTGGGGATTTTCAGTCCCGGGTATAGGACCTGTGCCCACTCAACATCGTGAGGAAAGTGAGGAGCTTACAATAGGTAAGCGGCCCTGGTCACGGAAACCAACATTCCGGCTGGGGGATACCAAGATGCTGACCACATCTCCTCCCCTTATCGGTTGGATGAACATCCACCTCTACCTTGCGTAAGTGGGCGTGAGGTCGGCAGTCTGGTTGGTAGTCCTTGGCCCTCTAAGGGCTGTCGCGCCAGTGGTTAACTTTTAACTAACCCTGGATTTCACATAAACACACAGACCTGGAGTTTGCAAATATTTAGCTTCCGCTATAAGTTTGTAGATAAGTTTATAGATATAATGTAAACACGTGCATTATGACATGAAACAAATGTCTAAGCTTACACTATGCTATCAATAGCATCTTGTGAATGAATTCTCCCTCCTTATGTTAGTATTCGTTAACAAATGGATCTGCCGTATAGAAGCTCCCATCATTGGGTTATGGTATATGTTAGAAATGTTAAGTATGTGCATTCTTTCACAATTTCGAATGTCCATAAAAGTTATAAGCACCTTCAGCTGATCCAGCTATTTTTTTTTATTCTGCTCTTTCAGAAGCAGAATTTATTAAATGTTTTCACACAGAGATACATATATATATATATAAAGAAAGTATTGTCTTCCGTTCTAAGTTCCTGAATCCCACTTACCAAACATCGTTATTAGAAAAGGCTTCGTGTGTAACCCTGTAAACAGATAACTCGAAGGAAAAATTGAGCAAGTATCAAAGTTTAATAGGATGTTCAGTATCTTCCAAAGGTCTCACCCCAAAATCCTCGAAAATTCTGCGACAGCAGCTGCACCTTCAATGGAATAGTTTTAGTGAGCTTTGATTTTATCTAAAATGGCTCCCCCGATTTGTATTAAAATACTTGTACCATATGTAAGCGAAATCTAGATGAACAAAAGTTGTACATTTTTTATAATATTCAGTAATTTTGATTGAGAGACCAAGATATACCATACAAGATACACGTCTGTTTAAAACAAATTTATTTAGAGTCACTTGCATCATAGTGTCACCTAATTATCGGAAGGCACCGCCAGCTACCAGCAGGGTAGGGCCAGACGGGAAGCATTCAGACCACGCCTACACATTTGTTCGTGTCGCTAACTGAAGGGATCGCAGGCCACTGTGCCGTCTCTTTCCCCTCCCCCTGAGTTCTGGAACATCCAGGATATTTCATCTAACCCGAAACCTTCTCGATTGGCCAGCTGGTCCTATATAAGCGACCCGTCGGGCTGGAGGAGAGTTCAGTTCTTGGCGAGCAGCCGTGAGGAGCGCCGAGTGAGTTAACGGACCGGAAGAATGTGAACGTGCATCAGAGGAGTTGTACGTAACTGTGTGCGTGCAGTGGACCTGTGACAGACGAACTGGTGAATTTTAATTGTGTGCATTACGTAATTCTGTGTAATCGTCAAGTGTTCCGACTGTAATTCGGTAGAAATAAGGAACATTTTTGAGTTGTGCAATAGAACTTTTAATTTCACGAACCCAAAAAATCACAATATTTTCGAGATGTACTAAATTAATAGTGTAAATAACTCAATAGTTTATCCTTCTACCAAGCCAACATTCCACCTGGGAATGACTCGCATCTCATCTGACCACATCTCATACCCCTATCGGTTGGATAATCGCTCACCTCTAATTGGTGTATGTGGGCGTGAGGCCGGCAGTCGGGTTGGTAGGTCTGGCCCTATATGGACTGTCGCACCCTGGGTTATGTTTTATCTTTATCGTTCTACCGATTTTCATTTGTGTTATGTGAGGGCTGGAAGAATATAGAATTTTAAGGCCAGTGCTGTAGTTCTGCAAAGATTTCCTTTAAAATGAAGTAGTTGAGAAAATAAGGCGTCGTAATAATAATGCACGACCCACTAATAAACGACAGACCTGGAGAAAGCGTATGAATGAAAGGCATAACTTTTTTGCTGATTTAAGGACAATTAGGTGATATTTTACGATCCTCTCTGCTATGCAAAATATTCACGTTTACGTTTCTGTCTTCTAAGCGAAATATCTCAAGAACCTTCCAGCAGACAATGTAAGCAAAAGCGTCTCATTTCTTCAAGATAATTTCTAAGTGTTACTTGTAAGAGAAAGGCTTCACGTTGAATTTTTTACTCTGCACTTTGACCTGGTTTCATCTCGGTGCGAAGTGGAGCCCAAACACAAATATGGGCTAAGTCGAGTACGAAAGTTACACTTTGGGACTAAATACCGCCTTTCACTGACGCTCCGAATGGAACTGTTCCATTTCTATAACATTCAAAACTAGAGAGTGACTATTCGCGCATTACTTGTCGCACTTGCTTCAGCAACAAGAGATATGAAACTCCATATTGCAAACTCTGCTTGTATCATATAGGAATATGTGATTTTGTACTTAACGCAAGTGAAATTCAATACATATGTCACAAAATATCATGTAATGGTTCTAAAATATCTTACATTTCTTCATATTCGTCAGATTTACGTTTCTTACCTGTTAAAATAGTTTCCACCAGTAATCCACCATCAGCATTGTATCACCAATAAAATTCCGCACTGTGAGATAACCTAGTTAAAGTTTTTGGAGCAGACATATTCTATGACCAGCTGTTAATTTGGTTTTTCCCTTATATACACAGTTATTCCCTCCATTTAATATTTACACAGACTCTATTTTAAATTTAGTTTTGAGCATAAACGATCGAATAGAATAAGTAGCATATTATAACCGCAATACTAGGCAGCGATTAGGAGGCGGCCAATTAATGGAAGTCAAATAATTAAAAAAGAAGCTAAATTAGTAGAAATGCTGTGCTAAACTAATATAAATGTCTTGTTATAATAATATGAAATTAGAATGATTAAAATAGCAGTTGACTTAAGGAATAAGAAGGGAAGAATATAATTTAATATAACATGTACTAGCATTCGGGCAAGAAAGAGAAAATATTCTTGTAACAATCTGTACACGTCGCAGAGACAGGAAATAAGGGCCGTTACCTTCTTTGTGTTAGTAAAAGTTCAATGTCTGAAAACTATTGTATTCTTTCAGCCAGGAATGTTTTGGGACAAATGACTTTCAAACTGCAGTTGAGCATTGACGCTAAAGAGACTTACTTCGCTGATTCCGTAACGATGTATACCGTTACAAACAACTCAGGGTAGGCGTTCCCCAACTCAGGGTGGGCGGAACGTCAGTGAGTCATATGAGTTTTGCAAACCAATGCGAAAATTCGGAATAAAATGAGAAACTGGCTGGCCCCGTAGCTCAGTTGGTTGAGCACCTGCCTGCCGTGCTAGGGGTCCCGGGTTCGATTTCCGGCGGTGGGGCTGAGGATTTTTCTCCGGCCAAGATAATTCCCCATCTTCCCCAGAGTCTGGAAGAATGAATGAAAGTGTGAATGTGTGCGTGATGTAATGATTAAAAACCAAAGATAATGAGTTAACCCCTTCAGTATGTTCCAAAGGAGAACGGCCGCCGATATGACCATTGCAGTTAAAGGCGGGGTATAAATGTGTACGTGATCTAATGATTAAAACCCAACGAATACGAGTTAACACCTTCGATATGTTCCAAAGGAGAACGTCCGCCGATATGACCATTGTAGTTAAAGGCGGGGTATAAATGTGTACGTGATCTAATGATTAAAACCCAACGAATACGAGTTAACACCTTCGATATGTTCCAAAGGAGAACGTCCGCCGATATGACCATTGTAGTTAAAGGCGGGGTATAAATGTGTACGTGATCTAATGATTAAAACCCAACGAATACGAGTTAACACCTTCGATATGTTCCAAAGGAGAACGGCCGCCGATATGACCATTGGAGTTAAAGGCGGGGTATAAATGTGTACGTGATCTAATGATTAAAACCCAACGAATACGAGTTAACACCTTCGATATGTTCCAAAGGAGAACGTCCGCCGATATGACCATTGTAGTTAAAGGCGGGGTATAAATGTGTACGTGATCTAATGATTAAAACCCAACGAATACGAGTTAACACCTTCGATATGTTCCAAAGGAGAACGTCCGCCGATATGACCATTGTAGTTAAAGGCGGGGTATAAATGTGTACGTGATCTAATGATTAAAACCCAACGAATACGAGTTAACACCTTCGATATGTTCCAAAGGAGAACGGCCGCCGATATGACCATTGCAGTTAAAGGCGGGGTATAAATGTGTACGTGATCTAATGATTAAAACCCAACGAATACGAGTTAACACCTTCGATATGTTCCAAAGGAGAACGGCCGCCGATATGACCATTGCAGTTAAAGGCGGGGTATAAATGTGTACGTGATCTAATGATTAAAACCCAACGAATACGAGTTAACACCTTCGATATGTTCCAAAGGAGAACGTCCGCCGATATGACCATTGTAGTTAAAGGCGGGGTATAAATGTGTACGTGATCTAATGATTAAAACCCAACGAATACGAGTTAACACCTTCGATATGTTCCAAAGGAGAACGTCCGCCGATATGACCATTGTAGTTAAAGGCGGGGTATAAATGTGTACGTGATCTAATGATTAAAACCCAACGAATACGAGTTAACACCTTCGATATGTTCCAAAGGAGAACGGCCGCCGATATGACCATAGCAGTTAAGGGCGGGGTATAAATGGAACAATAAAATAAAATGAGAGAAACTAATAATAAAGCTGAAAGCAGAAAGCTGAGCTAGTTTAGTCATGTGATAAAGTTATAGAGGGTGTTAGAATAAGGTTCGAACTGAACTGTGAAGTAAGAAAAACTTTACTTACAAGTTGATACTACGACAGGAAGAACGTGTTAATGTTCATTAAGAAGAGAAGCGAAGATTTGGAAGTCTAAAAGGTGGTCACCGATCCAAGTCGATAAACAGAGATTCAAGAATTAAACCAAATAATTCTACGACAAACGAAGTATTATTAATACGACTGAGTAACCAACAACCACCACCAAAATTCATTTCCTACAACCATTAACCTAGGATAACAGAACTCATAGCTCCAATTAAGCTCCAATTAGAACCCAATTAATTTAACGATGGTCTGCGGGTATGCCGCAACTTGAAATTGCTATTTAAACTACTGAATTTGATGAGGCTACGTTTGATAAAGAGGCAATCCATATTAAAGACAGCAATAAAATTTCAATAATTGTAGCTACAAACCTTTTACTTCTTTTAGTTTTGTTATGGTTCTGAAGAAATTTGTTAGTGATACAGACACTGATGGGCATGAACTGTGGTTCCTTATTTTTCTATCGTTACCTTTTAGAGAAATCGCCCAAAATAAATTGTCTTCAAGCTGGCAGCGTTTCAAATCTAATATGTTTTTCAATAAATTATATTTTAAACACAATTGGAATATCTACAAAAATTAACTTGATGGGGTAGTGTTTTATGACTCGGGCATTAAGGGTAATTTAGTTGAATACCTGGTAACCACTGAAAACGCATCTGCTGCTAACAACTCGAGGAGCATTTTGGAAGGAACAATGCAAGTTGACAACACAACTTGCTTGAACAAACACTTCTGAAACTATGATATACATTAATTTCACTTTGTCCAAAGTTTCTTCAAAAGCTATTATTATAAAAGATTTTTCTTCCACCTAATTTATGTTAATCGAAATAAACTTTGTAGAAATCCTTTGTTGAATAGTTTCTATAGTTTCAGGAGATTAGGAGAATACGGTGGGTATAAAAACACAAGCGATTTCCTTCTAAATACTTAAAATTAAAAATAATTACAAGGAATCTTGAAAATGGTTAACGCAACAAAACAGTTTGAAAGAAATTGTGTACGTTAACGAAGTCTACTCCTTTATACCATAATATCTTGAATTCAGTCGTTCATAATGAAGAATAATTAAAAATTATTCCCTCAAAATGCAAGATAAGTGATTCATTTGTCTTAAATGGTTTTAGTATGTGGTATTTTATACTGGTCACCAATCTAGAACATGCAACGCCGTGGCTCAGTGGTTAGACCGCTTGGCTTTCACCAAGGAGGCCCGGGTTGGATCCCAGGTGACCGCAAAGTGAGATTTGTGGTGGACAACACGGCGTTGGGGCGGGGTTTCTCCGGGACCTCCGGTTTCCTCCACTATCTCATTCCACCGGTGCTCCATCTTCATCTCATGCATCATCAGTGTCACCGCCTGCGGTGCCGTATGTAGTAAAAGCGGGCGTTAAACACTACAGATTTCTACACCAATCTAGAAAGTGATTGGCATTTCGTCCGGAGAGAGAGGCGACGTTGCCGCTTATTGCTCTCACGTGGAGAGCGCGATAGCACTACGCGTACGAGGGTGATTCAGTTGCGACTGCAATGCGTATTTTATTATTGATATTATTAATTATTTATAATGTTGTACACAAAGACAATAGTGCAGTCGTGGATCTACATGCAAACGTTAGACCATGCAAGAACACATAAATGTAAAGATAATCGTAACAAAAGAGGCATACGTGTGACATTTTGATGCTTATAGTAGTGGGAAAAAGCCGCTGACATAATTTTTCCCGGGAGTTTCTAATTTATGCCCCAATGTCTAAACTACTTCTTTAAAATACTTTTCTTTCCTAGTCTTAACCTTAATGCCCTTACTGATACCTACAGAACGTGAAGTCCTATCAAGCATCTTAGAGAATGGAGTACTAGACTCCCTTTTCAATTTCTCCTCATCGAAGTATTCTCTCACAGAGCATATTATTTCCCGTGTATGTCCCTTATTTGGAAAACCTTTACCAAATATAGTTTTATTTGGTTCCCGAGCACGTTCAGGTTTCCCTTGTCACTATATTTAGACATAATTAAACATTCATTAAACAAATTGCAAATGATCACAACACGCGCTCAGATACACGGACTCATGCACACGTAAACCAAGGCAAATTGCCACAAATAAAATGCAAAGTAATTTGCCAGTACAGGATCTCTAACTGTGAAGGCATACTGTTTATGCAGCGTTATCAGAAGAGAAATAAAAACATAGGTTTTTTGTTTACTGCAGCGTTTGCGTAACTCGCTCGCCCGCGTCATACTAAGCACGTGTTAGAATATCGGCAACCAAGGTTTAGGGTCTAACGTTGTCATGGACACGTCTTGACTCTAATTGGTCATTTTAATCGTTACTATGACAACCGTTATGACGTACTCATCCCCTCCCATTTATTTAGACCGTTATTCCATGTGATTACTGTCAATCTACATTCTAGTTTGGCGACCAGTATAACCAAAATATTGAAGGCCATTCTTGAGATAACCAGTATTTTTGAAATATTTTTCCTGTAAATATTTTGGGATGGAATTTAACATTAATTTTTTTTTATTTCGCCAGTTTGAGTTATGCTGTTCAAAGTTACAAGCGGACAGATACGTACCTTTTTCTAAAATACTTTTTTCTGTGTTCGAAGTCCTCAAAACAAAGATATTCCAAATTTTTTGATAAAACGTAATACTTAATTCCTCTACTTTAAGTACATAGTGGGGAACTATAAAAAAAACACAATGACATCCTCTGTTGCAATTAAAGTAAAATCACTGCTTTTTTTATCCTTCACCGTAATCATGGTGGCATCATTACGCCATACTTTTGTTAGTAAAAAGTAGGCCTTTTTTTAGACATGAATAATCTCTCCTAAGGGTCGAATTATCTCTACCAGAGTCAATATAGAAGGTCAAACAGAAGAATAAAGATACAATTTGCGAGAAAGAAACACTCATTCTTCAGCAACGCCTACTCCAATATAGTAGCAGATGTAATCTCTTTGAATACCGATTACCTCGTAGATGGTCAGACGGTATCACTTCCACCCTACTCATATGCTAATGAACATATGTTAGAAGACGGATAAGGAGACAGTAGTTATAATAGAAAAAGTAATTTAAGTAGATTATTATACATTTCCCAGTTGTATATAATTTATTTAACCTAAATCAAAAATTATTTCAAAATTGGACAAACGTACCTTCTGGATAATGGATAAATGGGCCTTCACAGTTTCGCATCACTTTAAGAAGTTAAAAGGATTAATGTAAATTACATAACTGCTATATAAATTGCTAAGAACACTACGAAGTTAACCCTCACAACTCGATTAATTTAGTAAATGTATTACACGCCGAGTTCTTAGCTCCTTATGATTAGTACAGTATTTCAGGAAAATAACAGGATTTAATACTAGAAACTAGCGAACGTTGTTTATTACCTTTATGAAATAAGTTGGTGTTTCAGTTACAAGTCCCACTTCCAACCTTTCATTATAAGACAACCCATTATTATCTCTATTCCTTAAATGTGTGACATGCATTCTAGGAGCTTTTTAAAGTTCCCAGCCTGAGTCAGAGATGTTGGGAAGGAAGCCAAATTACTGTGGTCACTAATTCAGTGTACAGTCTAATTGTTACCTTTTTCAGAAGGAAACTTAATGGATTGTTACAAAGAATCTTACAAACATATATTCTTCAATTCCCTTCAAGTTAATTGAGATTAACGTTTGTAGAAATGGTTCCAATTGAGTAGATCTTTTTCCTTGTAGTCCTTTTGTGTACACGGTCATGTTCTGTCCTTATAGGGCATATCCCAATTGAAACTTCAGTTAAAACTTGAGAATTCACTGTACACCTGTATGCACATATATAAACACATCTCATTTGCAGGTTTCATTTCGTGAAACTTAGGAATTTCCAGCACAATAGATTTGCAATTATTAAACTTTATTTTAACCTTAATTCACAATGATGTTATTCAGGAGTAATATGCTTTGGACTGTAATCTGGTTCACATCCTCGTGGTGCACCCTGCTAAATGAACTAGAGCGTGGAGGTGAAATAAAGACACAGCTTTCACCATTGCCTTGATTCGATTAAGTATTATTCTATATTGCTCTTTCTTGCATACGCTAAGTGGAAAAGAAACGTTGTTACCACAGAATTACGTGTTAATTTTCTCGATAATTATTAGGGCCATGATCTTGATATTTACTTACGTCGTGTAGGTGATTCATAGCAACAGTTTAATGCTTTCAAGTTTTCAGAAGTTTTGTTGTAAATTAATGTTTCAGGGTGTCGTGTCGTGTATATCCATATGATACCGAGCGAGACGGCTGAGGCGGTTTCGTCTGTGGCCCACATTCGGAAGGCCCGGGTTCGATTTCCATGGCCGACGTACTTGACCCATGGGCTTTATCAGGAGCTTTCCTGGCTCGCTAGGCTAATGATGGGTAGGTTAATTACATCCCCCGAATTTCCTGTCCCTCCATTTCATCTCCATATCATTTCACATCATCCCGCATCTGGTGGACTCTTTCAGGGTAGAAGTGTCGGCGGGAGTCTCGGCGGTGCATGGCAGGATGATATGCTCTGAGGAAAACTACTTCCTCCTCCGGTAGGTTGGTTGCCGGTCTCTGCTCCTCTGCTGGGACCATTTTGGGACCACCAGCCAAGGACCTTTGGGGCTTGGATCTCCTGCCTTGGTACCATTAGAGCTCGGCTGCTGGGCTTGTTGCCGTCCCCCTGTGGAAGAGTGAGTTATTTGTCCTGGCTTGTTGGGGGGGGGGGTCACTAAGTAAACTGCAGGGACCCTGCCCTCTGTACTGTCGTGGCTCCTTGGTTCGGACATCCTCTATCTTCTTCTCCTCATCCTGCCTCCCGGCGGTGCCCCCACTTGGGAACATAGGTGGCAACATGGTGACCTACGTACCGAATCCCCTCTGTAATGAAATCCCAATCCCAAATCCCTATATCACAAAGGAAGGTTTCCTGTTGTCAAACTTTGTGTTCTTTAGACGTAAGTTAGTAAGTACCTGAGGAGGCGTTAGTCGGTATCCGTCACCTGTAATTAATAGAAACCTTACAAAATATCTTTGGTATTTAGAAACAAAGTAACTCTAAAAGTTTTCAGAATTAATAATTAACTATGCACCTAATTAAAAATGCCAGATAAACATCTTTCACACAGCTACTACAACCCTTTAATCTGCATATTTATTTTACTTCTACCCATGTACGAGGTGCTTAATAACACCTACTTTTTTCGGGACTGGGAGGAACCAGATAGGAACTTCTGTTGTTGTTTTTTTTTTTTCAATACATGTGGACTCTTTGTGAATGTGTGACACGGATGGCAACACTGTACATGCAGAGAACTCTAGGCAGCGACGAGAGCTAGGACTGTTTTTTGATATTTAAAATTACAACGTTTTCATTGCAAGAACAGCGTGTAATCATTCGTTTTCTCCATTTTCGTGGCGTGTGACACTGATTGAACTTCATCGCCAGTTGAGTGAGGCATGTAATGATGGTACCATGATTGTCTGTAATGTGCGTTCCTGTGTACGACAGTTCAATGAAGGCAGAATATCGTGTGACAACAAACCAAGACAGTCACGGCCTCGCACCAGCCGGTCTGAAAACATAATCCAGCAAGTGGAGAACGTTGTTTTGGAGGATCGCCGATTCAGCATGTTCAGATCTTCATGCAGGATTGTGGTGTACAGATCCAACGAAATGCCAATTTTTGCAGGCGATGTCTGCACGCTTCAAATCCCGGCTAAGGCAATGAATTTGTCAGTCTGACTCTATCCTTTCATAGTGCGTCCTACACACGGCTAGAGTGAAAGAACAATTAATTTCCATTAATTGTACCTAGTAGTGGTCCGAACTATAAAGCCCGGGCCTTTAAGTACTTACAGCATAGTAAGTCGCCATTAAGTTAGTTGTCTCGTGTGTTTATGAGAACTCCTAAGTGGTTTACCGGGAAAAACACGAGTCAGCTGGAGGATTTAATGTCATGTCGGCCCGTTGGCCATAGTAGCTCAAGGGTTAGAGCGGCTGGGCGGCAATCAGAAGATCCGTGGTTCAAATCCCGGCTATGGCATGAATTTTTCAGTCTGGCTCTACCGTTTCATAGTATGACTTAAGTTACAAGTCAAATGTTTTAAGATTTGGTCGCTACGTACTGGCCCTGAATTCCATTCTATGACAGTTATTTCATATTTTTCGAGTATTTGGGAAATTGTTCTGGATTGTTCTGGAAAAGCTGATTTATATATAGTAGGGTGTTAAACTGGGTCGGCCACAGAATGATACAACTTACATAATAGTGTTCCTATTGGTTATTACAATAATGAGATTACGTAATGTTGTGACGTGGATCAATAGGATAGAAGTAATTTACATGTTCTATTTTTTTATTTTAGCTCTGCAAGTCTACAGAAACTTATAGCTCAACAATGCAGCAATAATCATCTTATGAAAAGACAGAATCTTCGAAATCTAAACTTATGATAGAATATATTAATGATTTTGCAGAATAATCTCCAGGACTTTTATAGGAGAGGAATTGTTATTTTCCAACTATTTCAATATAAAATAATTTTCACTCCGATACTGCGACCTGAGATAACTCATTGCTCCAGAGCGCCGAGGCATGTACAAGAATTCTTCTACGAGGGCTGTTCAATAAAGAATGATCATGACATTTTTAAGCTGATATTCTGTTAGCTTAATGTGAAACAAACACACAGTAGTAATTTCATTGTTGGTACTCCTGGTTCCCGCCTATGAGAACCAGACAAGTTCAGACATGTTCAGTATCGCCTATCGCCGCAGAGGAGGTAAAACGGGAGGAACAATATGTGGCTTTGAAATTCTGTTTTCGTCTCAACAAGTCTTCTGTTGAGGCCTATGCAATGTTACAGGAGACCCAGGGATGGCCTCTTCTTCCCTACAGCACAGCTCGAAGGTGGTTTAAAATGTTTAAAGAGGGGAGGCAATCAATTTCAAATGAAGGTGGTCCCGGTGCTGAAGTTACCGCGCTTACGGAAGAAAACATCAACACTGCTGCTGCCGTTGTGAGAGAGGATCGACGAATTACCTTAAGATCACTTTCAGAAATACTGAACATTTCATTGAGTACCACCCACACGTTGGTGACAGAAACATTACACATGAGACGTGTTTGTGCGCGATAGGTTCCAAGATTGTTGATTCCCGAACAAAACAACATTCGTATGCAGATCTGCATGCAATTAAAGTTGATGTTAGAGGAAGATCCGGAGTTTCTTTCAAACGAAATCACTGCTGATAAAACTTGGCTACATCAGTTTGATCCTGAGAGCAAACAGCAAAGCTCAGTGTGGAAATATCCTTCACCACCAACCTCAAAAATAGCAAAAGTTGTTGCTTCTGCTGGAAAAGTTATAGTCATCTCATTCTTTGATATTCATGACATGGTTTATCAGCATGTTGTACCTGCACACACATCAGTAAATGGACAATACTACAGGGATGTCCTGAAAACATTGCAAGTGCATATCAGGCGCAAAAGATCACATTTCCGTGTTGCAGGCTGGATTCTGTACCACGATAATGCACGGCCGCATATTGCCAATGTTGTTGCGTGAAGTGCATCCTTCATCCTCCCTATAGCCTGGATTTAGTCCCATGTGACTTTTTTCTATTCCCTAACTTAAAGAAACACATTCGTAGTAGGCATTATCCATCATCAGAAGCAGTAGTGAAGGCTGCGGAGGCGATTTTGAAGGATCTCTCAATAATGGTCTCCAGCATGACTTTGAAGACTGACAGAAACGCTGGTAGAAGTGCTTCGCATTTAGGGAAGACTATTTTGAGAGGGACCATCAAAATTATGAGGATGATTAAAAGTACATTGCCAAAAAACATTGTGAGCATTCTTTATTGAACAGCCCTCATAGATCCTCACCAAAGATGAGAGTAATTAATCATCTATCATCGCGCATTTTTGAAAGCATGCTGCTGCTATTCTCTTTGCAGGTCCAAAGCAGAAAACTTACAATTACTTCCTTTTTATATAAAGTATATGTATTGTAAAATTCAGATAAGTACTAAATGGATGTCTTAGAAGGGCATTTGTCTGCTTTACCGATTTACATTTTTATATAGTAACATTTTGTTTACCCTTGCGGTTCACTAGTTATTTGAAGGTCATCCAGAATGAAGGAGAATTGAGAGTTTACTCCAAGAAAATTCAAATTATATATTAGAAAAATCGCTTTTTTGAAAGCTGTGTGGCAACCTCGAAAGAAAAGTCCATGGTAGACGCACAAATATCCAGATATTTTCATGTCTTTTTGTTGTTATTCAGGAAGTGCTATGCATTTCTACAGATATCCAAGTATCGAATTTTCTACTGGAATGTAATAACCCTCACCTGCTGTCAATACGTATTAGAAGATGAAGTAATAAAGAGGAAGATAGATGGTACTGCTTTCGGGTACATTGTAATGGTAATTATAAGAAGGAAGAAGGATGAAAAGCTAGAAGGAAGCACAAGGGTTATTGCTGAAGCAGGACGCAAGTGGGATGACAAGTGACTAACGTGTCACGCCACTTTTGAAGCAGCTCAGGCCACCAGTCATTTGTCATCCGGTCAAAGCCGGGCCCGACAACCTTCTCATTTTCCAATCCTCTGTCATCATTGCGTCTCTTGTTGTGTTTACCAGGCTTTCCTTCGTGTGAAACGAATCCTGATGAATTTTGTGAGCAAAAGTGACCAGCTCATCAAGATCTTAGAGAAGATTTATGGCAAAAATCGGATATGGTTTCTCTGTTCTTGTGCACATTAATGTCACAAAAGCGTATTCTTCCGTCTATTACACGTTAATGGATAAAAACATTATCATTTTGCTAATTGTCTTTTAGGTACAAGAATTAGGACCGAATGAGGACTTGGAACTCGATCGCTCTTCTTATCGCGTGCTTACTGTATGTGTGTGATCTACTGTACAAAAACCAAAATCCACTATATGGAAATGTGTAGTGTTTAACGCCCGCTTTTACTATATACGGCACCGCAGGCAATGACACTGATGATACATAAGATGAAAATGTAGCACCGGTGGAATGAGATGGCGGGGGAAACCGGAGATCCCGGAGAACACCCACCCCAGCGCCGTGTTATCCACCACAAATCTCACTTTGCGGTCGCCTGGGATGGAACCCGGGCCGTCTTGGTAAGAGCCAAGCGGTCTAACCACTGAGCCACGGCGTGGCCTCCACTGTATGGGTTATCATTACCTATAGGCAATACGCTCCAGAGGAAGTTTTCATTAAAGATAAATGAGTCAATTGGTCGCTTAACGAACCTTCATTTAGGTTTCTTATTCACTCCATTTTGTTTCATGGATCCACTACCAATGGTACATTATCTTAGCTTTAAATTTATATGACCGGAAAGCGAAGAAACATCGCTAATCAGTGGATTTCGCTTTTGAGCTATATTGGCAATTCCCAGTTTGCGCATGATCAATAGGGGAGAATGGTATTGTTTGCTGCCATTTCTCGACCGTAGTATTAGCTAAAGCAAAACTGGCAATGAAAGCTATTAGAGCACGTGTAGATAAAATAGCAGGAATACAAAGAAAATGGTTGGAGAGAATAAATAGGGCAGTAGTTGAGGCGAAAATGTTATATGGTGCTGAAATTTGTGGCGTAGAGGAAGGATGGGATAATGTAAATAAGTTACACAGGATGAGTAGAGTCAGCCGGGATTTGAACCACGGATCTCCCTCTCTCCCTGCAGCTGCTCTAACCCAGTGTTTCTCAAACTCTTCTGCCTCAAGGACCCCCTTATCTAACAACTTGCTCGTGGACCCCCAAAGTTTGGCAATTCAATTTATATGAACAACTCGACTTTTGGTTGAATGTTATAATAGGAATTTAAATAATTACTGTATGCATAATTTAAGATATTTACTTGAATATTTAGTTTTAAATTTAATTAATAATAAATTGAAAAATTAAAGTTACATTAAATAAACATTTTTGTTGAATAACTTTAGTTAAGCTGGGATCATTGTTGGTGAGAATATAGTGAGGTATCAAAAAATAGAGTGTACAAGAATAGGCCACGGACAATTGATGTTCTCAAGGAATCCATTCGAACCGAAATAAGTAACATTGGCGAGGATACTCTCCGTAATACTTAAGAGAATATGGTGAGACGAATGCAAACGTGTATAGATGCTGGTGGATGACACTTCCAACATTTTCTCTGAGATGTAAATAGTGTAATGTAATCTTCCAATTTTGTATTATATTCTCCCAAAGTTGTACTTGTGTCCTATTATAAGTTCAAAAACTATGGCGTATTGAAATGGTTCAGGTTTATATGGATCGCCCTGTAGATAGACTACTTGGAATGCAATCCCACTGAACTAGAAAGTTAGTAGTGTGACACAGTTTTATGATATTATATTCTGCCTAAATTGTAAGGCATTCCCGAGAATCTACGGATTCTAAGAGTATGAAATGAATAATACGTATAATAAGTACAGGCGATACCAAGCGAGATGGCTCAGACGGTTTTGTTTGTGGCTTGCATTCGGAAGGCCAGGGTTCGATCCCCGCGGCCGGCCTACCTGATCCTTGGTTTCTCGGGCATTTCCCGGGTCGCTAGTCGAATGATGGGTAAGTTAATTACATCAGAATTTCCTGTATCATTTCCTCTCTTATTTCCCAGCATGTCTCATCTGGTGACCCCTTTCGATTGAGACAAAAGGTGTGAATGGGATCTCGGCGCTGCATGGCAGGGTGATATGGACCTGGCATATACATCCTCCTCTAATAGGACAATCTCTGGACTCCGGGTCGGCGTAGTTAGCGGTTTCAGAAACAAGATGGGTGGGATGTCGGCTGTAATGCCTTGCGGGCTTGCTTTCAACTGGTAAAAATATGTAGGGACTCTGCCCTCTGCGCTGTTGTGACTCCGTGGTCGGCCACCCTTTGTCTCTTCTCGTCTTATCCTTCCTTCCGAAGTTACCCTACTTGGGGGCATAGGTGTAATAGATCAAGACTGGACACAGTGCTGAATCCCCTCCGTATTGTGTCTCCGCGGGTTGCTAGAATCAAATGTCTGATTTTCAGAAATTTAGAACACTCTTTATTGCAGAAACGTTGTACAGCCCTTGCAGTAGCAAAAATACGTGAGTCGGACATTCAGTTCGGTGCTCTGCGCACGTAAACAAATAAAAGAAATCACTGCCGTACACTTCAAATGTCCACTATCGCAATCACCATCACACAACTCAACTACACAATTACTATCTAATTCTCACTCTTTCCCAGCCTTTACACCTCCCAGTCATTGTTTCCAGAATTCTGTAGTGATCCCGAGGACAATCGCGGCGGCAAGAGAAAGACGGAACTTTCCAGAGCCTCTCTGTGTCCTTCCTCTTGGCAAGCGTACAGCTCTACTGCCCACTCGCCACTCTGTCTCTTTCTTTCCTGCCCACGGGCCCAGCACTGACTTGTCGCGGCTCCAACACAACAATGCGATCTGTGACACTGTGGATCTATCCCATTGTGTCCAATACAGTGTTAAGATTGTAGTAGAGCTTTCTGTGGCAATTTATAAATTTTGTAGGATATTTGACACTAAAGAGTTTAACGGAGACTATTCGATAACCAAAATATAATTTTGAACTCATGTTATTATTGAACTTTTTATTTTAAGAAAAGAGTGTTGGCTTTAAAGTGATTAAGAGTAGTACATTTCTGTTAAACTTTTTTTACAAAGTGTTGGTTGAATGAACACTTAAGAAATTAATTGCACACTTATTACACACTACTTTGCTACTAGTTATGCATCCCAACCAGTTCCTCGTGAAGTAGTTTAGTCTTAACTGCGTAATGTAGAGCCAGAAGTATCACGTGGTCAGGTACACCAGTTCGTGACCAACGGTGTCATTCTGATACTTCCCTTCCATTACCAACATGTGTTGCGGGTGATCGGATTTTACGACGTGCAAACTACTAATTTTAAGAGAAGAGAATAGAATAGAAGCACCTATAGTGGAGGGTACCTAAATGGAAAAACAAAACACTGGGATTGTACCTCGTGTCACCCCCATTAATATGGTTGGTATTGCTTATTCTCTTTGCCTTCACAACTATGAGGAATATACTGAAGTAATGTTTTCAGTTCGAAAATTCGATACCAAAATGTTGTGGCATATTCACGTTTTGAGGTTCCCTGAGCTAAAACTATATAATTCCTAAAAACAGCATGTATGTGTGTGTGTGTGTGTGTGTGTGTGTGTGTGTGTGTGTGTGTGTGTGTGTGTGTGTGTGTGTGTGTGTGTGTTTCTGACGTGTGCGTCTGTTTGTCTTTGAACAAAAGATCAACCAAAAACCAAATCATATTGAACTAATCGTTACGTGAAACAATTTTAAACAGTTTTTTTCTTCTGAAAAGTAGTTCCAACAGTTCTGATTAAAATGCCACACCTTTAACATGATTTTATGACAAATCAAAGCTATTTCTTTAAATTTTCTTGGAATGCCGTTCTCCCCTTCATTCTGAATGTATTTTGCACTTCTCGTAAACCCTAGGAGACGACAAAATCATAATATACTCGTAAGACTCAAGTCTCACTAAAGCGCTTTCCGAGATATTCTTTGTTAGAATTTTTAATGTTTAATTTTAAAATACTTATGCTTTTTGAAAAAAGAATACAGCATTGTTTTGGTAACCAAGCGGGATGGCTCAGAAGGTTTCCTCTGTGGCTTTCATTCGGTAGGTCCGGGTTCGCTTCCCGTTACAGACCTAGCTGACTCATGTTATTTTCGGGGGTTTCCCGGGTCGCCAGGTGAATGCTGTGAGTTCAGTTATATCCCCCGAGTTCCTTGGCACTTGTCTTGTACGGTCCACTGCTCTGCTTAATCATACGTCATTTGTTTCTGTGGGGTTTTCTCGCGCGGGACAGTTTACATATCTCTCATCGACCCCATTCTAATTAAAATTTAATTTTAATGGATTATATTCATAAAGCTTTCTCTTCCCACTATTGTTTATATTGAACTACAGACTACCTGTACGAACGTTTATAATTTTCTCTGTTACCTAAGTATACTAAGAGATATTTCTCGTACTTACAACTCTTAAAAAAAAGTATGTGCACCCACATTTGTTTGTGTGTTTGACAGAAATTCCAAGAACGAATAATAGGTTAAGTACCAGTCTTTTGTGTATAAGTTCAGTATCCCTCCAGTAAGCAATACGGAAGATTTTCAACAAAATTAAACTGCCGTCTATTTTAAACTTTACAAATTTCAACTTTATCAACAATAGTTTTAAGGCCTTCGATTATAAAACCATACATTAAAATATTTACGTAACAAATGCAAATGTTTATCTTAAGCTTTCTGGGATTAGACTGTGAAGTCCTGTTCATTCAAAAGGAACATTTATTTTACATAAATTTTTATGCAACGTATCACATTGGCGAGATATATATTATCAGTGGTTGAAATTTTTCAGTAGTTTATAGATTCTTAATCCTCTAGATATTCACTTGCTTATCTGGAACTTCGCAAAGAGTATAGGATAGTATAGGAGTTTACGGAGGAAATGGCCCGTCGATTAAATTCGTCCTTTGTACCTATGCCCCAAGTGGGGCATCCCCGGGAGGAAGCATGAGGTGAGAGTAGACAGAGGGCGGCCGACCCCAAGGGGTTAAGGCAGTGCAGAGGGCATCTGGTCAACCGGCGTTCCTCCTACCGCGGCCCGAAACAGTCCACGAGACCGGCTCGGAGACCGGATGCCGGCCATAGGTAACAACATTCCAGGCAGGCTGGCACAACCGGCATTTCTCCTACCACGACATGAAACAGTCCACGAGACCGGCTCGGAGACCGGAGGCCGGCCAGAGGTAAGAACATTCCTGGTACAACCTGCATTCCTCCTACCGCGGCCCGAAACAATCCACGAGACCGGCTCGGAGACCGGAAGCCAGCGAGAGGTAACAACATTCCAGGCAGCCTGGCACAACCGGCATTTCTCCTACCGCGACACGAAACAGTCCACGAGACCGGCTCGGAAACCGGAGGCCAGCCAGAGGTAAGAACATTCCAGGCAGCCTGGCACAACCGGCATTTCTCCTACCGCGACACGAAACAGTCCACGAGACCGGCTCGGAAACCGGAGGCCAGCCAGAGGTAAGAACATTCCAGGCAGCCTGGCACAACCGGCATTTCTCCTACCGCGACACGAAACAGTCCACGAGACCGGCTCGGAAACCGGAGGCCAGCCAGAGGTAAGAACATTCCAGGCAGCCTGGCACAACCGGCATTTCTCCTACCGCGACACGAAACAGTCCACGAGACCGGCTCGGAAACCGGAGGCCAGCCAGAGGTAAGAACATTCCAGGCAGCCTGGCACAACCGGCATTTCTCCTACCGCAACACGAAACAGTCCACGAGACCGGCTCGGAGACCGCAGGCCGGCCATAGGTAAGAACATTCCAGGCAGCCTGGCACAACCGGCATTTCTCCTACCGCGACACGAAACAGTCCACGAGACCGGCTCGGAAACCGGAGGCCGGCCATAGGTAAGAACATTCCAGGCAGGCTGGCACAACCGGCATTCCTCCTACCGCGACACGAAACAGTCCACGAGACCGGCTCGGAGACCGGAGGCCGGCCAGAGGTAAGAACATTCCAGGCAGGCTGGCACAACCGGCATTCCTCCTACCGCGACACGAAACAGTCCACGAGATCGGCTCGGAGACCGGAGGCCGGCCATAGGTAAGAATATTCCAGGCAGCCTGGCACAACCGGCATTTCTCCTACCGCGACACGAAACAGTCCACGAGATCGGCTCGGAGACCGGAGGCCGGCCATAGGTAAGAATATTCCAGGCAGCCTGGCACAACCGGCATTCCTCCTACCGCGACACGAAACAGTCCACGAGATCGGCTCGGAGACCGGAGGCCGGCCATAGGTAAGAATATTCCAGGCAGCCTGGCACAACCGGCATTCCTCCTACCGCGACACGAAACAGTCCACGAGATCGGCTCGGAGACCGGAGGCCGGCCATAGGTAAGAATATTCCAGGCAGCCTGGCACAACCGGCATTCCTCCTACCGCGACACGAAACAGTCCACGAGATCGGCTCGGAGACCGGAGGCCGGCCATAGGTAAGAATATTCCAGGCAGCCTGGCACAACCAGCATTCCTCCTACTGCATCTCTGAAATTCTCGCAAGTCACGTCATCATTGGAATATTCCTAAAAATATAAATTTTTTGTTAAATTCGTATGAAAATTTAACAAATCCTTATATTGCTATTGGCCTGGCGAGCCAGGTGAATCCCCGAGAAATACAAGGGTCAGGTAGATCGGCTACGGGAATTGAACCCAGACCTCCCGAATGCGGGCCACACACAAAACCCTGAGACCCGCCTGAGACAATTCACTCGGTGTGCAAAAGGCACAGCATTACTATATTAAATTTCCTAAGCCTGTTTTAAGGTTGGGTTTTAGTTTTGAAACAATTGCACTATTTTTTTCTGAGTGTCGATTGGTTTTGATTCTTAAAATTCACATACCATAGATGGTCAACTTGAAAAATTCAATGCCATGGCCGGGATTTGAATCACGGATCTCCTGGTTTCCGTCCAGTCACCCATTGATCTACCGTGGCCGACGTGCCGTCCCGACATTAAAATCTCCAATTGACTCACATATTTTCCCGAAAAACCAATAGGGGCTCTCGTATGCGAGATACACCGTTTGTGGCGACTTACTACTGTAACTATTTACAATTTTTAATTTTTTTTTCTTCCATGCTTGAACTTTTCAAGTTAATTCTATCTATATAAAACCTTATACTGTATACGGCTAGTGAGAAGAACTGATTAATTTCCACCAACTAACTTAAATCACATACCGTATTCATACTTTCATTCTTTAGGGAGAATGAGGAATAATCCTGGATAAGATTCTCACTTTGTAGCCTGGTTTGGAACATGGAGCTTTTCGATTTGAAGTTTATCATGCTAACTACTAGATGCAGGGACAGTTAAGTTTTAAGTCTGAATGTAGCACGCAGTTCTTAAATACATGATTGTCATTATACTTATCATTCTGTATCAAAATTCTGAATTCGTTTTTTGAATAAAAATGTATCAATTGAAATTAAATATATAAAGGATAGATTACGTATGACTAGTGTGTATACTCAATAAACGATGAAGGGTAGAGAGGTTTGTATGAACTTTTGTGCTGTCCTCACACACTACGTTACACACTGAGTACTTAAATGCCTATGGTCTTATTACCCTAAATGATTGTATGTAGCACAGGGATGTAAGGTTTGTTGCGCAGGCTGGTACATGGGAGGAAATTGTCATCAAGCGAGTGGATGATTCATTCATCTTGTCTATCAACATGCAGGTCTCACTACTAACTCACTTATTACTTCCTTTCTTTAACTAACACGCACATATGAGTCACAGATCCCTCACTTCCAGGGGCGGCTGTGGGTTTAGTACCTCCGTGCCATGGCGCCGCCTCAAAAAGGATCAGAAATACGATTTTAAATTTTTTGCATACTCCTGAAAAATCATGTCTACTATGTCATGTAGAGAAATGTTTTGCATATCAGAAGCTGAAGGAAGTGACCTTAAGTTCTCTGTATGAGCACCATTTTGTTACTGTTTTATGGATTCGTGCTATATGGAATCTGGTACGAAATTACGTATTTCTCCGCAATAACTACACTTTGGCTGGTAATGCGGCGAGGAATAGGGGAAATCCGTACCCGTATTTCCTGGCACGCCTGTCGTTGGCAGCATATACCCGTCAGTAGTATCAATGTGCTCACACATATTGAGAAACGGTAGATAAGCCATTGTTCAGTAACAGTGTGCAATGAAAAAGTCAGTGGAAAACAGTTTTTTATAAAATCTTCGTCACTTCTTCCTATTTATGCCTTAAATTAATTTTTATTTTCTAATGTTACCTTGCTGTGGGAGTTTTATGGTGAAGATGTGGAACGGGATGCACTTGTCCCGAGTTGTGACTGAGGTTGCGGGTTGAATTCAGCCTTCCGAGAAGATGATGATGAAGCCACGGGTTGCTCTTTTCAGACTAGTCTGACGCTCAGATTGTATAAACTCTTATGTAGCTTCAATTATTACATGAAAAACCTTGTCTCAGGCGTGGTCGCAAGCGAAAGAATTCTTTAGTTAAATAAACACAGAAATAAATGAATTCTCTTTAATTTTTAAAAATAAAAATTTGTAATGTAATTTAAATTACACTTTGCCGTTTTTCGTACAAAACCCTATACAAGAATCCTGTTTCGTCGATACAATTTTCAGAAATTCTTTGTTAGCTATTTATAATATTGCACAATCCAGAACACTTCTGTTCTCTTCGACGTTACACAATCGAACTTTGCTGGCTGTTTTACTAAGATTGTTGATTTTTCCTTCACTCCTTGCCATCACTACCAATCAAACTTAATTTTTACTAGATAGAGTCAACATGAAAAATTCAATGCCATGGCCGGGATTTGAACCACGGATCTCCTAGTTTCCGTCCAGTCGCTCTTAACCTTTGAGCTACCACGGCCAGCATGCCGTCCTGACATTAAATTCTCCAGTTGACTCATATATTTCCCCGGTAGACCACTGGAGGCTCTCGCATCCGAGATACACCGTTTGTGGCGACTTACTGTTGTAAGTACTTAAGTCCCAGGCTTCATCATTTAACTCTTATTATTTTAGTTAATTGATGGAAATTAATAATTTCTTCACACTAGCCGTATATATGGAGAAAATACTAAAGTCCATCAATTAATTAAAATTAATTGTTACTGTTGAACGTCACACATTACATAATCGCATTTTTATAGGGGAGGCACTTCAGTTCTTGGCGATCAGCCGTGAGGAGCACCGTGTGAGTGGACAGACTGGAAAACGGTGTACGTGTATCAGAGGAGTTGTACGTAACTGTGAGCGTGCAATGGACCTGTGACAGACGAACTGGTGAATTGAAATTATGTGCGCTAAGTAATTCCATGTAATTGGCAAGTGTTTCAACTGCAATTAGGTGGAAATATAGAACATTTTGAGTCTGTGCAATTGGACTTTTAATTTCACAAACCCACAAAGTCTTGCTTTAGTAAGTTTTTACTCACAAAATTATATGGTATATCTTTTCTTTAGCAGCTTCATGCCTTGGTTGATTTAGTTTATTTAGAAAATATGAACCAATTGCTTTTTCTGTAATACACTGCTACAGTGAAAGATGTGAGGTTCTGATAACTCAAACGTAAACAGTTGAAGGTCAATACGTGTTTTGCTGGTGGAGTGATACAAGTCACTTTTATGTGTGTCCCCTCTTATTAGGTCTTTTTTTTTTCTTTTTTTCACGGAGGACATTCAGCACTGCGACCAGTCTTGGTTTATTGTATCTTATACCCCCAATAGAGGCATCTCCAGGAGGAAGGATGAAGCGAGAGGAGACAGAGGGTGTGTGTCCAGGAGCCACTGCAGGGCAGAGGGCAGGGTCCCTACAGTTTACTAGATGGAAACTTTCTCCGGCATGTCAGGACAACGGACCTTCCCCAGTGCTGTGGTTCGAAGACGGTCCCTACAGTCGATTCAGAGACCGGAAACCGAACTACCGGAGGAGGAAGTGGTTCACTTAGAGCATATCATCTCGCTATGCATCGCCGAGACTCCCGCCGACATTTCTGCCTTGAAAGAGACCACCAAATGAGAGATGACGTGAAATGATAATAGAGACGAAATAGAGGTACAGGAAATTTGGGAAATCTAATTAACCTATCCAGCATTCGCCTGGCGACCCATGAGACCTCCCGAAAAGACACATGAATCAGGTAGATCGGCCGCGGGAATCGATTCCGGGCCTCCCGGATGCGGGCCACAGACGAAACCACCTGAGCCATCCCGCTGGCTGGGATATTAGTTTACAACACTGGGACATATATTCACTCTAACATTTACATGTTTAATTCACACATAATTTTCCACTTTACATTTCTTTCTACTATTAATCAGAAAGAAAAACAAAAAAGGAAAATTTTAGGCAATAGTCAGAAATAATATAGGATACGTAATAACAAAAGTATATAAGTTAAATTTTTCTACACAAACTATTGCGGAAAACCAGCAACCAAAGGAACTGGTGTTCAGCCAAAAACATGCACTGGTATTCAATTTATTCTACTTCTAACACTAAAGGTATTTATAAGCTTATGTACTTATTTTATTTTTTTATTTTCCCAAACATTCATTATTCAACAAATTAAACATTCAGTTGCTATTTAGATACTTTTATTCTATTTACTAGCTCTATATAACAAAACACAAATCCTTATGTCTGAACGTTGCTCTGTTGCAATCATGAATGAACATCCACAAACAGTATCAAGTGGTTGCATCGCAAAGACAACAGTCATTATTATTATGAAAATTTGTCTGAAGTTTTGTAATGGACGATATCAAAATATTACTTTCCTTCCCGTATATTAAAGAGAAATAAACAATTTTAGGAAATAATAATAATAACAATAATAGTAACAATAATAATAACAATAACAATAATAATAATACTTTATTATCACCTTATGTTTTACAAGCATTGTTGAAAACAGGCAAGTCGTCAATTATATACAATTAAAGTTGCTGGATATTTTGATATATTATATATATATATATATACGAGGGCTATCCAGAAAGTAGATTACGTTTTCGTCTGTTTCAGCTAGGGGCGGGGCTAGCGCGGCCATCTTGGGGTCAGAGCGTTGCGCAGCTCAGTCGGCATCTAGCCGTGCTAGTGAGAGGTTCGTGCTGTGCTCCGTTCAGATACTGTGACGGTTTGAAATGTCTGCGTTAATTGAAAATCCCGCGAGCTGCGAGGTGCGTGCAGTAATAAGGTTTCTGACTGCAAAAAACTGTAAACCGATAGAAATCTATCGGCAGCTTTGTGAAGTGTATGGGGACAACATTATCACTGAAGGTGGAGTGCGTCAGTGGGTCATCAGATTTAAGAATGGCCGAACCAATGTTCACGACGAAGATCGAAGTGGGAGACCCAGCATAGTGACTGCCGAACTTGTCGAAAAAGTCGATGCTAAAGTCCGTGAAAATCGAAGGTTCACAATAACGGAACTTTCTTTGAGTTTTCCACAAATTTCGCGAAGTTTGTTGCACGAAATTATCAGCGAAAAGCTTGGTTACCACAAGTTTTGTGCAAGATGGATTCCAAAAATCTTGACAGAGGACCACAAAAATCAGCGAATGGCTGCAGCGTTGAACTTTTTGGACGTTTACCATAAGGATGGTGACTCTTTACTCGATCGCATCGTTACTGGTGACGAAACATGGGTGAAACACGTGAACTGTGAAACGAAATTGCAATCAATGCAGTGGGGGCACACAAGTTCGCCCCAAAAACCCAAGAAATGCATGCAAACAATGTCGGCAAGGAAGATGATGGCGACTGTTTTTTGGGACAGAAAAGGTGTGATTTTGGTGGACTTCCTGGAAAGAGGCACTACAATAAACTCTCAAAGGTATTGCCAAACTCTCCAAAAACTCAGAAGAGCCATTCAAAACAAGCGCAGAGGAATGTTGAGCTCTAAGATCTTGTTGATTCACGACAACGCCCGGCCCCACACGGCAAATGTCACTCGTGAAGTTCTTGAATCTTTTAAGTGGGAGTTGTTTCCTCATCCGCCGTACAGTCCCGACCTGGCACCGAGCGACTTCCACCTATTCCCAGCAATGAAGAAGTGGCTGGCTATGCAGCGTTTTGATGACGACGCACAGCTGCAAGAAGAGGTAACGAAGTGGTTGAAGGCGCAGGCGGCCGAATTTTTCGACGAAGGAATTTCCAAGCTCGTACATCGCTACGATAAATGCCTTAATTTGAATGGTGACTGTGTCGAAAAGTAGTATTTGAGTGTGGCTTTCATCTGTATATAATAAAATTTGTTTCCTATACTTTGTTTACTTTTTATTCCAAAACGTAATCTACTTTCTGGATAGCCCTCGTATATATACAGATATTAGAAGAAACTAAAACTTATATAATGTCTTGTACACCTAATATAATGTCTAGGTTTTAGTCATAAGTATTGTAAAATAAGAAACTGGCACTCAAACGATAAATTCTGTAGTTGTAGTTTTAGTTTAGAAATTCATCAAGTGAATAAAAAACATTATTAATTAAATATGATTTCAAGAAAAATTTGAATTTTGTTAAGTTGCTAGACACTTAACTTCTGCTGGGAGTTTGTTACATAGCTTGGCTCCCATGTAACTAGGCAACTTGTCACACAGGTGGAGTCTATACATCATAGTAGCGAAATTATTCTTGTTTCTTGTGTTGTGGTTATGAATATCCGAATTTGTTTGCAATGGGATGTATTTTATCATATATAAAATTGTTTTGTAGAGGTACAGGCTTGTCAGCGTCATTACTTTTTGCTGACGAAAGGCTTCCCTGCATGATTCTTTAGTTTTTAAATTAGATATATATCTAATTGCTCTTTTCTGTAAAGTAAAAATTTTGTGTAAATTTAATTTCGAAGTATTGTCCCAGATCTCCAGACCATATGAAATGTGTGACTGAATGAGGGAGAAATAAATCATTCTAATAGTTGCTTCTGGGACATAGTTCTTTAGACACTTTAAAAGAAATAAATTTTTACTTAGTTTTAATGCTAATTGGTCAACATGGGGTGTAAAAGATAATTTTTTTTGTCCAGTGTGACCCCAAGTAGTTGTACATTGTCAACACCATTTATCAAGTTGTTGTCAATATTTAATTGTATAGGCGCATTCAGTGTCTTCGAGCCAAATGTTATGAGTTCACATTTTGATGCATTTATACTTAAGTTTAATGTAGAAAAGTACTGCAATATTTTTGTAGTTATATATAGGGTTTCTTCTAGCATTTTGCTTGATGTATTGCTGGCTATGACAGTGGTGTCGTCTGCATATTGTATTAATTTTGTATTGTTATGTACATATTCAGCTATATCGTGTATATATAAAATAAATAAAAGAGGACCAAGGATTGATCCCTGTGGGACCCCATATGTCAGTTCCGTTGTAGTTGATATAACATCGCCATTAATGCAATTCAAAACTACATATTGTTTCCTATTTGTCATATAGGATTCTATTAATTTGTATCCTATACCTCTAAATCCCAAAAGTTGCAGATTGTTCATTAGTATACCTTTATCAACACAGTCGAAAGCTTTAGTAAGATCTAATAAGATTGCTGTTGCATATCTACCTACATTGATGTTATTTATAATTTCTTGAATGCATTCAATGACTGCGCAGACTGTTGATATATTTTTTACAAAACTATTTTGGTGTTTAGGTATAAGACTGAATTTATTTAAAAAGCCCATGAATCTTTTATAGATTAATTGTTCAAGAATTTTTGAGATGGCAGGTAAGATAGATATTGGGCGGTAATTATTTAGTTCTCTTTTGTCTCCTTTTTTAAAGATTGGTACTACCTTGGCGATTTTTATTTTGTCTGGGAAGATTCTAATTTCTAGACAAGAGTTTATTATATCAGCAAGGGTATTTACAATTTTCTGACAACATGTTTTCAGTAATGTCATAGGAATACCATCCACACCAAGGCTGTTCTTTGCTTTTAAATGTTTTATTATATTGTGGATTTCATTTGCACAGGTTGGGTAGAAGTAAATACTTGACTGATTTTTCGATCTCGTTTTATCACTCACATTGTTTGGTTTCGAGTTATTGCAGTTGGTTTTATTGAAGTTATGTATATTTTTCCAACTGAGGCAAAATGATCATTGAAAGCTGCAGCTGCCTTTCCCAGGTCATCTGTGATACCTTCTTTCGTCTTGATTACATAGCAAAATTTGATGGTTTTCGGAATTCATTTATTACCTGCCAGCTGAATTTACAAATGTACGACTTATGCTTTCTCGTTTGGCGTTTACAACCGTTTGATCATAGATACGTTTTAAGCTTTTTAAACCAATTTTATTAGCTTCAGTATTGTAGTGGTTTACCTTAAAAATAGCTAATTTTAACTGAATTCGCATTTGTTTAATTTCTGGTGTAATCCATTGCATATTCGTTGCTTTATTTTGTATTTTATTTCTACTACTAATAAGAGGACAGTAAATATTTATATTGTGCTTTATAATTTTATAAAATATGTCTATCTTTTTATTTGGATCAGACTCCATGTATATATCCCCCCAGTCAACAGCTTCAACCTCAGCTATAGCTATCACCACGACGACGCTCATTTATTTTTAAAGCTACAAATAAAACAGATGAGTCCTTCCAATGTGTAAGGACTATGATGCAATGAAGCACCAAATTAATGTAATTTTGTGTTAGCTAATACTCCACTTATTGCTAGTATTTACTTAGAAGGTGTTTCGTTATGATCTTCCTAACATCATTAGCTGTTGTCGACTAATGGATGTTGGTTTGGTGAACTTCTTGGAGGTCTCTGTCGGTATTTTGATGACTTTGAAGTTTGGGTTACCTTCAAATGTAGTGCCCAAATTGAACAATTTTCTTTCATATTTCTTTAAGAAATTTTTTAGCAACTTGGTTAATCCAGCTGGACCCTGGATTTCTTGTTCTATATCGTGATTATCCTTCCAAAAATGGTACGCTACTGCCGATTTATCTATTTCCTGATGTTCCTAAAATGCTCTTTAAGTCTAATGCTCGCCCGCCTCGGTAGCGTAGATGGTAGCATATCTGCCTCACGTTCAAGAAGTCCCGAGTTCATATCTCGATCAGGGTGAGTTACCTGAATAAGGTTTTTCCGGGGTTTTCCCTTATCCTGAAAGACGAATGTCAGGTAACTCTAAGCTCCATGGAACCCGGACTCATTTGAGCTTCAAATTCCATTTAGTTTTTCCAATGTAAAAGTTGTCACAGCCTTTGCAGTTTATCCGGTACACACCTGATTTTTTTGTCTGTGGGTATCTCCTTTGTATTATGTGATTTGAAAAGGTGTTGTGCACTAAAATTGTTCTGTGGGTCCAAAGTAATGTTGTGCTCTTTGAAGACTTTTTGGGAAAGGAGTGTAGCTCTGGGGTGATATGTAATAAGTTTTATTGCTGATTGGGGAAAGAGTAGTTACTTGTTTGCATCTTTTTGTCTTTTGAATTTGCTAATTTTCTTGATCATTCCTTGCCTATAACCCCAGTCGCTTCAAATCAGACATTTTAAGCAAGAAAAACATTATTTTAAAAGAAAATGGTTCATATTTTCTGTGAAGTATTTCAAGGACACCTGGCCAAAATTGTATAAAGAAAAGTTGAACTGCACGACCCGTGTTAATCTCGAGTGAAGAATTAATTGGTGAATGAAAGAAGCTGTAAAAGGTAGTAGAGGGCACTTAGATGACAGTGTAATGGTTCTGTAACTGACATCACAAAATTCTCGTTGCAGAATTAGACGAATTTTTAACTCAATATTTAGTATATACAAATGTAATAATTTGTAACTTAAAAACTTCACTTATCGTAAAAGAAATGATGGATGCTTTCTTATAAATTGATTAGGTGCGCGATTTCGTTAACATCTTATTCACATCATCAGCTACAGCCATCAACAATCTCGTTAACGTTACGATGGTTAGATGTCCCTATATTTTTGTCAATACTACCAAAATCTGAAAATGAAACAATTTTAAAAACAGAATCGACGGCCGGTATTTCAGAATTCATTACGCGACGATTATTTTCTAATAAAGATCTTTTCCCAAAACATTAAATCTATCAGACCATTTAATTGTTTTAATAATTTAACTTCTGGATTTATTTCTTTTGTTTTTATTATTTATTTCATTTATTTTTTAAGTTACAAGTTATCATATTTGTATATATTTGTTTGCTTCACTGTTTATAACTTCATATTTTACGTATTTATTAATATTTAGTATCTGTAAAAATTTAGCGAATAATTCATTCCAAGAAAATGCACCTCGTTTTGGTTTCCACATTTCGTACTAATTGCAGGTCTTAAGAAATCCTTGGAAAATAACGATCATCATATAATAAACAAAGATTTATTGTTTATTGTACGACCTTTACGTGCGTCATATCTAACATTTCTCAGTAGAAAGTAATTCAGTTGAAAGGAGGATGATTCTTGAACGAACCGGTTTTCTGCTGGAGTCGACAAGGAAGTACAACAAACAGTATTAAAGGAAAAGAGAAAAAAACAAATGGACACTTCAAATAAAAAAACTGGTAGAGTATCCTATTATTATACTCATGCACGTGATATTGTTTACAAATGGCAAACTTCTCATATCCTTTTCGTCCTTCATTCTTTGATCCTATTATAGGTTGCTGTCATGCTTTTACGGCTTATATTTGTGTCATACTGTATACGGCATAAGAAATAAAGGGGTTCCCATAATCGGATCAATCTTTTGTTCCTTCGGAGGAGGCGATGAGTAGAAACCCGAATGGTAACCAGATGTGGATGAGGACGGGTCCCTAACGTTTACAGTTGGAGACATCTGCTGTAACTCTACCATAAACACGAGGCCCCTAAACACTGTTCCTTCCTGGTGCGGCTTATTCGAAGACGAAAACTGACTGACATGGAAGGAACCTCTACATATTGAACCTCCACCTTCAGTCATAACCCGCCGAAAACATTTAGCTTGTCACTTAGCTTGTTGAAAACTGTTGCAATAAAAAGATGGGTACAGAACGAAGAAAAGGGAAGTCGCGGAAGAAGTGTAAATATCCAGCATTCCCCTTCCGACACAAGGAGTCAGTCCTCGTGGTCGGATAGTGTACGTCTATGACGTACCGCCGTGCAGAGAGCCACGTGTTTATGTCCTGCCTCGAGCATAAGTATTTGTGTTTTGGGTATATATGTGTAAATAAGAGAAAGCCTGAGAAATGGTAAACAGTAGTACGACAAGGAAAAATGGAGTGGAAGGAAAGAAAAAAGGAACAAAGGATCGAAACAGAGACCTCTGTAATACGAGTCGTACACGCTAGGTTAGCATCATAACTAAAGGCAACGTGTGAATGCCAAACCCTAATTATCAAAGTGAAATTAACAGACATATAGTTTTATTTTAAATGTTACTTCATATGCAGTTGATAAGGTGACCTGAATTGGAAAACAACTCGCAAATGAGAGTGTATATTGAACCCAGAAGATGATGTATAATTATTACAAATTTATCGTAGTTTACACATTTCTGTAAAAGAAACAATAGCAGTGGTGATTACCGATTTCATTAGATCTAAAATTGTAATCAACAATAAAATTAAAGAACAAGCAAAAGTGAAAATAATTTAGAATATTATATTTATGGGGAACGCAGGCTTGGATTAAAATTAAATAGATCTACACATGTATGCACTATAAGAAGAGGTTTAAATAAAGAGAAAAGAAAAGCTACATACACAAAAAGTAAAATCTTGGAGAAAAATAGGAGATTAATAGTAGCATTGCAAATTAGTTTTGAAACCTAGAGAAGATTATAGACACCGTAATCGGTAATATAAAACAAAAGACAAAGGTCAGAGAAGATTTGAAAATGTTCAGACTAAGGTTAAAATAGTACAACATAAATATAAATGTAAAAAAAAAACATTTACAACGAATGGAAAATACAGGAATGACAAAGATTCTGGAGTACATTCCAAGAGAGAAAGGGATGGCATGGAGGAAGGTATGTGCGTTCATATAAACCTGAACTATTTCAATAGGTCATAACTTTTGAACCAATAATAGGAGATACGTGCCACTTTGGGAGAATATAATACACAATTGGGAGATTACATTACACTATTTACATCTCAGAGAAAATGTTGGAAGTGTCCTCCACCAGCATCTATACATGTTTGCACTCGACTCACCATATTCTCTGAAGTTATATTGAGAGTATCCTCACCAATGTTACTTATTTCGGCTCGAATCGATTCCTTGAGAACATCAATGGTCCGTGGTCAATTCTTGTACACTCTATTTTTAGATACCCTCACAACAAAAAATATGGCGAGGTTAGGTAGGGGATCTGCGGGACCACAGACCTTTTAGGATTATTCGATTAGCAAAGAAACTGGTTACAAGTTCTATGGTGTCATTAGATGAATGGCACGCTTCTCCATCTCGCTAAATTCGATATAATCTCCGTAAAACTTCCAAGAATATCGTGAGACGAGTACAAACATGTATAGACGCTGGTGGAGGACACTTTCAACATTTTCTCTGAGATGTAAATAGTGTAATGTAATCTCACAATTGTGCATAATACCTATTTTCCCAAAATTGCACGTCTGTCCTGTTATTTTTTCAAAAGTTATGACCTATTGAAATAGTTCAGGTTTATATGGATCACACTGTCTCATTAAAATAGAACTTAATAGATTCATTCTAGGCTTGAAGACCCTTAAAGGATATCGATGAACTACCCTTGGACTAAGAACTCCATAGTCCTTCCTTTAGGCAAATATCCGTTGCACCTTCGTGAGTTCCCTTCTTCGCTAAGGTAAATACTAGATTTGATAATGTAATACCATAACCCAATGAATCACATGTCTAAACATGAAAAATATGGAAGTGATTCCTTCTATCCATGGATAATAAAATCTCCTGGACTGGACGCATGTTGTCATCTGTCTGGCACGTGTAGAAACAGAGATACAGTTTAGTTGCCTGCTTCATATAACCTTACCCAGCTGAAACCTTTCCCTCCGCGTTTTACTATGGCCCCCTTTACTCTAATTGGCTAATGCTTTCGCTAGACGTAAGTGAACGTAAACTGAATTTTCCAAATTTATATAGTAATAAAGTTGTGGAAATCACAATAGCAGCACGGATGCTCATCTTCTCCAAAATGAATTACAATTCCATTTAAGGCTCAAAATATAATATTTTTACATATATTTTAATTATACGAGGGATGTTCAATAAAGAAAGAACACAATTATTTCTGACAACGTACCTTTACACATCCTCATCATTTTGATGGTCCTTCTCAAAATATTCTACCCTGAATGCGCTGCACTTGTCCCAATGTTTTTGTCAGTCTTCAAAGACATGCTGGAAACCATTTTTTGAGATCCTTCAAAATCGCCTCCGCAGTCTTCACCACTGCTTTTGATTATGGATAATGCCTCCCACCCAGGCTTCAAGTTAGGGAATAGAAAAAGTCACATGGGGATAAATCCGGACTAGAGGGAGGATGAGGGATGCACTTCACCCTAATTTTTGCAAGATATTTAGAAACATCAATGGCAATATGCGGCCGCGCATTATCCAGGTGCAGCATCCAGCCTGCTTCACGGAAATGTGGTCTTTTGCACCTGATATGGACTTGCAATGTTTTAAGGACATCCCTGTAGTATTGTCCAGTTACTGATGTGTGTGCAGGTACAACATTCCGATAAACCATTCCATGAATATCAAAGAATGAGATGACCATAACTTTCCCAGCAGAAGCAACCACTTTTGCTTTTTTTTGAGGGGTTGGTGATGAAGGAGATTTCCACATTGAGCTTTGCTCTTTGCTCTCAGGATCAAAATGATGTAGCCAAGTTTCATCAGCAGTGATTACGTTTGAAAGAAACTCCGGATCTTCCTCTAACATCAACTTTAACTGTATGTTACCTCCATTGCAACGGTAGGCGATACTGAACATGTCTGAACTTGCCTGGTTCTCACAGGCGGGAGCCAGGAGTACCAACAATGAAACTACTACGGCGTGTTTGTTTCACATTAAGCTAACAGAATATAATAAGATTGAATTTTAGTGTGAAAAATTATGACCGTAAACAAATTATGATGATTCTTTATTGAACACCCCTCGTATCGTCAATACTTACCTTATATTACTATATACGAATTATAAATAGAACTCTAGTAATTACAAGTTCTGAAATTATGCACATATTTTAAATGGTATCATTGTAGTTATAGTTTATATGTGACGTACGGAACCGCCAGTGGCTCATGCATATATTTGTTGATGTCATTTGTCATTGTCTTCATCGTCCGAGTATTTCAAATTTGTGATTTTAGGTTCCAAAATCTTGTCATGTGCTATTCCTTTCCAAAAGTCGTTGAGTTTTTGTTTATCTGTGTCTCACGCAATTTTCCGAATCTTGTTTTACCTTGTCAGTTTCTTCGTGAATGAATCGTTGAACGTCAGTCTGTTTAAAAGTATTAGCAATATAAGTTGAGCTCACACTAACTAAATTGTATTGTACTGGCAGTGGTAAGGGGGGATGTGAATTACCACATGTCTCATTTCAGTTGTAAGTTGATTCAGTTGATATATTTTCCTCTGGTTTTTAAAATGCTTATTGAACTATTGCTTGAAATCTCTAGAGTAAACAGGGATTATGAATCATTCATAAACAGACATATGCCACGATTCACGTTCTGCCATGCAGCATTCTAAGACCAGCAGGAGGTATACTGTTTGCTCTTTCTCTCTCTCTCTCTCTCTCTCTCTCTCTCTCTCTCTCTCTCTCTCTCTCTCTCTCTCTCTCTCTCTCTGTCTTTCTCTCTCTCTCGAATTTAATAAACACTTGGCTTATGTTGAAAGCAGAGAAGAGAATAAGGGAGACGGGAAATATGCAGACAAAATCAAGGAGAAATGGATGAGAAGGTTAAGGAAGTTAAAAGGTAAGGAAACGGAAGTCACAGCAGAATATCAGATTAAGCTGGCATAAGGGCTAGAGCCAACACCAGTATTAGCCCGTAAATATCAGCAACTGATAAGTTTGTACTTAGAATAGAATTGCAAAGTTGAGATTGGAACTCTAAGAAAATATTTTATGTCTTAAGTTCAAATTAAGTCAATTAATGTCTCAAAGTATTTGAGTCCTCCACCAGGCGATAACATTGAGGCCAGAATAGCGCCTAATCCCTATTTTCCCAACATTGATCAGACCAGAAGTGCCTTAGTTTATGCCCAGGATGTGCTATTAAACTTCAAGCACTTATAGAAATCTCCCTTTTGTTAATGACTCTAAGACCCCCGTGCGACTAGCTTCCATGTTGTCACCTCTTTTCTACCTTTCTGATATTTGCTGCTCTACAATTCAGAATCCTCCTATAAATTTCTAACAAATCCTATCTCACATTCCAAGAATCCAAAGATAGTCTGCCATACCTTATCTGAAAACCTTGCATAGCAGCCTTCCTCTTTCACTCACGTAATCGTCTGAACTACTTCTACGAATTTATCTGAAAACCACTTATAGCTAATTATTATCACACTTGATGTCATCTTACACCGAGTCCAAATGTACTGATACTGTACTGGCAAACCTACAAAGCATTGTCATTTAACACAATATCGCAAAATATTAAAGTTTAATTTTATTATAGGTTATAATTTAATAGTTCTGTATCATTGGTTCTGCATAAACTGTCACATTTAAATGGGCACAGAGTAGAATTTATAAAAAATTTAAATAAAGAAATAAATGAATTCTTTATAATTAACACTAAACATGACATTTTTGTTCTAAAATCTCTTATTTTCAGTTGACTGTTCCCTTATCCAATAAAATAAATAAAAAGATCCTAGGAAGATAATGAAAATTGTGGTAATAAGTAGTCGTAATTAAAATAAAGAGCTAAGATATACGTTATTTCGTTGATCGATTTTAAAAAGATATATGATTCATTTGATAGAGAATTCCTTTTATCAATCTTGGAGGAATTTGGTTTAGACAAGAAAACAAGTAATATGTGTCATAAAAGCCCGCCTCGGTAGCGTGGTGGTAGTGTGTCTGCCTCACGTTCAAGAGGTCCCGAGTTCGAATCTCGGTCAGGGTGAGTTACCTGTATAAGGTTTTTCCGGAGTTTTCCCTTATCCTGATAGGCGAATGTCAGGTAACTATGAGCTCCATGGACCCCAACTCATTTGAGCATCATTTCACTAATTCCACCAGTCGTCCGATATGATTTAACGCTGGAGGACGTAAATTACAAAAAAAAAAAAAAAAAAAAAAAAAAAAAAAAAGGTATGTATCCTAAAAGCAACTATCTCAAATAATTTTTCGAAAGTTAAACTTTTGGGTTGAACTATCAGATCCATTTGAAATAATAATGGGGGGAGAGCAGAGGGATGGACCCCACCTTAACTGCGCGCTTGAGAAAGTAGTCAGAGAGTGGAACAAAAATATAAAAGTGGAATAAGACTGGAATGCAAACAGAGAAATGTTTAAATCAATTGTATTGCTTTTGCGGATGATATGGCTTTGCCGAAACAATGGAAGAAACAAGGGAGCAAATCCTTGAACTAGAGAAACAAGCAAGTAAACTAGGTCTTTATTTTCATTTTATTTTATTTTCATATTTTAATTTCCGGTCTAGTTCATTTTCTGTGTAATAAGTAAACTAGATCTTCACATCTCTTTCGAAAAATAATAAAATCATAAGAAACTGCAAGCACCCACGTAAATACATCAAAGTTAGCGAACAAACGATTTAAATAGTAAGATTTCAAATATCTTGGAGAATGGATTAGTGGAATACTAAGGAAAATAAAACAACGGAATACGGAAAAGATAAACTTGAATTAGCTTTCCAACTAACAAAAGTTACTTATAACAAGAAATCACTATCATGGGGATCCAAAATTAACATTATTAAACCAGAAGCACTGTACTCCTCAGAAACACCCAACAAGAATTTTTGGGTCAGGTAGAGAAGCTCGAGTTAAAAGAACGGAAAATATTAGGAAAGATCATACGACCAAAATTTCAAGGTTTTTTGTAATTTACGTCCTCCAACGTTAAGTCATATCGGACGGTGAATGAATTGGGTGAAATGATGCTCAAATGAGTCCAGGGTCCATTGAGCTTACAGTTACCAGTCATTCGTCTTTAAGGATAAGGGAAGACCCCAGAAAAACCTTACCCAGGTAACTCACCCTGATCAAGATTCGAACACGGTCCCTCTTGAACGTGAGGCAGACACGCTGCCATCTACGCTACCGAGGCGGGCATTCAAGAATGAAATTATATGCAAGAAAATTGAAAAACTCTGATACTATGCGAAAAACGAGAATAAATGTTTATGCCCATCTTCTCAGAATTGACTCTAGCAGATTAACTAAACAAACCTTTGATTTCCTCCATAACCGTAATACAAAACCTAACTGATTTAAAGAAACTGAAAAAGACTTAGCAGAATTAAAAATCATAGAAAATTCATTACTTGACGGGAGAGTGAAAGTAATAACTTAAACTGGAAAAATAAGGCTCAGAGATAAATCTACATTAAAATAAACGTTATCTCGGTAGAAGAAAGGAAAAAACAGATAAGATAGAATAAAGAAATATTGGGAATTAAGAAAAGAATATCACATAGGGAAATGATTGATTCGACGTACCCCAAAGAGGGTAAAACGAAAAGATGAAGATGAAGTCATAATTATTAGAAATACATGTTTCCACAAAGTTTTTGTTGGTATAACGTAAGAACGAAACAGTTGTCTACTTTTGCTTCCTTACCTTAGATCCGTTTTGAGCACTCCGTCTTGGATCGGTACATGATATAAGCTGTACTTGCTCCAGTCACTTAATTCATCCACATTGTGTGAACCGGATTCATAATACAAACGAAGTTCCCCCTCTAACCAATGTAATTATAGTAATATCACTTGAAATAACAAAGAACCGCTAATGATGTTGCACATTTGGGAAGAAATGATGAGCCAGGAAGTGGTTATGAGGGATTCCCCTTTCCCAGAACAGTTCTAAACAAGTCCATCGCGTGGTGAAACAAATAAACCCGAAGGAGGAACCTAATGATATAATAGCCTGTTATTTGAACCGAGTAATTTTGCATCATGCGTAGCACTGCAGCTTCTTGAACATTTCTTTTTGAACACTTAAATAAATGTTTATTACTAAAGAGAACGGGATTTTCATGCCTGACATTTCCCTGCACGTTAGGCTTACCAAATGATTCATGATGAAGATAGGTATGGCCTTCAAAAATAGGCATACAGCCATCACTACTATTCAGTTTGAAGCCTCTACAATCGTAACGAGTTGAAATAAAACGTCATGCATTCATGTGTCCTCCAATAAATCTACCGCAAGCTATGTTAACAAAATATTATTAGTGTACCTGTTTCCTTGTGTTCGAGATAAATTCTTATTATCTATTTATAGATCTTTATTAAGTACAATAGAGTAAGAGTACAGTAGACTAAAAGCTCTTTAGATTTTGAAAAGTGAATCGGAATGTAATGATTTTATTACTCCATTACTTTTCATGGCCACCAGAAAACAAAACAAGTAGCGACTTGCCGGTTCACGGTTGAAAATGCGCTGATGACCATGGAGGCTAAACACAGAAGTAAGGTTTTGGAAAACCTATCATTGTGAATATCAATGTTCATGTTATGAAATATTCACTATTATTGTTGTTATTTAACTTCATTTATATATGTAGACGATTGACAATGAAAAAACAATTAGGGGCTCAAAGCACAGATATAGTTCGTACGTCTCACCAAAAGTTCAACAGAACGATTGGAGTATGCATACAGTCCAAGATCTCAAAGACAAGGGCGTCCTTTATACTCTTTCGGTTCTTAGCGCCTCATATACAGAAAAGTCATAAAGCTTCAATCCATTTGAAAAAAATAATGAACACCGTTCACTGAAGTTCATATATGTATATTGTCAAGTTAGTGCATTTTGTGACTTTTGGGGTTCATAAAGTCCAATTTGCGGAAATTCAAAATGCTCTTTATTTCCGAAGAAACACACTTTTGTCAACCCTTGTAGTAGCAGAATTGCGTAACATACAGAACTACAATCTTCGTCACTTCTGCAGAAACAAAAGAGATCACTTTCAAAACACAGCTGCAGGCACACGAATCAGTTCCGATTACGACTCTGTCTCGATAAATTAGCCACGGCTTCTTTTATATACCCGCTCACTGTTTGAGAAATTACCGGTACTTTCTGTGAAACACAAGACGGCACTAGAACCTTCTAGTTCTCTACCATAATCTGTTTCGGCAAGGCTTTTTATCTCCGCGCTGAACCTTCCAGTTATCTATCTATATTTGCTTCGGCTATCCCATTTTTCTCCGCGCTGCACCTTCCAGTTATCTATCCTTATCTGCTTCGGCAAGCCTTTTTATCTCCACGCTGCACCTTCCAGTTATCTATCTTTATCTGTTTCGGCAAGCTTATTATCTCCGCGCTGCACCTTCCAGTTATCTATCTTTATCTGTTTCAGCAAGCTTTTTATCTCGCGCTGCACCTTCCAGTTATCTATCTTTATCTATTTCGCTAGTCCTTTTACCTCCGCGCCACACTATCTGTCCCTTTATGCTCGCCGGCCACACATCGTCGCAACAATGGGTTCGCCACAGTATGTTCATCGTTTTTCAACATAGCCTCATTCCACTTCGAAGCATTGTTCCCATCGTTCGAGCATAGCTCGAAAGATGTTATGAAACATATCTGGTGCGGATACGAGTTCTTAGATCCTGAAGGTCCCATACCTTTGTCTTGTGTGCCCTCCCTTTTATGCATCCCCATGCAGAGACATCGCGGGGCTTCAAATCAGGGGAATGCGCAGACCACAATCTTGCTGAACGTCTGCCTACCCATCTGTTGGGCAATCTTCGAATGAGCTAAGGCCGTACATTAGCGTAAAACGAGAGGGTGCTCCATCCTGTTGGAACACAAGTCAGCAATGTGATGCTAGTATAGCTTCGGTTCGAGAAATAACTCGAGCATGTCAAGTAATTGATGGCTTTTTCTGTCTGCTCTGCAAACATGAAGCTTCCATACACTGTACTTGCCACACATTAACTTTCAGTGTGTCTCTTTGCAATTCAATGGTAGTGTGAGGTTTTCATTAGGTCATATTCGGGTGTTATGTTTATTAACTTTGCCACAGACGTGGAGCGTGGCTTCATCACTGAACAGGTCCTCATTGTGTGCAACCGCTCTCAAATCCTTGCACAAAGGCTGATGAACTACGTAATCTTCCGCGTCTACGTGTGTAGTACCTGAATGTGGTGCACTTTCTTGCGCAATGCAAACTGTAAAACTTTCAAAAGCGTAGCTTTTGGCACATATAACTCATTGCTTAAACGACGTCTTGATGCTCCCGGGCTTCTTTCGATTCGTTTTCTGATGCGCTGCACAGTCTCTTCTGGTACAGATCTCCCGGAGCGTTGTTCATCCGCAACGCATAGACTTTTTCGAAATTTTTGCAGAGCAGCCGGTTGTTTGCTCGTATTAGCCCTGGTTTGTGAAATTTCCAAATGAACGATCACTCACCTTGGTATACGATGATCCGCGCAGGCGTGCATTAATAAACTACTGCCGCGAGACATCATTTACGACTAGCGAAAGCCAGATGGCAGGGAGAGAAAGAGTCAGATAGCGTTCAACCCACGCCTACTCATGTGGCTGATTGGCACTCGCTGAGGGAGTGGCAGAGATGGAGAAAGAGACGGAAATGGTCGAGACAGTTCTCGCTCCAACGTGAAAGACGTGATGCTTCGTCAGAAGTCGGGAAACTCACAGAACCAACGATTGATGAATAAAAGCGACTACGCCGGTCGAGGCGAGTCAGTTTACGGCAAGGAACCCAGATAGTGCGTGCAGTGTAGACCTTCGGCAGACGAACTGGAAGATTGTAATTGTATATGTGACGTAATTTTGCTGATGTACGAAGTGTATTTCTACGCAAATAAAGAACGTTTGAATTTCTGCAACTTAGACTTTTAATCCTACAAACCCACAAAGTCACAACACACACGTTCTTCTGTCAGCGTGCTTCTGTTTTGCAGTGATCTACGCCCACTTTTACTACATACATACGGCACCCAAAGCGGGGCCACTGATGATACATAATATAAAGATGGAGCACCGGTAGAATGAAATGGTGGGGGAAACCGGAGATACCGGAGAAAACCCGCCCTAGCGCCGTGTTGTCTACCATCTGGGATCGACCCTGGGTCACCTTGGTGAGAATCGAGAGGTGTAACTAGTTCTGACCTTGTTATTTCTAACCTTCAGCACGAGTTTAGCAATGTTTTCACCACATCCTCAGCTTGTTTCTCTCTGTTTTCCTGCAGTTACTACCTCTAGGTAATAGACTATTCACTATGGTTCTGCATTTAAGGGAGCAAAACAAATTTATGAATCGAATCAATCTGCGGTATTTCAAAATTCATACTCTATTTCTATTTTTCAAGAATAAATATACCGGTCCATTTAATTTTTAATTTAACTTTTATTGTCATCAAAATTGATGGCACTAGTAGGAAATGATGTAATACCCAACAGTAACCTTAAAACAAGTTATGAAGAAATCCTTTGCATAATATACAAGCGTAGGAATTAATGATTCATTGAAATATGAAATGTGAAGTTGGATATGTTGTTAACATTGAAGAGCGATTCAATTCTCTTTACTTTTCCAGTACACCTTGAGTTGGAAACCGCATTTTTTACATATCTTTTACTCTTCTAATGAAATATGCCAATAAAACTAAGTAGTACAAAAATTTAACTTGTGAAAGGACCACTTTGTAAACTTCAACACACTTTTCCTTCGACTACACTGGTAAAAGTGATGCACATGCTAAACTCGGCATTGTCTCCTAAAGAGCTATGTCATTCACTTCTATAAACGTTTTACTGTTTTAAAATAACCATCAAAAACTAAAATATTCAATTCGGCTTACATAAACAAATAGCATAACAACCAAGACATGTGCTACTTCAATTAATTTACTAACAAAAGAATGAATAAGAACGCTTTGGCCATATCATTTAGATGTAGCTTTTCATTTGTTCATATTTTAAGTCATATCTTTCTGAATGCCCAATAAAATATGGAAAAGCAATTTAAATTTATTATTGCATTTTTGCAATTTTCTTCAAGTATTGCAAAAATTAATTGGGTAATCACGAACTGTAAGTTATTTATCAGATGTGACTCCTGAGGATCTCGTATTTCCAATATGCACTCACGACCTAAGTATTACAGTACTTGGTACCAGGTGCGTTCAAGTTATTACATTTTTTTTCAGAACTGGGAACAGATAGGAACTTCTGTTTTTTTTAAAAACACGCGAACCATTTGTGAATGCTTGACAGAGATGGTAGCACTCTACAGTGCATAGAACTCTAGTGGTAGCGACGAGACTATTTTTGATACTTAAAATGGCAACGTTTTCATTACAAGAACAGCATGTAATCATTCGTTTTCTCCATTTTTTTGTGTAATACCTATTGGATTTCATCGCCAGTTGAGTGAGGCATGTGGTGATGGTACCATGGATCTGTCTAATGTACGTTCATGGGTGCGACAGTTCAATAAAGGCAGAACATCGTGTGACAACAAACCAAGAGAGTCACGACCTCGCCTGTCTAACGACATGATCGAGCGAGTGGAGAACGTTGTTTTGGAGGATCGCTAATTGATCATTTTCAGATTTTCATGCAGTACTGAGTGGACAGATCCCACGGAAATGTCAATTTTGGAGTCGATGTCTGCAACTGTCTTGGTTTATTCCCACAACATGTTCTGCCTTCATTGAACTATCGCAACCAGGAACGCACATTAAGGTAGCTACAAAATAGGAATGAATATAAGGCAGGGCTAGACGTGGCTGTTCTATCGCTACTAGCCAATGCTGTGCGTGCAACATTGTATAGTTAAGCACGCATACTGGCTCGCTTTGCCGAAGCGTGCGGTTAATTTCTTTCCGTGCTCTTGAGATACCGATTAAAGAACTATTTTGTTTCTCCCATGTTACAGCGCTATTTTTTCTGAGGATTACTGCCTAAGTCCCATGTTTGTAGCACATCTGGTTTCGGAGATATCTATAGATAATGCTCCAGACTGGAAATAATAGAATTATTAACCGCCAGTGAAGAAAAGCACACAGATGCTATGCTGCAGTCGTATTTTGTACCCTGCATTCAGTAAAGTGGTGACCTTTTAAGAGCACACACGTGCTCTACAAAGTTAGTAAATATACCGCTTAGCTAGTCTAGTACTGGTGTGCCTAGTAGTAACTGCGAAACGAACTCATAAGGTTTTACATAAATAGACTACGGACTGGCTCCGTAGCTCAGTCGGTGGAGCACCTGCCTGCCGTGCTAGGGGTCCCGGGTTCGATTCCCGGCGGTGGGGTCTCCGACGAAGATAATTCCCCATCTTCCCTAGAGTCTGGAATTATGAATGAGAGTGTGAATGTGCGCGTGATCTAATGATTAAAAATTAAAGATAACGAGTTAGCACCTTTGATATGTTTCAAAGGAGAACGGCCGCCGATATGACCATTAGAGTTAAAGGCGGGGTATAAATGTGTACGTGATCTAATGATTAAAACTCAACGAATACGAGTTAACACCTTCGATATGTTCCAAAGGAGAACGTCCGCCGATATGACCATTAGAGTTAAAGGCGGGGTATAAATGTGTACGTGATCTAATGATTAAAACTCAACGAATACGAGTTAACACCTTCGATATGTTCCAAAGGAGAACGTCCGCCGATATGACCATTAGAGTTAAAGGCGGGGTATAAATGTGTACGTGATCTAATGATTAAAACCCAACGAATACGAGTTAACACCTTCGATATGTTCCAAAGGAGAACGTCCGCCGATATGACCATTAGAGTTAAAGGCGGGGTATAAATGTGTACGTGATCTAATGATTAAAACTCAACGAATACGAGTTAACACCTTCGATATGTTCCAAAGGAGAACGTCCGCCGATATGACCATTAGAGTTAAAGGCGGGGTATAAATGTGTACGTGATCTAATGATTAAAACTCAACGAATACGAGTTAACACCTTCGATATGTTCGAAAGTAGAACGTCCGCCGATATGACCATTGTAGTTAAAGGCGGGGTATAAATGTGTACGTGATCTAATGATTAAAACCCAACGAATACGAGTTAACACCTTTGATATGTTCCAAAGGAGAACGTCCGCCGATATGACCATTGTAGTTAAAGGCGGGGTATAAATGTGTACGTGATCTAATGATTAAAACCCAACGAATACGAGTTAACACCTTTGATATGTTCCAAAGGAGAACGTCCGCCGATATGACCATTGCAGTTAAAGGCGAGGTATAAATGGAACAAAAAATAGGCTAAAAATAGTTTTGAATGTGTATTCCTTTTTCAGAAAAATGTCAATTAATGACATTTTCGAAAGTACAAATTCCGCTCGGAGTTGAGAATTAATGTTACAAGCTTGTCACGTGAGTGCTTATTCTGTGATAAACATTGTTAAAGAAGGCAAACAGTTTATCAAATTAGGAGAAGTTTCCATATTTAGATCTCCAGGGAAACATCGGACAGCTAAAAAAGATACTAGCAACTTAGACAATTTCCAAAAGTGTGTTTCACGTAGAACAGTTTATGACAAGGGTGAATATCCAACTGCCAAAAGCCTGACCAATTTAGTGAGGGGGAAAATAGAATATATGGATTCTGTTTCTTCTATGCATAATATTCTGAAATACCTTGAGTTCAAATACAGGAGAACCAATGATGGTCGCAAATTTCTGCTTGAAAGAAGCTATATTGTTGCTGTAAGACTAAAATTTCTGCGCACAATTAATAACATTAATACATTATATTCATGGTCTAAAAATGCTTCATAAATACACATTCATATCTTCCACATTTATTATTTTAATAAAACACAAATTGATTTAAAGCTCTTTACTGTTAATATAGAAATAAGGCATTAAAATAGAAACTACATTCACTATTTTGTTTCAGTGTAGCAAATATCTTATTTCGTAGAATAAATCTAATATGAATCATTTTGTTCTCTGTGCATATAAACGATAACTACGTAACAGAACTGTTCTCCAGTTCAAGATTTTAAGCTTCAGATTGTGTGACAATCATTTTGTATGCTCTCACACACATGCTGAAGTATTAAGTGAACTTCTCTGTAAGCATCTGTATGATACTTGCTAGGTTGAGACAAAGACAGTTATACGTATCTTCTATCTTTGTCGCATTTTAAGAATCCAAAAGAGCCCTAACTCTGGTCGCTGCCACTAGAGTTCTATGCACTGTACAGTGCTGCCATTTCTGTCACTCATTCAGTTAAATATTGAAAAATGTTATAACTTGAACGCACCTCGTCAGCAGTATAACCTTTGTGAGCTACCTTCTTGATTCGGTTGCCTGTTATAATCCAAGGCTTTTCTCGGACAAAGCTTTCAAGGAGTTAAAGACAATCCTGTAAAAAAGGACTGTTTTGGGAAAATAAAACCAGCAGGTGGCAAGGTTTCTGACAGATGTAAAACTACAGCTGTACTTAAGCTTAGATCCGGCTGTACTAATCCAGTAGTTTGTCCCTGGTAGTTCAAGTTTAATCCCATTTCATGGGAATCAGCCGTCAAAAACATTTTCAACCGACAGCTATTAGCTTACTTTCTTCTCGGGCAGCCAGCCAGGTGAAAAGGTAATTAGATACCAACAATTCGGGAGTGTGCATCTCTGCCATCATCAGGATATTTATAAAATGTTATAACCACAAATGGAATACTGGATATAACACAATTATAAACAAAGACAAAACACTATCAAAATGTTCAGTACTGAGCAAATGACGGTTTTCAGTAAAGTACATGTCAGGTCAGGAGATGGCATGAGTATAGAAAATTGTGTCAAAGAAACGTAACTACTTAAGTTAGTTATCAAGCTGTATGGATCTTTGCTTCTTAAATAGACGGATTTCCATTTTTAAGGCTGGTTTCCAAGAGGAGCTGAACTGAAATCCAGCATCACGATTAAGCGTGCTGCTTTCAGAGGAAATGGCCAAAGCCTCCTTAATTCTCCGCTCCCAGTAACTGTTGCATATTGCCAAGATGGTAGTCTCCCGAAAATTGGCTCTATGGTCGTTATCAAAACAATGCTCTGCCAACCCAGACTTGTCAGGTTGCATTAAACGTTCATGTTCGATTATTCTAGTAGCGATGGTCCTTCCGGTTTGTCCTATATACGGTGTTCCACATTCACAGGGAATGCGGTACACTTCCGGAACTTGGAAGTCCAGTCTGTCTTTCACCGGTCTCAACAGATGTTTAATCTTGCAGGTGGCTTGTGGATGGTCCTGATGTATTTGGCGAGATTTGGCACAGAACTATACAACCTGATCATCAAGATAACTGGTTACGTTTCTTTGACCCAGTTAATGTTCTATACTCACGTCATCTCCTGACGTGACATTTAATTTACTGAACAGTCAGTGTTGCGAGTGATGCGAGTATGGATTGTGTTTTGTCTCTTTTTATATTTGTTATATACAGTGAGTGATTTACCTTCCGGAAACGTCGATTTCTAATCTTCTTTTCACCTGGCTTGTTTCCCGAGAAGGTCTCAAACATATTGGTCGCCAGGAAAGCTTCAGGTCTCATTATAATATTGCGAATTTATGGGTTCGTGGAATTAAACGTCCAAGTTGCAGAAATTCAAAACGTTCTTTATTTGCGTAGAAATACACTTTTACACCAGCAGAATTACGTCAAATACACGTACGCAATTTTCAACTCCACACTGTTCTCTCGGCCCTTGACGTACTCCAGCAGCTTTCTGCCACTACAGAGCTCTCTAATCCAATGCATCACTTATATAAACCAATTGCAGTATCTAGAAGTTTCCCGATTCTTCACGAAGCATCACGGCCTTTCACGATGGCGATGGAGCTCTCCGGAAATGTCTACGGCTGTCTTCCTCTCCCCGTCCCGTCTCTCCTCAGCACTGTGTTTTCGTTGTTTGTAATTTACGTCCTCCAACGTTAAGTCATATCGGACGGTGAATGAAATGGGTGAAATGATGTTCAAATGTCCATGGAGCTTAGAGCTACGCAACATTTTTCTTTTAGCATAAGGGGAAACACCGTAAAAACCTTATCCCGGTAACTCATCCTGACCGAGATTCGAACTCGGGAGCTCTTGAACGTGAGGCAGACATGCTACCACCACGCTACCGAGGCGAGTCTCCTCGGCACGTCATTAGCGCTGCGCATGGGCGTAGGCACGGCTTTAACACTATCTGTCTCTTTCTTTCCTACGAGCTTGTTTTATCGTGCCTTCGACGATCGAGTGACAATATTATCACGTGTTGATTTCAGATACGTATTCAACCAACTTCATACTTTACTGTACTTTGCAAATGTTATACACAGCATCAGGGTTGAATTTAATTCAATGAAAACAATTATTTATTTTCATAAATGTATTTCTACACAGAGTAGTATCCGAAAGTGATTGCAGTAATAACGCTGTTTCGTAAGATACAGACGTGGAAGTGGAAATCATCCCATATGCCCCCAAGTGGGGGCACCCCCGGGAGAAAGGATGAGGCGAAGGAGACAGAGTGGCTGACCCAAGGATGCACGGCAGTACAGAGGGCAGGGTCCCTATAGTTTACTTAGATAGCGACATCCCCCGACGGGCCAGGACAACGTACACGCTCCCCTACTGCGTGACGGCAACGAGCCCAGCAGCGGAGCCCCAAACGTTCCTGGCTGGTGGTTCCGAAAAGGTCCCAGTAGAGGAGCGATCTCCGATCTACCGGAAGAGGAATTAGATTTTCTCAGAGCATATAATCCTGCCATGCACCGCCGAGACACCCGCCGACACTTCTACCCTGAAAGAGACCACCAGATGAGAGATGATATGAAATAATGGAGATGAAATGGGGGGACAGGACATTCGGGGGATGTAATTAACCTACCCGGCACACAGCGACTCGTGAAAACCCCCGAAAAAGCCCATGGATGAGTAGGTCGGCGACGGGAATTGAACCCGGGCCTAACAAATGCGGGCTACAGACGAAACCACCTGAGGCATCCCGCTTTGTTTGTATTTACAGGATTTCGGCCTAAATAATGAAGTGTATGTTTGTAAACCGGCCTTAAAAATGTCAGCTGAAAGTAGTACGAAAAATATGTCTCCTTGTGCAAGGTTTCTGTGATCAGAACCAATAATTCACATAATTTCATTAAATGAAATGCATTTAACAATTTTAAGTGAATAGTATTCCAATTAGTTGTTCACATCATAGTAACAACTCAATTCTAGGGGTCATCAACATAAGGTTTTTCCGGGGTTTTCCATTATCCTGATAGACAAATGTCGAGTAACTCTAAGCTCCATGTACCTCGGATTCATTTGAGCATCATTTCATCAATTTCATCCATCGTCCGATATGACTTAACGTTGGAGGAAGTAAATTAAAAAAAATGATCATCATTACCATCACTCTTTTCACGTTTGAAGCCATCAATGCTCGTTCCAGTCTAATAAATGTTATATTAAAAGTGTTGTATCTATCTTTTTATTGGTCTACCAATATTTCTTCTACCTAATGGTTTTTAATCTAAAATTAATTTTGGAATGCGGTTATCATTCATTCTGTCTACATGTTCCTTCCAATTACTTATATATTTTTTTATTCCATGTGTTAGCTTAAAAATATTCAATTATGTTCGAATGTCCTCACTTCTTTGCTTATCTAGAAGATTGCCCCGCTACATTTCTTAAAATCTTCATTTCCGTTGTTTCAATCATTTGTTCTTCTTTCTTTGTTAAAGTCCAAAATTCGCTACCATATAATAATATAGGAACTGCCATTACTTTATAAAACTTTAATTTAGTCTCTCTTCTCGTATTTGTAAGGTTATCTTTATGGTGCCACACATACCATTAAATTTTTTGATTTTATTTAAAATGTCAATTATTTTTAAAATAAGATTTATTGGAACCAAGATAAAGCAGTTTATGGATTTTCCTTCTAATAATATTTTGGCTGTTACGGTATTGTATCCCTTGAAAGCTAAAACTTGTTTATATATATATATATATATATATATATATTGCTAAACTATATTGAAAGACGGTGTTATTTAATATATGTGACGTTTTAGTAGACAATTTTCTGAGCTAGATATGAGAACTTGATCGTCTACAAATAATAAAGTACCTAGATGTCGATTTCTAATTATAAAATGCGAATCTAATTTTGTCTGCCAATCAGATATGGCATCGTTAATGTAAATATTAAAAAGTGGACACCCTTATCTTATTCCTTTGTTTACTGTTGCCATTAGACCTCTCTTCATTCCAGTTTCTAGCATGATCTTATTTTCTAGATATAAACTTCTTATTGCTGTTATCAAATGTTGGGGTACACCTTTCTGTTTCATAATACTTCATAATTTATCTCTATTTACCTTGACAAAAGCCTTCTCGAAATCTATAAATGCCACATAAGTCGGTACATTGAACTCCCTATGTTTTTCAATTATCTGATTAACAGTAAATATACAGTTAGAAGAAGATTTTCTTTTCAGAATTCATTTTGGACTTCAATAACTATATTTTCCATTATTATATTTGACATTTCAAAATAGAAGCATAAATTTTATAGCATAGGTGTATAGCGTTTTATAGGAATTAAATGAATTTTACGCACGACCAATGTTTTCACAATAACGCCTTTACATTCAATTCATTTTTTTTCAATCTGACTGCTTATCCACTTACGCTAGACATCTCTCTTCCTTGTTGTATTATTTCTACAGTCTAATTTTGTGCGCTTTAAGGAGTAAGTCTTTAGGTAGCGGTGCCTCTACCCTTATAAAATAAAAGACGATTTTAATTTAAAAAATATTACTTACCATTCTTGTTTTAATAAACAATTTCAAAACGTTTTTAAAGAGTTACGTATAACTTTGCTTCCTCAAAACAAATACAGTATTAAAAATTTACTACATTGTTATAGAAAGTACAAATTCCTAATAATAATAATAATAATAATAGTGGTGGTGGTGGTGGTGGTGGTGGTGGTGGTGGTGGTGGTGGTGGTGGTGGTGGTGGTGGTGGTGGTGGTGGTGGTGGTGGTGGTGGTGGTGGTGGTGGTGGTGGTGGTGGTGGTGGTGGTGGTGGTGGTGGTGGTGGTGGTGGTGCAGGAGATCTGACATTTATCAATTTGATTGTTTAGATTGTGATCAGGCTTACATTGTTAGAACGATACGTAATTTGGAAACCAGAACGAAAGAACATTTTCGTAATATTAAGTATAAACAAACTGATAAGTCGACCGTAGCAGATCATTTTGGTCATTTAATTTTAATATAAATCCTGAAGTTAAATTATTAAAACAAATAAATGTCCCGATAGATATAATGGTTTGGGAAAAGATATATATTTTTAAAATAAACATGGCGTAATGAATTTTGAAATACCAGGAGTTGATTCTGTTCTTAAGTTTGTTTCGTTTTCAGATTTTGGTAATACTGAAAAAAGAAATAGTAACTTCCTTAACAACGACTTTGTTTTCTCTGACTGACGATGCGAACAAGGGTTCGTGAAATCGATTTCAACTTAAATTAATTCAACTAATAAAAAAATCGATATCATTTTTCATAAGTGAAGTTTTTTGTTACAAATAGTCACATTTGTATAATTTCTGACTAGGAGTCATCTAATTAATTACAGATATCTAAAATGTAGAAGATCTTTCTCAGTCACACATTTCTTGCTGCTTTCTTTAAGGCACAAGTCATGTAGAAAAACGATGTTAATGAAAAGTACTGCAAATGTAAAATTACAGATATATCCAGGCGGTGTATCTGAATAAAGACGGTCAAGGTCTGTTATTGTTAATTTACCAAACTAGGTTAAACAATGTTGTCAGGAATGTTGCTAACTAATGATTTATTTGCACACGCTAGTAATGTATACTGAGTCGTAAGCCTGTTGTATTCCACCGATGCTAATTTTGTATTTTTCTTAAAACTGAATTCAGTTATACACCATGGTTTTACCATATCTCTTTTACGCTTGATATTTAACACGAAGCACTTTTTTTAAATTTTAGTTGATTGCTGACATATACCTTTCATAAAAATTTACATTTCTTTTCCAAAAATGTGTAACCCAACGTGAATTACATACACCTCCTTATAATAGGCACGTTGTAGATGTCTAGTTAAATTATTTTTAATACTGTGAAAGTAATCTACAAATGTATAAACACCTCAAAATAAATATTACGCTAATGTTTACAGTTTACCCGTTAGGATAATCTTGCACTTCAAAATATTATTACATTTGAATTGACAACTGCTCTAATTTACATTCCAAATTGTATTATGGTATTTATAGCATAGTTGAGGTGCAACAAGAAGAGACATCTCAATTTTGATCTTCCACAGAATTTCATCCGCCTTCTCTGAATCTCAAAGTACCACCCGGAATTACACTTCTCAATTAAGTGGAGTAAATTCATCAAGACATATTTAAGATAAATATCCCAAATATCCACCTATTTAAATAACATTAGGTTGGAGCAGTACCTATAATAACCCAAGAATAAATATATATCACAGCTCCCTTTGTAATACATGCTTGGAACACAATATTTCGTCAACTTCCGCAAGGAAACAAGGTTACTGTTCCAACTGCCCGGCGCTGACCTCTTGCGCCCTCACCGCTGCTCACAATATATACGTACGTAATAGCTCAGTTAACCTAGGTCGCTGCTCAAAATTTGTCGAAATCAACAAACCTTGCATGAGTAGATGGAACCAAACAGAAAAATTCAATGCTATGGCTGGGATTTGAACCACGGATCTCCTGTTTCCGACCAGTCACTCTTATCCATTGAACCTCCTTGTCCAACGAGCCGTTCTGACATTAAATTCTCCAATTGACCTATATACATTCCCATTAAACCCCTAGGGGCTCTCCCACTTCAGCACTAGGTTGATTTTCTCGGGTTACAATTGACGTAGGCTTTGGAGAAAGACAAAAAAGAAGCTACATTTTCGGTTATCCGGTCACAGAAAGCAATCGTTTAAGAAGACGAAAGTGGCTTTCGAATCCAGAAGCAAACACGTGAGTTGGCGGACTTGGGAAGATTAACTTGACCTGAAAATTCCTTCTTCAGGTCGTATACCTGCGTCATGATGACGCACGAGACTTGCAGAAGGTCAATGTCGCCCTCCTCCGTAGTAGTTACACTGTTTTAATTTTGTAGTTTTTGTTGCAAGCTCGATTTGCGCTGTTTGTAAACCAAGGAAGTACGTGTAAACATACAGAACACAGGCAACAAACAGATGCTGAATTTTCAAAGTCGTATACCTTTTGTTTCATGCATCGAAGTTATTATGTAATGTGTATAAAAGTCGAGGGTGTATGACTGAATGTATTATTCCTTATAGGTTTCTACACTGATTTAAATATGTATTTACACCAAACTGGTCACACACAATCTTTGGCACAAAATAAGTATTGATGTTTAGCTTAGAATTCGAATTTCCACTACATTTCAAGCAATCAATTCTTTAAATTTGTATAATGCCTACAAAAGCTCACAAGAAAATCGACATTTTCATCACGTCAGTTCAAACATTGCCAAAATAGGGACATATTTTTTTAAATGTCCTTCCGTCATTTATCTTTCAGGATAAGGTAGAACTCGGTAAAGCCTTAGAGATCACTCACTCTGACAAATATTCGACCTCAATGACCTCTTAAACAGAGCCACACGCTACCATCTACACTACAGAGGCAGGCATAAGAACAATTGCTTCGTTTTCACGGCTTCACAAAACAACAAAAGAAATAATGGGTTCACACAATATTCGTTGATCGATCTGACATCTATCGTGGAGAAATAACAGTCAAATAAGTAATTACAACAGCAAAGCCTTCTATACACACGTAAAGCTCTACAATCGCTTGGTTAAAATATTAGCTAACAAAATTTCGAATTGTATTATATTAGACTACGATGACATCACAAAAGCGTACAAAACACTTCCTTTTTTGTATTTTATACTTTTATTGTGCTCAGCAATTCACAGACGTTAAAATTGCGATGCAATTCTTGATCATTTTCTCAAATGGCAGGCAAGAAACTAAACATCCCTGTGTGTTTTATTGAATGTAATTATTATAATAAATAAACTTTGTTCCCTTTAAAGTTTATTGAAAATGTATTTTGATTTGTCATTTTCAAATTACCTTTAATGAGAAATTGTAAAGGGTCTTTCACAGGGCTCAGTGTATATCCAGCAAATAAATTCAGGTGCCATCATTTAGCTTTTCATGTAGGTTGTAATGAATTACAAGCATGAATGCCGTTTAAATGGATAATAGAGCGGTAGCTGTTTCAAATATCTTTAACTACGCATTCCAATTTTCTTCTTCTTGCTCCAACTGTCCACTTTTCAGCAGTTCCTTCTGATTCTTATCCACCATAGTGATATATGAGTTACAAGCCAAAATTTATATACTAACTGCAGCGTCTTTAACGTAAGTAGATATCCCTCCGTGTGTTAAAACAGTTGCAAACCAAACAGGGCAGTTCCAGTTAAACGCACGGCAGTAGCGTGAGCGGACTAGCCCATGTAGTCCGCTTACACTACTGCTGTGCGTTTAACTGTAACTGCACTGTTGCGTTCTGCAACTGTTTTAACGCACGAAGAGATATCAGCTTACCAAAAGACGGTATAGTTGGGCCATCTGGAATAACTCCTTATTCACTTTCACATCAACATAAATATTTTTTTTCTTTCCTGCTGTGGAAGACCAATTAATTATTCGTTTGGGCCAACTTTCTTCCTGAAATCTTCGTACACGTCCACACTAGTGAATTATTTGTTCTTTGATTCTGTTTATCAGGTATCTTGTGCGTCCATCCCCATTCTAGTTCCAAAGTACGTGAGTTCAAACCTGACAGAGAGAAATGGATTTTTTCGGGCGTAGAAATGTTTATCATGGCTTCTTTCGGAAGGAAATCGAAAACCTCTGACCATTGGGAAAAATTATGAGACACCTTTACACTAAATATAGGTATGGTTTGCTAAACATTATAGCAACTAAAGGGTGTCCTAAAGTAAAACTCACTTTAATCTCAACCCTACGCTGATATCATTTCTTGTAATTTATAGCTAGCTGCTCTTCAACTTTTTCTCCATCTATACTTTAGAAGCTAAAATGCTTACCCATGCACAAAGATAACCTCCATTATTTTTCTCAAGATTCTTTCTTTCTATATTTTCTTTGTAATTTCTTTATAGAATTCAAAAACCTGTTACTTTTCTAATGTGGTTGATTCTCTTGTCAGTTTATGTTTCATATACAGCACATCTGTATTAAATTTAACCTAAACGTCTCTAATTGTTACATTATTTACAACCAAATTTTCTCCCTTCACTCCAACAGCCTTACTTTCGCAACGCGTAAATATAGACCTGTATAAGTTAATATTCAATATCGTTCGGTTCTTGCTATACTATAACTTACAGATCGATTGCACCATGTGGCCATTTAACACATACAGTTGGAACTTTTTAAAATCCTATTTTATTTAAAATCTATTTCCGTCAAAACTTTGGTATGGAATTTTTGTGTGCAAGGGAAGAATTTTTCCTGTTCTATGCACATAGTAAAGAAATTAATGATATTCTAGGCACTTATAGTTAATAAAAGCTCTTAGAACAAATACAATGCTATAGCAGTTGAGTCAGCCGCCCTTATTCTTGAGCTGTATGCAATCAGCAATTTATACTCCAACATGAAAACATCGACTGCATCACCAAGTTCTATCCACGTATTTAACATGGATTTTAAACACTCGATGAAATTAGTACTAATATAGATGTTTCACATCGCCTGTAGTATATTCTTAATTAGACAGTTGACGGTTGCACGTCTGCAAATGTTCACTGGAACCAGCGAATTCTATGTGTTAAACGGGATGTTTATCTCACACATTACTAGATAGCTTAGTTAGAACGAGCGCAAAACTGCGTTGTCATCTGTCTACTGTGAAGGTGACTCGAATCTCCTGCATAGGTATACTAAATTTTTACCATGTAATACAATTTAAAATTATTATTCTGAAAATTGTTATTGTTATTTTTAATTGTTTTATTTATGTTTGATGTTACTGTTTGATGTTTCTTCATTGGTCAACTACAAGTAGGTAGTTGTTTAAACACACCTATAGGTAGATGCAATTGAAATAAGGATCATTTACACACATTTGAACATAGAAAACAAGAAAATTAGAGAATCAGAGTTTAACGTGGATGTTAAACACAATTTTTCAGAAATAGAATTACTGTACTGTTAAAATGTTTCAAATTGGTATGTTTTGTGGCGTTGGAATGTCCCTTTTTCTATTCCTGGAACACGAATCCTGTAACGAAGCAAGTGATCGAACTGATGACCTTCTTGGGCATTGCATGCCTTCAGAAACTTTATAGTTAAATTATTGTGAATTCGATTTCTAGTTTTGATGAACATAAAAAGAAATAATTACAATGCTGAGACTCGAACCTGTGTCATTGTAGATTAGGGCACAGGAGAGGTCATAATATATTGAGCTATTTCAATACTTGTCTGAAAGCACGTTATGGGTTTAGTAGTACGACTTTTATGCCTGGCGAAATACCTTTGCCACCTCGCGAATTCTAGGCTTGATTTATCCCTTTAAGACAGTTTTAATCATTTGCTGGGTATTTTAATAGTATCACATAAATGGCAAAATCTCTTATGCATGTTAATTCAGTTGCACGAGACGTAGTTTAAGCAAACATGTAAATAATTCGTTGCTTAATAATATGTACGTCTTGACTATACTCGTCCATACGAATGAGGCGTGTCTCTAATTCTTTCCTAATTTTTGGCAGCCAAACCCTGCTCTAAGTACAAGAATCCGTCATTTTATTTTTAGCTGACGTTGTTAGTGTACTCATAATAAGTCTATATTTTCGAGGCGTTTACTGAATTACTTCGCCATGTATAATCTAATAAAGAGTTGGCAAAATCGTTTGGTAACCGGAATTCGCTCTCAGTAACTGAGTCGTATATTTTTAGGTGTGCTGTATGCCTACGACAAGAACGCTAGAGGGGAATGAAGGGCAAAGCAGTATGAACTGTTTATCTGCTCTGTTTACTAGGTAATGAGTGTATGAGAGTGCATATGAGTCGCCCATGCTGCCAGATCTAACGTTTGCTGCAGTAAATGCAGCGATAGGTATTATGTATGGGAAAGTTATGTGACAACACTTGTGCATTATACACCAGCCTTCCTTCCTTATTATACTCGGAAGGAAAGCATAAACTCCGTGATGACTGCAAAAGTGATTACATTACACATTTCTGTAGCTTGTTTTCTTGTCCTGGTCGAACAGTACTTTAGCAAGCAGTACGTTTTGTCCCTTAGACCGATTTTCCTCTGAATGTTGCGCATTTTTCTTTCTAAGAACATCAATCAACACAGTTTAGTAATTGTACAACTGGACTAAGGCTCACATGCCGTTTGATGGGTGGCCTACCTTGCAAAAATTAAGGCGCGGTTGACTCACCTCCTATAACGCAAAACAATGATGAACACAAAAGGAATAAGAAGAAAATGAAGAAAAAAAATCATGGAGATGCAGATAGAACTATCTAGTTCTCAGTCCTGCCAACATGTGCAGATAGAACTAAAGTTACCTGCTTATTATACACAAATGGTACATTTTATGAATAAACCAGTGATCTAGAATAAAAGAGCAAAAGTGCAAATTTGAATAAAAATGAAAAACAAGGTTTTGCAAAAAATGTAGATAGAACCCTCTGGTTCTCACCTCATGATATATAGTAATGTTTTACCTTTCTTATGGTCATGAGTTCATGATATTCATTTGTCTTGCTTAGCATCAGTGTTAACAACATGACGTTTAGAAAACACAGCATTCCACAGGAGACAATGGACATAATGAAACTATGATAACATAACAAACATTTAACTTAGTTAATAAATTGCGATGTTTTCCAAACTCCCTCACCTCTTGAGAAAATTGAAAAGTTGATCTGTCATTTTATACAAGTGGTTTTAACTCATATCACAGCCTTCTGGCGTTTGTCACATTCCGCAACAAACCAAAGTTGGCATTACTGACGTTAAAGGCTTTTGAGCTCAGAGCGAAAGAATCATCTACTTTTAAACTAAACGTATACCTACTATTAAAAGGCTCATTTCTACTACCAACTCTAAAAAATATCATAATCCCTATTCTGCTATAAAAGTATTTTACACTGCCAAGTGACCTTTGGAACCAGAGAGTTTAAACTAATTATTTGTTTCCAGAAGAAAAGGGAATATCTGACATAATTATCCTGTTTTATGAGATTTGCACATGTTTTGTACTATAATTATAATCCTTCAGTCTAGTCTAAAACATCGTGACGTAAAAATCACTCGTATATGTTAGAACAGTTTTCACTTGTTTTCTCGCAAACATCGAGACAGGCGCACCCACGCAAATCGATACAGCGCTGTGTAGCTGCTAAAACAGCGATGCTGTGTCAATATGATTGTAGCATCTGGCCAACAGATGGCTAAATGGCTAAATAAGGCAGATTTACTCTTAACTTTAATTAATAAAAAGGCCCAGAGTTTTAATATTATATAAAAATGCATCGTTTAACTTTAATTATAGAGTAATGTACGGATATGACGAAAGGAAAGCATTAAACATTCAATGGGTAAGGAAAGACGTAATCTTACAGGCTCTTTTCTGATTGTTTTGACCCACTCGGCTGTATATGTTTGGAGGTTCACATACCTCGCAGGCGGACGGCCCGTTAGGGGCAGCAGCTCGTCTATTCTTACATATAATATTCTGTCTCTCCTTTAATTAAATTATTGTCATTTTGCATCAATGACGAATTTTTTGTTAGTGCCCGGCGAGAAGCTGGGCCAATAATCGCTACCATCTGCATGGCACCATAGAACCGTTTGCCACTTCATGCCTATTATTTTGTTATTGCCGGTTTTGAAAAGTTAACTTCGCTTGTTATACGGTGTTAAGAAAATTATATAGTTATGAACCTGCGGTTTGATTACACCATTTTGATTGCAAATTTTCTAACTTTAAAGTTTGCAGTAATTTAACAGAGTACAGCAATATTATTTCGCTAACTTGAAACCTATTAGATACGAAATAAACGTTCCGCTGTATAGTAAAAGTAGTCAAAAGTTTCATATATTATTGTTACGTCAGCGTTGTATAAAAAGTAAGGAAGCTATATGGTTTTGGGTATGCTTTAGAAATTTATTTATGCTAAGCCAATTGAATTAGACATGGTTTTAGCCCATACTTATTGACTTGTGATATCCTATTAACGTTTCAAACACATACAGGTACCTAATTTGATTCTACTTACTACATAACTACTTGTAGCTCCCTCTGTGTAGTGTCTGAAACATTTTTATTTATCCAAAACCAAACTAAAATTATCAAAAAGTGACTTGAGCAAGATCAGAATAAAGCAAAAAGAGAAGTATTATTTTAGAATAAAACATCATGCACTCATGTTCATAACCATAAGTTAAACTAGAAAAAGGACTTTCGATTTTTTGTCTTTTACAATGAATTCACATTTCGTTACGATATTTTAGTTTAAAAAATTCACACTTAACTTCCAGATTTCTGTTATTAAAGTAGGTATTGGGTTTTCAACCAATTTTTTCCATCAGAACATTTGAACACATAACAATGTAAAATGTTTAATTCTTTGATTTACACTTCAGCACTTAACAAAGCAATGTAAACACTTTATAAATCCCAGAAAATGGAAATGAGTATTATCCAATCGTAGGAAGTAGAAATTAAATGTAAACTATTTTGAACAAGTAAGAAGATAACAAAATTCTATTTTTTATAACTGCAATTGAAGCTCTTTATCCACCCAACCTTAGCAATTAGAGCATAGCTAAATTTAACACTGTAATGTAACAAATTAATGATTTCTCGAAATAAATTCCAAGATTTTTAGAGGAGAGGGATTGTTGTTACTTCCTGCTATAAAAATAAAAAATAATTCTCAGTCCGATACTACGACCAGAGATATGTCTCATTGCTCCAGAGCATCGAGGCGTCTACAGGAATTCTTCCACATCGACACAGAAGGTGAGATTGATTAATTATTTACCATACCACGCACCTATTGCAACAAATTATATGGTTGCAGAGTGAAACCTGAAACATTTCTCCGAAATTTCCAGGTAATGTCTAAAGGAACTCGCTCGTGCCATTGCTAGTTAAGAGGGGAGCGCTGATGGTACTAAAATCTCTCATCAGATGTCAGTAATATCTGTATACGGTACATAGAATTAAAATTATTGGAACGGAAAAGTATGTTATTCAATGTTATAGACATAGCAGCTACACTAAATAATTGAGTTTTATATTCCTCTAATTCAAGGCTAACATTGTGCTCTAATCAATTTTTGTGAGCAAGCGCAAATGCTTGTCATCTGCAGAATGCCAACAGATGGCAGGTGGTTTATTATTCTGCATGAGGGCATGGACATACATACGTTTAATAAATTAGAATGTTTTAGTAAATCAGAGAGGGGCAAATGAAGTAAATTTTATACGCAAAGATTCAGATGATCTTGTACTGCATAACGAGATAATGCAAATGCCGGTATTGGTTCACGGAATGCGATCTTCTGACTACTAAATCAGCGGAGAAGGTTTAAATACAGAAGGAACAAGTTAGCTTACTCATGCCTTATAGGCCTAGCACACTGATTACACCACAGCAGTACCCTAGGTCAGCCATTCCATTGCACAGAGTCTGTCTGACCATTGGGGTTTTAATCTGCTTTAATTTTTGGAAATCGGGGCAGCAATTGGCTGTTCCGATAATAAATACTTAAAATGCCTATGAACCATGATTTTATATGACCACAAATAGTTTTCCCACAGCAATTACCATTCATATTCAAATGACATTATGATTTTAGCGTGACCAGTCTATCAGGCGATAACTGGGACAAACGAGTGTCAATGAAAATTTCACCATGTAACAATTTTTTGTTCTGTAAGTGAATTTTATACTTTTTTGGGTTGAAAACAATGAAACTACACTGAGTATTACTACATATATATAATCGCTTCTTTGCTTTTTATGCCCAATAATATGAAATAAATATATTACAATTATATTATATGAAACACTCTCTAATTACTACATATGGTCACAAGCTGTATTACTGCATCATAAACAACAAATAAATTACCAATTTACACAAAATTTTGTATATGGTAAGTATCTAAAGATAATGGATCTAAAGCTTCAATATTTTCTATCCTAGGTTTTAAATCAGTGGGCTAAGTTCCAATTTCATTTGCAATTCATTTCCCTTTGAAATCTATTTTCAGAAAACCTTCAACTGCTAAGACTGTGAATTATATTACAACATTCAAAGCAGTTTAGTATTGTCTTTTCTGCCACGTAGGTACTTTTACTTCCTAAAACTGAGCAATTACAGCCACAATTTAATTAACATTTTAATAAGTGAATATGTAGATATTTTATCCAAATTTATTTACATAGCTTATCGCAGTATTCATTTAAAACAATAATTTAACATTAAATTGCACATATATTTAAAAAATAAGGACGCATTACATAAAATAGGTAAATTTTGCTGAGTGTAAAATTTGTCCAAATATTCAGAAGCGTAATTTTACAGTTTACAAGGATTAAAGTTTCAGAAGCCCTTACCTTACAGTGGAATTTATTCTTCTTTTTGCGAGAGGCAAATATAATTATGAATAAAGATATCCCAATTAGCAGATGCAGTCAACTCGGTTATTAAGACTATATTAGTTTAACCTCCTACTTTCTCTTATACATATTGTAGGAAGGGTATTTACTGTATTTTACCCAATATTTGGATATCAAATGTTTTATCTATATTTATGTCTGGAGACTCCAGTACACGAAAAGTAGTTAAGCGCCATATGGGTACACAAGTCTGTGTGTATGCAGTAAAAGGTGCAACTCAAAGTTAAATGGTATTTTTTGTTTTAACGAGCATTTTAACTTCAAACTTCAACATTTCACAAGGATATGACAAAAGATTCTAAGGAATTTCACAGTAAAAATTTACAATGAGAAATTTTCCACAACTTTGATGTAGTCAAAGAAAAAGTATTTATCATCAAAGCATTGTGTATTTAAAATATTATCCAGAAAATAAAGTTATATCGTTAATGTTTTTTATAGATGGCCTTGAAGACCCCTTCATTTCGCAGATTTCCTTTAGTAAACTGTAAACCTTAATAAAAACAACACTTAGGTAATTACATGGTCTATCAAACCTTACGGTGAAGCCTTAAGCTTTAACCAAAATCCACAGTTTCCACTATTACACAAGAATTTCATTTGAATGATCTGTACCTATGGACTATGAATACTGACAACGCACCATGCTTCTTAGTTTGTAATTGCCTTAATTCTTTGATTGTGATGTAAGAAATTCTTTATTATATCTGCACAATTCTTCTGCCGTACCCTTCAGTTATGAAGCGAAATCAACAAAATTAATGGCATATTACACTTTTCCTGATGACTTATTATACCTGAAATATAAACCACTAATAATACACGTATAATGTTTGTATGGATAAAATAATTAGAATACAGGGAGGCAATATCAACTACTGGCAAAGTAATAAAGCTTTATATTCCTCAAAATCTATAAAGTACCTTCAAATTTCAAGTATTCATTAGGGGCTTAAACGCCACAAAGAATGCAAATTGCAAACATATGCCACTATACATGAATAATTGGGTAGTAATGGAATATTATCATTAATCGACAGAGTGCAAAACCTGAACATTTATAATGCCTTTTCAAAATTGTCTTACCACCTATCTTCTGCTTAGCCTTTGTACCAAATGAGTAAACAATGTAGATATTACACACAAATATATTTCTTTGTTCGCTCCTGGTGGAAATTTATAAAACAGAAACACCTTTTTATTGAAATGAAGCTATCAGCTGTAAATGACGCTGACACTTAAACATTTCATAACTAGAATCAGCAAATCAGAATGTTTGACTTTCGCGCTCCACTACTCGTGCTCCCTGTCTTCAGTGGCGGAAACTACTACTACGTATTTTGCTTTCATTTGACGTGACGTGGGTCATATCAGACAGTGCATGAACTGTTGCTCAAATGACCCCAGGACCAATAGAGCTGGGTTATTCAGTTACAATCACCTTTCAGGATAACTTATGTAGAGGACTCACGCTGGCCGAGGTTCAAACTCGACACCTCTTGAAAGAGGCGCACAGTCTGCCTCCATATCACAGATGCGGCCATCAAAAATATCTAATGTCAGATATTTTAACCCGGTAAACGACAAAAAACAGCAACTTTATAAATCAATCTAAGTAGGATCATTGTCTCTACACAGGGCTGGGGCGGAAAATTAATTAATCCCCATTATAATTTATATTTCGTCTAGACTACATCACTGAATACAAGGATGAAACATTGAGTTTATTTATTATCGGGACAGAGCAGTTGTTGCCCCGATTCCAAAAATTAATGCAGAACTTAACCCCAATAGTCGGCCAGACCTAAGTACGATGGAAAGGCCAACCCATGAGGAACTGCACTTAAAAGCAATAAATACGTGCCAACTTTAAAAAGGCCTTATAGAGCTAGGACTTGCTCTCAACATATTTAAACCTTCCCCGCTGTTTATTAATCAGAATATCGAATACTGTAAAACAAATACCGGCATTTCTACTACCTCCTTATGTAGTACAAGAACACCTGAATATTTGTTCCTAAAATCAACTTCATTTTCCTCATTCTGATTTACTGAAAATATTTCAAGTAACAAGGCGTACATATTTCCTTATACTCTCGCAGATTAATAAACGACCTGCCATCTATTGGCATTCTGGAGATGACAGCCATTCACGTTGTCTCACTTAGATTGATTCAAACACAATATTGTCCTTGAACTAGAGGATTTTAAAACTCAGACATCTAGTTTAGCCACTATGTCTAATAAACCCAATAACTTACTTTTCCGTTCCAGTTATTCTAATTCCATATCCCTTCTACAGCTGGTACTGACATCTGATGAGAGATTGTAGTACATTAAGCGCTCCCCTCCCAACAGATGATGAGTCGAGCAAGTTCCTTTAGGAGATTTACTTCCATGTTTCACGGATATAGTTGACATTCTTCTCTGAAAAGTAGTTACGGTCTTTAGCAATATCTGTTTGTCCCATTGGAAGGTCCTATGCAGTTGTATTGACAGAAGTACTTCAGTTTTTACGGAAAGCGTTTCTATTCTCTTACTTCTGGGTATTGTTGGAAGTACTTCAATGCCTACACCGTAATGACGGCAAAGTGATTGGATTTCCTGTAATCCCATTAGAAGTCACATTATGTGTTAGTAACTCCCTCCTACCGTATAAACAAGTGTTGCTAATTTATTGGCTAGCAGGTCTACCCTAATATGTTACTGGTGGAGTCACTTGGAATAATAAACCACAGAGCAACATAACGTGTAATATATACCCTAGGTAATCATATGCAAAAAGTGCAATGCCATTTGTTGAAACCTCAAATAGTGGAAGCCAGAATTACGAATTACACACTGAAACTTATAGTTTCTAAAATTTGGTTGAGTATAAGAATAGCTACATACTTCATGAAGTGTAATTTCACAATTTAAGGAATGAGCGTAACCGTTGGCAAATAGTTTATCGAACAGCTCTATGAGCACCTTTCTAACTTATTGTAATAAAGAACGTTTAGAAAAAATTGTTTTGTGTTCCTAGTTAGAGCGCCAAAACTCATCACGTTGCGTTGCCCTAAGTCTCAATGTATTTTCTCTGTTTGCACAACAGGTGGCACGCGATGTTCCTTTGCTAAGCTTTTGTATTGATTACCTACGCATTTTGTGTTGGTAACATTGCAGGTTCACAAATGACAATTGCAGGAAAACGAATTGCTCACATGATTCCACACTGAAAATTATGTTTTCATAGTGTTTTCAAACACATTGCATTATAAACAACTATATTACTTAAAAAATGTTGTTACACGTTGACTAATAAAGCTCCAATATTTTCTAACCCAAATTTGAATTCATTGGACCAAGTTCTAATTTGGTTTTCAATTAATTTCCCTTAGTATTCTCTCTTCCGACAGTCTTCCACCGCTAAGTTTGTGAAATATAATACAATTTTTCAAAGAAGTTGACATTGCGCTTTCTACTAGGTGTGTAGGTACATTTATTTTCTAAAACTGAGCTATTAGAGCCTTTATTTAATATAACAAGTTAATATCTGAATATGAAGAAATTTTTTCCAAATTTATTTACAAAACTTATGGCAGTATTCATTTAAAACAATGATTTAAAATTAAATTGCATATATAATCATATTATTTAAAAACTAATGGTTCTACAACTTAAAACAGGTAATTCTGGCAGAAGGTAGCATTTGCCCAAGTATTCAGAAGCATAACTTGACAGTTTTAAAGTGTTTAAGTTTCAGCAAGCCGTACCTTACAGTGGGATTTACAAGGGGCGTCCAGAAAGTAACCTCTATTTCAATTTATCTCCGCTGCAGCGCTGCGATCCCAGTTCCGCACATGCGCGGTAGACGCTCTGTATCTAACAGAAGAAACGTGCGCCATTGTGAGATCGCTGTCAGCCACGTACGCTTTGTTTTGCTTATTTACAATGTCGGTGTTGATTGAAAATCCCGCCGCTGGTGAAATCAGATCTGTGATTCATTTCCTGAATACCAGAAAAGTGAAACGAATTGAAATTTGTCGGTAGATTTGCTATGTCAAGGGGTGTTGTGTTTCTTCACGACAACCCACGATCATATAAAGCACATGCGACGAAAAACATCCTACAGGAATTTGGCTGGGACGTGTTTGACAAACCCCCGTACAGCCCTAACCTGTTTTTGCATCTCAAATATTTCCTTTTTTTTTTTTTTTGAATTAAATTCTTGTTCAATCAACTCTCACTGACATATTTTCCTTTTATATTCACCGCATCCCTCCTCATATTTTCCACGATATCCTTATACTTTCAATTAACAATCCTTTCTCCATCGGTGAGAAATTTATTCAGCGGTTTCTCTTACGATTTTGTTAAGCCGTCATTTGTTCAGCTATATGCAGACAAAAACGGAAACAAAAGGGCATCACAGTACGTTCAGAAAATAATACAACTCATTTTTTTTTCATGGTTTTTTTTTCTTTTATTTATTTTTTTATTTTATATCCTTGGGGGTCAACACGTCAACAATGATGAAGGGCTGAAAAAACAATGTTTCCAAATTTGAAGACACAGGCGGAAAACTTCTATGAAGAAGGTATACAAAAACCTGTGCCCCGCTATGATGATTGCCTGCAACATTTCGGCAGTTATGTGGAAAACTGGTTTAAGAATGTAGAATATTGTGCAAGAAATATATTGTTTTGTATCTGTACACAATTTAATTTTATTACTAAACAGAACTTACTTTCTGGACGTACCTCGTAGAATTGACTCTTCGAGAGGCCAATCTGAATTTGGATAAAGACATCCCAATTAGCCGATTAAGCCAACTGGACTATTAAGATAATATAATTCTAACTCTCTACTTTCTTGTAAAACATCTTGTACGAACGGTATTTACTCCATCCTATTCAATATTTTAATATCAAATATTTGATCTATATATACTTCTGGAGCCTCCAGTACGGAAGAAGTATATTAGGTTCATATGTGTAGGCAAGTCTATGTGTAACTCAAAGATAAATGGCATTTTCGGTATTAGTTAACATTTAATTTCAATATTCTCCAAGGATATGACAACGATTTTCAAGAAAAATCACAGTAAAAAGATACAATAATAAATTTTGCACAACTTCGATTTTTTTTCAAAGAAAAATATAATTCTGTTCAAAACATGTATATTTAAAGTATTATCCAAAAAAAAGATGATATCGCTATTTTTTTTTTTTTTTCAGAACTGTCTCGGAAGACACCTTTATTTCAAAGACTCCTTTCGTAAACTTTTAATAGAAACAACACTTTGGTATTTCCATGGTCTTTCAAACCTTATGGTGAAGCTTTGTGTGGTGTTTATCGGGAAATATGTTATAGTGGCCCAACCACGAGAGAAATTAGTTTCTCTACAATTGTCATTTTGGAACTTCAATGATACCAACACAAAATGCTTAGGCAATCAATACAAAAGCGCAGCAAAGAACGTCGCATGCCACCTGTTGTGAAAACAGAGAAAATACTTAGAAAATTCGCGCAACGCAACGTGGTGTGTTTTGGTGCTGCAATCGGAAGCAGGAATCTATATTCCCTACACGTTCTCTATCGCAATAAGAGGCAAGAACTGTGCAATATGTTACGTACCAACGCTTAAGCTCATTTCTAAGAGTAAGAAATTATAATTCATGAGAAACATATAGATAACCATGCAGCTTATGAAGCAACTCTTAAACTCAACCATATTTCGGAAAGTACGAGTTTTAGTGTAAAATTCTGGGTTCCGTTGATTGTCACTTTACAGAAACAGCATTATAGCTTTTGCATGTGATTACATAGGGTGTACATTTCACCGTGGTTTATTATTCCTTGGAGTCAATCAATAACATAATAACGTAGACCTGCTGACCATTAAATCATAAATACTTGTTTATAATGACGGAGAGATTAGTTAAGGCATAATGCGACTTTCAGTTGTCTTTGCTTTACGGTAACTGGAACGTTATTATAATACTTTTTATTTATGGAGTAGAGGAAATCACTGCAGCATCATTACGGTGTAAACATTGACGGACTTCCAACAATACCCAGAAATAAGATAATAAAACTGCTTCCAAAAAGATACCGAAGTAAAATCTGAGGTACTTCCGTCAATACAACTGCAGAAGAACATCCAGTGGAATAACCAGGTATTGCTAAGTCCCCACTACTTGTCAGAGGAAAACGTCAACTATTTATGTGAAACATGAAAGTAACTCCACTAAAGGAACTCGCTCCACATGGAGGGGAGCGCTAATGGTACTGAAATCTCTCATCAGGTGTCAGTACTAGCTGTAAAAGCAATATGGAATAAAACATAACTGAAACGGAGAAATAAGTTATTGAGTGTCTTAGACATAGTAGCTACATTAGAGACCTGAGTTTTACATTGCTCTAATTCAAGGCTAATATTGTGTTCTAATCAAACTTAGTGAGCAAGTGCAAAAGTCGGTCATCCGCAGAAGGCCAACAGATGGCAGGTAGTTTGTTATTCTGCATGAGGGTATAGAAATATAGACGAATTGTCAAGAGAAATGTATTCAGTTAATCAGAATGATGCAAATGAAGTAGATTTTATGATCAGATATTCAGATGTTCTTGTACTACATCATGAGGTAGTACAAATGTCAGTATTTAGTTTACAGTATTCGATCTTCTGTCTACTAAACAACGGCGAAGGTCTAAATATGCAAAGAATAAATCCTAGATTTGTCAGATCTGATCAAATGACCAGTGATACTGTGTGAAGATGCAGTACCCCAAGGGTTGGCCTTCCATTGCACTTAGGTCTGGCCGACTATTGGGGTTAGTTTCTGCAATAATCTTTGGAATCGGGGCAACATCTGCGCTGTCCCGACAATTCACTCAATGTTTCGTCCTTGTTTTTAGTGATGTACACAAGACGAACTGTAATTTATATTCGGAAATTAATTGTTATTTCTTGTTAATTGAGCTCCCTAATCAAATGTGTTTACAAAGTTAATGTTGTAAGTCTTTTCCCTGACTTACAAAATTACACATATTTGAAGGCCGCATCTGTGATATGGAGGCAGATTTGGTACCGCATTCAAGGAGTGTCGAGCTTGATTCTCCGTCAGCGTGAGTTCTCTGCATAACTTTTTATTATCCTGAAAGGTGAATGTAAAGTAAGTAAGATCTGTGGTTCATTTGAGCAGCGTTTCATAAAATATGAAAGGGATATGGCTCACGTCACGTCAAATACAGACACAGTACCTAGTAATAGTTGCCGCCACTGAACACAGAGTTTGTTTTGTAATTTAGGCCCTCCAACGTTAAGTCATATCGGACGATGAATGGAATGGGTGAAATGATGCTCAAATGAGCCCGGAGTCCACAGAGCTTAGAGCTTCCTGACATTCGTTTTTTAGGATAAGGGAAAAGCCCGGAAACAACCTTATCCAGGTTTTTTCCGAGGTTTTCCCTTATCCTTCAAGACGAATGTCAGGTAACTCTAAGCTCCATGGACCCTGGACGCATTTGAGCAGACATTCATTGGATATGGAAAGACATAATCTTACAGGTTCTTTTCTGATTGATTTGACCCACTCAGCTGAATGTGTGGAGGTTTGCATACCTCGCAGGCGGACGGCCCGTTATGGGCAGCAGCTTGCCTATTCTTATTTATAATGTTCTGTCTCTCCTTTAATTAAATTATTGCCATTACTATTAATGACGAATTTTTTGTTAGTGCCCAGCGAGATGCTGGACCAACAATCGCTACCACCTACATGGCACCATAGAACCGTTCGCCATATCAGGCTTCTTCTTTTGTTATTGCCGGTTTTGAAGGCTTCACTTCGCTAGCTATACGGTGTTAGAAAATTATATATTTATTAACCTGCCGTTTCATTACACCATTTTATTTGGAAATTTTAAAACCCCAAAGTTTATAGTAATTTACAAGCGTACAGCTATAATAATTTTTTTTAATTTACATTTTTCAACCATTTAAGTCACATCGGACGATGAATGGAATGGGAGAAATGATGCTCAAATGGGCCCAGGATCCATGGAGCTTAGAGTTATCCGACATTGGTCTTTTACGATAAGAGAAAGCCCCGTTAAACCTTATCCATGTAATTCACCCTGACCGAGATTCGAACTTGGGACTTCTTGGACGTGAGGCTGACTGATACCATTTACGCTACTGAGGCGGGCAGTAGAGCAATATTATTTCGCTCTCTTGATGCTTATTCGATACGAAATAAACATTCCGCTCTATAGTACAACTAGTCAAAAGTTGCATATATTGGTGTTATTTTAGCATTGTGTAAAAGGGAAGGAAGCAATATGCTTGGGTATGCTTTAGAAACTTATTAATGTTGATCCAATTAAATATGACATGATTTTAGTCCATACTTACTGAATTATCATATCGAAATCGATACGGCGGTGTACATCTGGTAAACCAGCGATGCTGTGTCAATGTGTTTCCAGCATCTGGCCAACAGATGGCCAAACGGCTAAATAAGGCAGAATTACTCCCAAATGTTGTTAATAACAAGGCCCACAGTTTTAACAAAATATAGAAAATCCATAGTTTACCTTTAGTTAGCGAGTATTAGATGACTGGGACCAAAGGAAAGATTTAAACTTTCATTGGGTAAGGAAAGACGTAATCTTACAGGTTCTTTTCTGATTGTTTTGACCCGCTCAGCTGTATATGTTTGGAGGTTTACATACCTCGCAGGCGGAATGCCAGTAAATTATTGCCAGTTTGCATCAATTACGAATTTTTTGTTAGTGCCCGGCGAGAAGCTGGGCTAATAATCGCTACCACTTGCATGGCACCATAGAACCGTTTGCCTTTTAATGCATTTTCTTTTGATATTGCCGGTTTTGAAGGATTAACTTCGCTTGTTACACGGTGTTACAAAAATTGTATAGTTAAGAACCTGCGGTTTGATTACACCATTTCCATTGGCAAACTCTCTAACCCCAAAGTTTCTAGTAATTTATAAGAGTACGGAAATATTATTTCACTAACTTAAAACCTGTTAGATACGAAATAAACATTCCACTGTGTAGTAAAATTAGACAAAAGCTTCATATGTTAAAGTTAATTTAGCATAGTGTAAACAAATGAAGGAAATACAAAGTATCTACTTTTGGATATGCTTTTGAAATTTATTTATCCTAAGCCAATTGAATATGACATACTTTTAGCGCATACGTATTGACCTGCCATATCCTACTAACGTTTCAAACGCATTCAGCTATTAATATAGGTACCTAATTTGATCCTACTTACTGCATAACTACTTGTGGCTCCCTCTTTTTAGAGTCGAAAAAGAATTCTACAAGAATTCTTCCACATCGACACAGAAGGTGAGAATGATTAATTATTTACCATACCACGTACCTATTGCAACAAATTATATTGTTGCAGAGTGAAACCTGAAATATTTCTCCGAAAGTTGGAGGTAATGTCTAAAGGAACTCACTCGTGCCGTTAGTAGTTAAGAGGGGAGAGCTGAGAGTACTAAAATCTCTCATCAGATGTCAGTAATATCTGTATACGGTACATAGAATTACGATTACTGGAACGCAAAAGTACGTAATGCAATGTTATACACATAGTAGCTACACTAAATTCCTGAGTTTTATATTGCTCTAATTCAAGGCTAACTTGTGCTCTAATCAATTTTTGTAAGCAAGCGCAAATGTCGGTCATCGCCAGAATGACAACAGATGTCAGGTGGTTTATTATTCTGCATGAGGACATGGACATATATACGTTTAATAAATTAGAATGTTTTCAGTAAATCAGAGAGGGGCAAATGAAGTAAATTTTATACGCAAAGTTTCAGATGGTCTTGTACTGCATAATGAGGTAGTGCAAATGCCGGTATTTGTTTCACCGAATGCGATCTTCTGACTACTAAATCAGTGGAGAAGGTTTAAATAGAGAAAAGACAAGTCAGAGTGAGAACAAATGAGTGAGTACGCAATCGCAGTACCCTAAGGCTCGGCCTCTCCATTGCACTTGGGATAGGCTTACGATTGGGGTTACAGTCTGCAATAATTTTTGGAAATTGGGCAGCAACTGGCTGTTCCGATAATAATTACATTAAAATGCATATGAACCATTATTTTAAATGGCAAATAATAGTTTTCCCACACCAATTACCATGCTTATTTAAATGACATTATGATTTTAACGTGACCAGTCTATCAGGCAATGACAGGAACAAACGAGTGTCAATGAACATTTCACCCTGAAATAATTGTTCTGTAAGTGAATTTTATACTTGTTTTGTTTGAATGCAATGAAACTACACTGAGTATTACTACATTTATATAATCGCTTCTTTGCTCTATTATGCCCAGTGATATGAAATAAATATGTTACAGTTATATTAGGTAAAACACGATATATGTGAGGTACATAATGGTTCCACGCTGTTTTACTGTCTGAGATTGATATTGTTGATGAATAATTGCATCTTCCCCTGGTTGTAAGCATAATCCAGACTGCTTTTCTCATACGACAGCTGTTCAATAAATAATGATCACAATTTATTTTGTCGACGTATCTTTTACTCATCCTCATAAGTTTGATGGTTCCATTCAAAATAGTCTCCGCTGTATGTGATGCACTTTTCCCAGCATTTCTACCCGTTTTCCAAGACATGCTGGTAATCATTTTTGAGAGATCCTTCAAAATCTCCTCCGCAGCCTTCGCCACTGTTTCTAAATGATGGATATTACCTTCCACGAAGGCGTTTCTTCAAGTTAGGGAATAGAAAAAAAAGTCACAAGTGGCTAAACCCGGACTATAGAGAGGGTGAGGGATGCACATCACGATTTTTGCAAGATATTCAGCAACAACGTTGCAATATGCGGCCACACATTATCGTGGTGCAGCATCCAACCTCCTTCACGGACTTGCAATGGTTTCAGCACATCCCTGAAGTATCGTCCAGTTATTGAAGTTTGGGCAGGTACAACATGCCGATAAACAATTGCATGAATACCAACGAATGAGATGACCATCACTTTCTCAGCAGAAGCAACCACATTTTTTGGGGGGGTTGGTGATGAAGGAGATTTCCACATTGTGCTTTGTTCTTTGCTCTTAGGACCAAGTTCAATCGGTAGTGATTACGTTTGAAAGAAACTCCAGATCTTCCTCTAACATCTGCTCTAACTACATGTTACTTCCATTGCAGCGGTAGGTGGTACTGAACATCTCTGAACTTGTCTGGTCCTCACAGGCAGGAACCAGGAGTACCAACAATGAAACTACTACGGCGTGTTGGTTTCACATTAAGCTAAGAGAATATAATGATATAGAATTTTAGTGCGAAAAATTATGAACGTAAAAAATTATGATCATTCTTTTTTGAACAGCCCTCGTATATGTGACCTCTTCCTGGGGTCGAAGATATTAAAGCATAAAATAAACCATGCTAAAATTTCTACCTAGCTACTTCTTTTTTGGCTTGGCTGTAGGAGACCATGACAAGAACTGGGCACCAGGAGTTGTATGTGGGAATTGCAGGTTCATTCTTTTTCTAAATAAAAGCATTTTCCTGAAATTAACAAAAATGACATTCCCCCAAAAACAATCTCCCACGTGCGAAATTTTGTTTTCATAGTGTTTTCAAATATACTGCATCATAAACAACAAATAAATTACCAATGTAAACAAAATTATGTGACATGGTGGTTATCAAAAGATTATGGAGATGAAGCTTCAATATTTTCTAACCAGGTTTTAATCAGTGGGCCAAGTTCCAATTTCATTTGCAATTCATTTCACTTTAAATTCTATTTTCAGAAAACCTTCAACTGCTAAGATTGTGAAATATATTACAACAGTCAGAGCAGTTTGGTATTGACTTTTCTGCTACCTAGGTACTTTTACTTCCTAAAACTGAGCAATTACAGCCATAATATAATTAACATTTTTAATAAGTGAATATGTAGATATTTTATCCAAATTATTTTCAAACCTTATCGCTGTATTCATTTAAAACAATAATTTAAAATTAAATTAAACATATATTTACAAAATAAGTATGCACGTACATGAAACAGGTAAATTTTGCAGATTGTAAAATTTGTCCAAATATTCAGAAGCGTAATTTTACAGTTTAAAAGGATTTAAGTTTCAGAAGCCCTTACCTTACAGTGGAATTTATTCTTCTCTTTGCGAGAGGCAAATATAATTTAGCATAAAGATATCCCAATTAGCAGATGCAGTCAACATGGTTATTAACATTGCATTAGTTTAACCTCCTACATTCTCTTATACATATTGTAGGAAGGGTATTTACTGTATTTTACCCAATATCTGGATATCAAATGTTTGATCTATATTTATGTCTGGAGACTCCAGTACACGAAAAGTAGTTAAGCGCCATATGTGTACACAAGTCAGTGTGTATGCAGTAAAAGGTGCAGCACAAAGATAAATGGCATTTTTAGTTTTAACGAGCATTTTAACTTCAACATTTCACAAGTATATGACAAATACTTCTAAGGAATTTCACAGTAAAAATTTACAATAAGAAATTTTCACAACTTTGATTTAGTCAAAGAAAATATATATCTTGTCAAATCATTGTGTATGTCAAATATTGTCCAGAAAAAGAAGTTATATCGTTTATATTTTTCATAAATGATCCTGAAGACCCCTTCATTTCGCAGATTTCTTTAGTAATCTGTAATTTTTAATAAAAACAACACTTAGGTAATTACATGGTCTTTCAAACCTTACTGTGTAGCCTTAAGCTTTAACCAAAATCCACAGTTTCCACTATTACACAAGAACTTCATTTGAATGATCTGTACATATAGACTATGAATACTGACAAAGCACCATGCTTCTTAGTTTCTACTTGCCATAATTCTTTTGTTGTGATCTAAGACAGTCCTTGCTACATCTACCCAATTCTTCTGCCGTACCCTTCAATGATGAAGCGAAATCAACAAAATTAATAACATATTACACTTTTCCTGATGACTTATTATACCTGAAATATAAACCACTTGTAATACACGTAAAAGGTTTGTATGGATAAAATAAATAGATTACAGTAATGCATTATCAACTACTGGCAAAGTAATAAAGATTTATATTCCTCAAAATGTATAAAGTCCCTACAGATTTCAAGTATTCATTAGGGGCTTAAACGCCACAAAGAATGCAAATTGCAAACATATGCCACTCTACATGGATAATTCAGTAGTAATAGAACATTATCATTAATCGATTGAGTACAAAACCTGAGCATTTAGCCTTTGATCCAAATGAACAAACAATTTACATATTACACACAAATATATTCCTTTGTTCGCTCTTGGTGGAAATTTATAAAACGGAAACACTTTTTTTATTGAAATGAAGCTGGCAGCTGTAAATGTTGCTGACACTTACACATTTCATAACTAGAATCAGCAAATCAGAGTGTTTGACTTTCGCGCTCCATTACTAGTGCTCCCTGGCTTCAGTGGCGGAAATTACTACTACGTATTTTGCTTTCATTTGACGTGACGTGAGTCATATCAGACAGTGCATGAACTGTTGCTCAAATGACCCAAGGACTCGTGGAGCTTGTTTATTCAGTTACAATCACCTTTCAGGGTAACTTATGCAGAGGACTCATTCTGGCCGAGGTTCAAACTCGACACCTCTTGAATGAGGTGCACAGTCTGCCTCCATATCACAGATGCGGCCATCAAAAATATCTAGTGTTATTTTTTAACCCGGGAAAAGACAAAAAAAAACCAATTTTATAAATGAATCTAAGTAGGATCACTGTCTACACAGGGCTGGAGTACAAAATTAGTTAATTTCCAATTATAATTTTTATTTCGTCTAGACTGCATCACGTTGTATACAAGGATTAAACATTGAGTTTATTTATTATCGGGACAGAGCAGTTGTTGCCCCGATTCCAAAAATTAATGCAGAACTTAAACCCAATAGTTGGCCAGACCTAAGTACAATGGAAAGGCCAACCCATGAGGAACTGCACTTAAAAGCAATAAATACGTGCCAACTTTAAAAAGGCCTTATAGAGCTAGGACTTGCTCTCAACATATTTAAACCTTCCCCGCTGTTTAGTAGCCAGAATATCGAATACTGTAAAACAAATACCGGCATTTCTACCACCTCCTTTTGTAGTACAAGCACTTCTGAATATTTGTTTCTAAAATCTACTTCATTTTCCTCATTCTGATTTACTGAAAATATTTCAAGTAACAAAACGTACATATTTCCTTAGACTCTCGCAGATTAATAAACGACCTGCCATCTATTGGCGTTCTGGAGATGACAGCCATTCGCGTTGTCTCACTTAGATTTATTCAAACACAATATTGTCCTTGATCTAGAGGAATTTAAAACTCAGACATCCAGTGTAGCTACCATGTCTAACAAACCCAATAACTTATTTCTCCGTTCCAGTTATTCTAATTCCATATCCCTTCTACAGCTAGTACTGACATCTGATGAGAGATTATAGAATATTTAGCGCTCCCCTCCCAACAGATGATGAGTCGAGCAAGTTCCTTTAGGAGATTTACTTCCATGTTTCACGGATATAGTTGACATTCCTCTCTGACAAGTAGTTACGGTTTTTAGCAATATCTGTTTGTCCCATTGGAAGGTCCTATGCAGTTCTATTGACAGAAGTACTTCAGTTTTTACGGAAAGCGTTTCTATTCTCTTACTTCTGGGTATTGTTGGAAGTACTTCAATGCCTACACCGTAAAGACGGCAAAGTGATTGGATTTCCTGTAATCCCATTAGAAGTCACATTATGTGTTAGCAACTCCCTCCTACCGAGTAAACAAGTTTTTCTAATTTAATGACTAGCAGGTCTACTCTGTTACTGGTGGAGCCACTTGGAATAATAAACCACAGAGCAACATAACGTGTAATATATACCCTAGGTAATCATATGCAAAAAGTGCAATGCCATTTGTTGAAACCTCAAACAGTGGAAGCCAGAATTACGAATTACATACTGAAACTTATAGTTTCTAAAATGTGGTTGAGTATAAGAATAGCTACATACTTCATGAAGTGTAATTTCATAATTTTAGGAACGAGTGTAAACGTTGGCAAATAATTTATCGAACAGCTCTATGAGCACCTTTCTAACTTATTATAATAAAGAACGTTTAGAAAATATTGTTCGTGTTCCGAGTTGCAGCGCCAAAACTCAGCACGTTGCGTTGCCCGAAGTCTCAATGTATTTTCCCTGTTTGCACAACAGGTGGCACGCAATGTTCCTTTGCTAAGCTTTTGTATTGATTACCTACGCATTTTGTGTTGGTAACATTGCAGTTTCCAAATGACAATTGCAGGAAAACGAATTGCTCACATGATTCCACACTGAAAATTATGTTTTCATAGTGTTTTCAAACACATTGCATTATAAACAACAAATATATTACTTAAAAAATGTTGTTACATGTTGATTAATAAAGCTTCAGTATTTTCAAACCCAATTTTAATTGAGTGGACCAAGTTCCAATTTCGTTTTCAATTAATTTCCCTTAGAAGTCTGTCTTCCAACATTGCGCTTTCTAATATGTAGGTGTGTAGGCACATTTATTTTCTAAACTGAGCTATTACAGCCTTTATTTAATATAACATGTTAATATCTGAATATGAAAAAAAAATTTCCAAATTTATTTACAAAACTTATGGCAGTATTCATTTAAAATAATGATTTAAAATTAAATTGTATATATAGTCATATTATTTAAAAACTAAGGGTTCCACAACTTAAAACACGTAATTCTGGCGAACGTAGCATTTGCCCAAATATTCAGAAGCGTAACTTGACAGTTTTAAAGTGTTTAAGTTTCAGCAAGCCGTACCTTACAGTGGGATTTACAAGGGGCGTCCAGAAAGTAACCTGTATTTCAATTTATCTCCGCTGCAGCGCTGAGATTCCAGTTCCGCACATGAGCGGTAGACGCTCTGTATCTAGCAGAAGAAACGTGCGCCATTGTGAGATCGCTGTCAGCCACGTACGCTTTGTTTTGCTTATTTACAATGTCGGTGTTGATTGAAAATCCTGCCGCTTGTGAAATCAGATCCGTGATTCGTTTTTTGAATAGTAGGAAAGTGAAAGTAATTGAAATTTGTAGGCAAATTTCAGATGTCAAGGGATGTTGTGTTTCTTCACGACAACCCACGATCATATAATGCACATGCGACGAAAAACATCCTACAGGAATTGGGCTGGGACGTGTTTGGGCAAACCCCGTACAGCCCTGACACCGCTCCAAGCGACTTTAATTTGTTTTTGCATCTCAAATATTTCCTTGGCGATCAACACTTCAACACTGATGAAGGGCTGAAATAAATTTTTCCAACTGGTTGACGACACAGGCGGAAAACTTCTATGAAGAAGGTATACAGAAACGTGTGCCTCGCTATGACAAATTCCTGCAAAATTTCGGCAGTTATGTGGAAAAGTAGTTTAAGCATTGTAGAATTTTGTGCAATAAGTAATTTTTCTGTATCTGTACACAATTTAATTCTAATACCAAACAGAACTTACTTTCTGGACGTACCTCTTATTATTGACTCTCCGATAACTAGCCATGGCTTCCTTTATACAACCATTCATGAATTCCAGACTGTTATAGAATTTTCTCTAACATGTCACCAGATAACAGGAATGTCCAGAATATAACCAAAACCGTGTCGGAAAGTCATTTATCTCCGGCGCTATGTTTAACTGCTTATGAAAGCTCTTTATCTCCGTGAAACATTATCAGTTCCTTTGTGCGCGCAAGCCGCGCTATCGCGATTGGGTTTGCGACATTATAGAAGTAGTTGCTCAGATTCTATGTGCCACATATAATTAGTTTTTACCGCCAATAGAGCCGCATAAAAGTGCTCAAGAAAGAGTGTGGATTACGCAGCGACAGGAAGAATAACACGTGCCTCACGCTGTCTGAGGTCGCAGGTATAGGTTATAGTTGCCGCGTGCTATAGCTGATTGTAAACATGCCGACATACCCCGCAGTAGCTTGCTTGCTACTATTAAGAATTTCTTTGGTTTATGAAACCACAATAAAGAAGCTATTGCTTAATTATTGCTTATGAGTGTTTAACGTGTTCCAGAATTCCGTTATAGCAGTCCATGGTAGCAAATAAGCTGGTGGCCATCAGCAACTTACACCTTTTAGAGAGAAGTTAATGCTGGTGAGGTTAAGGTGGAAGCATTAAATGATAAACAGAACAGGAAACATGAAGAATTTGTAGATAAATTAACTAGAACTAAATGGCTTATACAGTTAGATGAGTACTTTATTTTACGTATTTAATAATAATAAATAAGGTATTTGTAACTGAAAAGGAAGCTGTTGATATTTACAGTACGAGGTTGAACGTTTTGTTTTAATTTTACGTCGACCAACGTTACGTCATATCGGACGATGAATTAAATGGGTGAAATGATGCTCAAAGGTGTCCATGGCCCATGGAGCTTAGAGGTACCCGACATTCGTCTTTCAGGATGAGGGAAATCCCCGTAAAAGGCCTTATCCAGATAACTCACCCTGACCGAGATTCGAAATCAGGACCTCTTGAACGTGAGGCACACATGCTACCATCTACGTTACCGGGGCGGGCAGTGGTGGAAAGTATTGTACAATTAAGATCATAACAGAATGCTCTGAAGTTAAACGAATAAGTGTTATCATTGACGTAACTGCCCGCCTTGCTAGCGTGGTGGTAGCATGTCTGCCTCACGTTCAAGAGGTCCCGAGTTCGAATCTCGGTCAGGGTGAGTTACCTGGATAAGGTTTTTTCCGGGGTTTCCCCTTATCCTATAAGACGAATATCGGGTAACTCTAAGCTCCATGGAACCCGGACTCATTTGAGCATCATTTCATCCATTCCACTCATCCTCCGATATGACTTAACGTTAGAGGACGTAAATTACAATTAAAAAAATTGATGACACTACTTTTTAAACTCATATTTTTAATGAAACTAAATTAATCGTGCGTTCGTTGAGCTCCCTTCAGTTCTTCCATCCATCAAAACCATATCCGTCATTTCGACGTTCGTATAGCGCTCCAAATTGCTTGGATTTGCTATCTAAGTACGCGCTAAGTCCTCTCTGTTAGGACGGAATGTGTAGTTTTACACTGAAGAGCAACCTTCAACTGTCAGAGCTACTAGTCGACTTTTTCACAAATAACTGCCCTTTGCCACATTACCTTAAAAGTAGGCTAAGGTCACTGATAAAGAGCAAGGAGTAATGTTGTTGTTTTCGTGGCCGGTGCCACGAGGTACTCACACCAGTGGTTCCTACGCTGCCTAATTACAAATCATGTAATATTTAATATTGCATAAAATTATAGCTAACAGAACTTCGAAGCTGCGACTAGTTGAGTTATAAACTACGAAACGGGTGTAATAGTTCGGTGTCGTTTTCAAACAAACTTGTTTGTGTGTAATATCTGTATTTAATATTTGTATGAGTGGGTGGTGTGTAAGTTCTGTTGTTCTGGGGCTCCGAAAACGTTTTTCAATCATGTTCCGTGATCATCCTCTGCGGCTGTACTGCACTTAGTAAATAATATCTGTATTGTTTACTAATTTGTATGAAAGGCGTAGCAGAAGATAGAGGTTAGACAATTTTGAAAAAGTATTGTGAATATTCAGGTTTAGTACTGTATTGATTAATGATAATATTTTATTAATTTTGAGTTATCCATGAAGAGTGGCATATACTTACAATTTACATTCCTTGTGGTGCCTATTGGAAACTTCAAACCTGAAGTTACCTTATACATTGCGCTATTACTGTAGCAGTAGTTGATATTGCCTTACTGTATTCTAATTATTTTATTCATTCATTCTATATACTCATATTACGTGTGATTTATATTTCACGTATAACAAGTTGTCCAGACCAAGTGTAATATGTCATTACTTCTGTTGATTTTACTTCATCACTGAAGCGTCGAACAGAATAATTAGACCGATTTATTAAAGAAAGTCAGAGATCACAATAATTAGTAGTAGTAATTTATTTCCTGTTACATCAACAAATGGAAATACAAAATCAAGATTAAAATTATAAAATCCACACTGAAATATGCCATATATTCCTAAATTCTGAAAATCCTATAAAGTTATCATGTTGCCCGCCATTGAATAGTAATGCGGTCCCCATACACCTAACCCTAGGTTTTTGGGTATTGGAGGCCCACTACTCCTTTTTAAACTTTTGCCATTTCACCTATGCCATTCTACATTTTTCTCTTAATTGTTCTTAGCCATCTCTCTTGAACTATCCCTAAATATTTCCCTATATTTCTCCTGTTCTTTTCTCCTTTTACTGACAACATTTATCTAATTACTACTTCACCCCCCAAATTGTCCCATTTACTAGCCAGGCCTGCTCTCTCCATGTCTTTGTTTGACTACAAAATAATATAAAATGGAATTTGGCATTCTCTTCTCCACACAATGGATATTTATCTAGCTCCCTCTCTTGACCTATACCTTTGAAGCTTCTCACTCCTGTTCTCGCCCAAGCAAAACATTTTCGCCCTAACTTCTATATATATATCTTTCCCTCCCCCAGGGGATCACAATAAAAAATTTAAGGTAAATACAAACTAAGAAGCATGGTGCTATGTCAGTATTCATACTCCATAGGTACAGATAATTCAAATTCCCTTCCTGTGTGGTAATGGAAATACTGGATTTTGGTAAACGTTTAACTTTTGTTGTTAGCGGCTCCGAGAAGTTTTGATTAAACGTTTTTGTACCAAATTATAGCTAATTATTAAGGGTGGCACCCCAAGAGTAAAGGAATTTTGAAGACAAAGTAGAACAAGTGATATTCTCTGATACAAATGGAAGAAAGATGTATCTATACTTCACATATATTACATTCTTCAAGTAATTCGCTTGCTATACCATAATTGCATTTCAGAAATAGACATGTGTATGAAAATAAAAATTTTGAGATTCTGTAGTTGGTAAGTGTTCTTATAATCTGTCAAAGGAACCCAAAAGCCTTTGTTTGTAAGAAAAATATTTAAAATCGTAACTTTGCAGTTTTAAAGAATTTAATTTTCAGCAAGCCCAGGCTTATACTGGGATTTATTCTTCTCTTTGCCAGAGGCAAATTTCATTTTGAATATTTGATATTTATTTGTACAGTTTCCATTATAATTTCACTACAATGACTTTTATATCTACTTAGCATTATTATAAATCCTGTACAAATACATGAGATTGCTGACCTAAGATTTATTCGCTGACTCAGGACTCCTGGTCATAAGCCTTTGGTTTTCCTGAGCAGCTTGTTATCATTTCTTCTTGATCTTCGCTTTTTTACCCTAATCCATTTTACTCTTAACTTATATCAGAATTCTCCTATACATCTATTTTTCTTTTCTCCCATCCCCGTTAAGATGCGTAAGGCCACTACCTCTTTCCTCACACTCTCTCATTTCTTATCCCACATTTTTCTCCTGCAATTTGTTAACTCCTTACATTCTATTAGGCAATGAACAGTGCTATCTTCGTCTCCACAAAATTCACATATTCCTAGCACATTACTTCTCAACCCTTTTAGATATATTTTTTCTACTCTCATCCATGCTATGCCTTTACTTCCAGTTTTGTCACATTCATCTACATATTTTTCCCTACTCCATTCTGTCTCTAATTGCTTATAACATTTCAAAGATTTCTTTTCTGGTATACTTTCCCATATCTCCTGCCTATCTATATCTTGTACTCTGTTGCTCACTTCCTTCCAAAACCGCTATGGTTTGAATGCCCTGCTCTCCATAAATCCGATGTGCCCCATATCCCTACGGCATACATTGTTCTGGCTTCAGTGACTGCTTCATACGTTTTTCTAGCGATCTAACCGACATCTCCAGTTTATGTTTACATATTCTGATACCGAAACTAAGAATTGCAATGTATAAGGAATCAATATGGATTTCAAAGGAATGTTGGTTCTTTGTTACAACACGTGCAGGAGTAGTTGAGTCAAATAGCAGTTTAGCTGAGTAAGTTGTTTTAACAAAAGAAACGTAAGAAACACAGTCCTGAGCAGATTTCTAAAGGATAGCACTTGACTAGTTGAACGGGCTATTCTTCGGACGCTTAATAATGGCATGACAAAATAGTCAAAAAGGTATCTTTGTGAAAAGAGTGCTTCCAGAAAGTGAAAGTCACATGCACACACACGCATCTGTGGTCATTCATTGGCCTTTCCAAAAATATACTGAAGTAAAAGTTGAGATACTTCCGACAGTACAACTGCATAAGAACATCCAGTGGAACAAGCAGGTATTGCTAGTGACCGTAACTACTTGTCAGAGAGGAATTTGACTAATTTCCGAGACACATGGAGGCAATTCCACTAAAGGAGCTCATTCAACACATCACTGGTTAGGAGGGGAGCGCTAATGATACTAAAATCTCTCATCAGATGTCAGGACAAGCCCCAAACATCTCTAGCTAGAAGGGGAGCGCTAATGATAGTATAATCTCTCATCAGATGTCAGCAGCAGCTCCACACATCACTAGCTAGGAGGGCAGCGCTGACATCTCTCATCAGATGTCAGTAGCAGCTCAACACATCACTAGCTAGGAGGGGAGCGCTAATGATACTAAAATCTCTCATCAGATGTCAGTAGCAGCTCCACACATCTCTAGCTAGGAGGGGAGCGCTAATGATACTAAAATCTCTCATCAGATGTCAGGATTTGCTCCACACATCACTAGCTAGGAGGGGAGCGCTAATGATACTAAAATCTCTCTTCAGATGTCTCAGTACTAACTGTAGAAGGTAACGGAAATAGAATAACTGAAACGGAGAAATTAATTATTGAGTGTCTTAGACACAGAAGCGACACTAGATGACTGAGTTTTATATTCCTCTAATTTAAGGCTAACTTTGTGTTCTAATCAATCTTAATGAGACAGCGCAAATGCCGGTCATCTGCAGAATGCCGACAGATGGCAGGTGGTTTATTATTCCGCATGAGGGTATTGAAATATAGACGTTTTTCTAAGTGGAATGTTTTCCGTTAATCAGAATGCGGCAAATGAAGTAGTTTTAATGATCAAATATTCGGATGTTGTTCTAATACATCATGAGGTAGGACAAATACCAATATTTGTTTTAGAGTATTCAATCTTCCGTCTACTAAACAGCGGGGCAGGTTTAAATACGCAAAGAACAAGTCCAGGGGGACAAGGGGTGGAAATCTTCATGATATGATGCAGTACCTCATGGGTTGGTCGTTCCATTGCACTTAGGTCTGGCCGACTGTTGGGGTTACATTCTGCAAAAATTTTTGGAATCGGGGCAACATCTGCGCTGCCCCGATAATTTACTCATTGTTTCGTCCTTGTGTTTATTGAAGTACACGAGACGAACTGTAATTTATAATCGTACATTAATGGATCTGTCTCGCTAGTTGCTCTACTTTGCCAAAAATCTGTATATAAGTTTAATATTGTTAGTAATTTCCCGGGCTTAAAAAACTTACACTACATTTGAAGTCCACATCTGTGATATGGGGGCAGTTTCGGCACCGCATTCAAGAGGTGTCGAGTTTGAATCTCGGTCAGCGTGAGTTCTCAGCATAAGCTTAAATTGTCCTCAAAGGTGAATGTAAAGTAAGTAAGGTCTTTAGAACTTTGGTTCATTTGAGCAGCGTTTCATAAAATATTGTGACTTTGTGGGTTCGTGAAATGAAAAGTCCAATTGCACCACTTAAAAATGGTCTTTATTTCCACCGACTTTCAGTTAAACACTTGCCAATTACACAGAAATACGTAATGCACATAATTACGATTCACCAGTTCGTCCGTTACAATTCCACTGTACACCCACCATTACGTAAATTCTTCCGTTGCACAGTCTTCTCGTACTTACACCAGCGCTGCACTCTTACAGCTGTTCGCCAAACACTGACTGACTGTCTGACACAATTCACCCACTGCAGCCCTTTTTATAGGAATATCACCGTCTTCTAGAAGTCTCTGTATTAAACGAAACAACGCGCTAGTTCGAGAACCTAAGGGGAGGGTAAAGAGACGGTTCAGTGGCCCGCAATCCCCCTCAGTTAGTGACAGAGACTAATGGGAGGCGTGGCTCGGCTGCCTCTGGTTTCCTCCCAGCTGTTGGCGGTCGTGCCTTCCGCTAATTGGGTGACACTGCTCCCTCCTCAAAGCTGGTCGACCCGAACAGCACCATCGTAGCGGGCTAGACGATCCAGGTGTACCACCAACATCTTCCCTCGGGGAACCTCCTGGATGCGGTAGACCACGTCGTTAATCCTCTTCACCACCCGGTACGGTCCTTGCCATGGCTGCTTGAGCTTCGGGCAGCGTCCCTTGGTCCGGGTAGGATGGTACAACCAGACCAGGTCACCTTGCTGGAACCCTTGGCTGTTGGCTTGCCTGTCACACCTGGTCTTCATGCGGTCACTCGCCTTCTGGATGTTCTGGCGGGCCATCTCAAGCATGTCGTGGAGATGGTCCACCAAGTTCTCCACATACTCGGTTGCTGGCTGTTTCGCTTCCGGAGGGCTCCCAAAAGCCAGGTCACAAGGGAGGCGTAACTCTCGGCCGAACATTAAGCTGGCTGGCGTGATCCCAGTTGTGTCTTGAGCAGATGAGCAGTAGGCCAGCAAGAACACTGGCACCTTGACGTTCCAGTCTCGCTGGTGGCTGGCCACGACCTTCCTCAGGTGTTCCTCTAAGGTTTTGATGTACCTTTCGACCATGCCATCCGACTGGGGATGTAGAGGCGTCGTGCGGGTCTTGTTCACCCAAAGCCTTTGTAGTGCCTCCTTCATTAGGTTGGACTCAAAGTTGGTGCCCTGGTCACTGTGTAGCTCTAACAGCACCCCAAATCCACAGAACACCTGCTCCACCAGACAGTCTGTAATTGTCTTTGCCTCTTGGTTTGGGATGGCATACACCTCCGGCCACTAGGTGAAGTAGTCCACGACCACCATTAGGTACTTGTTGCCTCGGTCGGAAACTAGGAACGGTCAAGCAATGTCAACGGCGATCCGTTCGAATGGCGCTCCGACGTTGTACTGCTGCATGCGACCCCGGCTCCTAGTCTGGGGGCCACGACCCGCCGCGCACGCGTGACACTGACTCTCCATCTCTCCACCATCTCTCAGCATCTGCTCGGAGTCTCAGCCAGTAGTAGCGCTGCCGTAGTTTGTCAATCGTTCGGTTCGCTCCCAGGTGTCCTCCCGAAGTACCGGCGTGCACTTCCTCCAAGACCTCCGGGACCTTACTCCGGGGAAGTACCAACTGTTCTCCCTGCGTCTTCCCATCGGGTGATTCCCATACTCGGAACAGCCCCGTAGGGGATGGGATCCGTCCCTTTCAGCTGCAAAAGTGCGGGCGCTGCGGAGCCTTAGCACTCGTGGTACCTCTGACGTTACAAGAGGAACCTCGGGCCGAACAGCCGAGCCCCTCCTTCGGGAGTTGTTTGGTTTGGACTCGAGGGGGCAGTGTGTTCCCGATACCCGTGGGAATCGGGTACGTCTTCGGACGGGGTTGAGGGAAGCCATTAATTCTCCCGGGTACTAGCCTGCAAAGCTAGTAGAAGGTGTGATAGATCACCAGGCGGCCCCACCGAGGTTGTTCGGTAGTTTTCACCTTGGGTGTTGACGCGCGTAAGTGGCGTATCCACGTCCATCCCGTCTTGAGTTTATAGGACCAAATGGGGGGGCTTGTTGGTCTCTAGGTCTTGCCCTATGGAAAGCCCCACGGAGGACGCCGAGCGCCCTTTGGTACAGCTCGGATACTCCCTGGTTGAAGTAGGCCCGGGTCCAGTTCCTACGGATTCACGACTAATGGGAGTAGCTCCTCTGGGCTAAACCCGGAACCGCACGCCCTCTCTGATCTTCAACGAGTCCCATTGGGCCCAGCACGATTTGTAGGTGGCGCTCCTCGGTGTGATGTCCTCCCAGGTTGGTCTCGTCCCTGCCTCCACTTCCCTCAAGAGTGACCCCAAGTCTGCGTCCGCCAACTGCCCCCTCCTCAGGCCTGCGCTATCCCAGCCGTCCGCAGGCACCGCCACAACTACTCAGAGTGCTGCGGCATGCTCCTTCTCTTCCACTCTTGTGCACTGGCCGCACTCTTCTGGACAGGGTCTTCTAGACATGGTGTCTGCGTTACCGTGGCTCTTCCCTCTACGATGTTCCGAGGTGAAGTCGTACTCCTGCAGCCTCTGGACCCAACGTGCACTCTGGCCTTCCAGGTTCTTAAAGCTCAGTGGCCAGGTTAGGGCGGAATGGTCAGTCGTCAGGTGGGATGGCTAAACTTACAGCTACTTGTGGAAGTGCTCCAATGTCTTTGCTACCGCCAGTAACTCCCGACGGGTGACGCAGTAGTTCTTCTCTGCCTTTGATAGCGTCATGAAGTAGTAGGCTTTCACAAGCTCATGGCCGTCCTGGATCTGCGATAGGACACCTCCACTGCAATGGTCGCTGTCCTCGGTGTCCACAATGAAGGCGCCTCCCGGTTGTGTGAAACCCAAAATTGGAGCACTGCATAGGGTCTCCTTTAGGTGCTGGAAAGCGTTTTCGGCATCCTCTGTCCATACATAAGGCCGGTGTTCCTCTGTCAGGCGGGTGAGAGGTTTTGCGATGTTGGAGAACCCCTTTATGAAGCGACGGTAATAACTGCACAGCCCCAGGAAACTGCGCAAATCTTTCTTATCCTTTGGGTGTGGCCAATCTCTCACACCCTGTCTCTTCTATGGGTCTGTGGCCACTGTAGTTAACTTCCTTACGGAAGAGCTGGCACTTCTTCCCGTTCAGCTTCAAGTTGGTCGCCTGTAGCACCTTACTGAGATTCTGGAGATGGCCTTCAAAAGTCTTACCGACGAAGATGATGTCGTCCAGGTATAGTAGGCAGGCATCGTAAGTCAGCCCTTTCATCACTGACTCCATGATGCGTTGGAACGTCGCTGGTGCGTTGCAGAGGCCAAAGGGCATAACCGTGAACAGCCAGAGCCCTTGGCCTGTCGAGAATGCGGTCTTCTTGTCTCTTGGGTCTAGAGCTACCTGCCAGTAGCCCGACTTCAGGTCCAGGGTCGAAAACCATGGTGCAACAGCTAGCGTGTCCAGGGTGTCGTCAATCCGGGGTAAGGGGAAACAGTCCTTCCGAGTGACAGGGTTCAGCTTTCTGTAGTCTACGCAGAAGCGTAGCTCGCCGTTCTTCTTCGTCACCAAGACTACAGGGGAACACCAAGGGCTGTCCTAATCTTCAATCACTCCCCTGGATCTCATGTCCTCCAACATGTCTCGTACCGCCCCTTGCTTCGCCAGCGGAACGCGTCTATGTGGTTGCCGAATAGGCCGGGCGTCCCCGGTGTCGATGCGGTGAAGCACTTTGTCTGTGCGGCCGTAGTCACTATCACCGCGGCTGAAGACGCGCTGGTATCGTCTTAGCAGTAGTCGAACTATCTCCAGCTGATCTACGGTGAGGTGGTCGCCCGCCCTTTCCAGTAAGCCTTCTAGCCGGGGCCCCAGGTTTTTCGACGGCACCGGCTCCTCCGTCTTGTCGATTGCTGTTACGCTTACTACGGGCTCACACGTTTCCAACTCCGTCGCGGCCTGGACGTCGTGATCGGTGTCCGTTGGATTTAGCAGCCTCACTGGCACCTCCTCTCGGCACGGCAGCAGTGCCCTGGTTACACATAGTCCGTACACAGGCGTCTTCTGGTCCAGCATCATCTCTCGGTTCTCTGGCCTTCCAGTCGCACCGTCACCACCACCTCGCTCCTCGCGGGGACAACCACGTCTTCGTCCAAGACGACCCTGCAAATTCCAAGGCGCTCACCTCTTCTCCGTTGAGCCGCAGGACATTCTTTCCGACGTCGACCGCCGCCTCATGGCTCCTGAGGGCATCCAGTCCCAGAATCATCTCCTCAGCCACCTTCGCGATGAACACCCACAGACGCACGGCACTCCGTCCCAATGCCAGCTCCAGCCGGGCCTCCTTATCCAGAGGCAAGGTGTTGCCCGATGCCGTGACAAGTTGGTATGGTCGGCTCGGCTTCCTTGTCGGAAAACCTTGGCCACGTCAGCTCTGATGTTGGTCATGGCCGCACTGGTGTTCACCAGCACGCGGCACGGCTTTCCTCTCACCCAACAGTCCGCGATGAGGCTGTCATCCATACGCCGGCTGACGGCGCACAGTGTCACTCGAGGGGATGGTGGTAATGGCGCCGACTTGACCCTCTCCACGCCGGGCCTTACTCGTTCTTCCGGCTGCTCTTCCTGGTGTGGGCAGTCTCTCCGCAGTTTTCCGGGCTGTCCACACCCCCAACACAGGCCACTAGGTGTTCGCCGGCGTCCCTCAGCTGGTCTTCTGTTTCCGGCCTAGCGGACACTCCTCGATCTCGACGTCGGGATAGATGTTACCTTGGCCACATCCATCCTTAATGCCGCTGTCAGCGCTTCGTTGATGGTTTTATAATCGCCGAGCATTAGGCGCTGACGAATCTCCGTGTCCCGTACCTCGTCGACAAAGTTGTAGGCGGCTTCGCGGGATACGAACTCCAGTGGCAGGTCAACCAAGGCCTTGCTAGCCAGCTGCTCAATCGCCATGGTGAACTCCTGCAGCGTCTCCCCGGCTGCTGCGACCTTGCCGTTAGCTGGCTGCGGTATGCTGCGGCTAAGCGGTGGCTCCAGAAACGATTCTCCATGGCCTCCCAGATGTCCTTGGGCGCCGCCGTTGTCTGCACCGCGTTTAGGACTTCCGCGGCCCGTCCCTGGAGGCTGGCTATTAATTGCGTGGCCTCCTCATCCGGTGACCATCTGTTGCGCTTGGCCACTGTGTCGTACTGGCGGCGGAAGACCTCAAAAGTTGACGCGCCGTCATATTTTGGAGGTTTGACGCGCACCGAAGTTGTGTCGCGTCCCGGTGCGTCGGCCTTCAAATCCTGCAACCTCCTGCAAACGACGTCCTCCACCATGGCGCTCAGGGACTTGACGCCGCTGTCGGCCTTTCCCTCCAGGTTGTTTACGCGGTTCGCAAGGTCTTAGACGTCTTCCACCACGGCGTTCAGGGTCTTGGCGTTATTGTCGGCCTTTTCCTCCAAATCATTAAGGCGGTCGTCTACTTGACCCATCCGCTTGTCCAGCTTCGTGACGTCATCCCTCATGCCGGCCAACTGTTCCTCAAATTTGGCGGCAAGGACTTCGTTTGCCCCCTTCATTTCCGTAGCCAGACCGTCGTTCGCTGCCCTCATTTCTATGGTGAATTCGGTCTTTATTTCTTCCATCTTCTCGGTGATGTTGTTGGCGTCTTCATTTGCTTCAGTTCCGCGGCCAGGTTGTTATTTGTAGTCTCCAGCTTCGCGGCCAGGCTTTTATTTGCCGCTTCCGTTTTTGTTGTTAACTCGTTCATCTTCGCCAAAGGCATTTCCAATGCCGCATCCATGGTCGTAATATTCGGTGACGTTATCGTCACGCTTCCTGACACCAGTGTGACTTTGTGGGTTCGTCAAACGAAAAGTCCAATTGCACCACTTAAAATGTTCTTTATTTCCACCGACTTTCAGTTAAACACTTGCCAATTACACAGAATTACGTAATGCACACAATTACGATTCACCGTTTCGTCCGTTACAATTCGACTGTACGCTCACAATTACGTAAATTCTTCCGTTGCACAGTCTCCTCGTTCTTACACTAGCGCTGCACTCTTACAGCTGTTCGCCAAACACTGATTGACTGTCTGACTCAATTCACTCCCTGCAGCCCTTTTTATAGGAATATTACTGTCTTCCAGAAGTCTCTGGATTAGATGAAACAACCCGCAATTTCGAGAACCTAAGGGGAGGGTAAAGAGACGGCTCAGTGGCCCTCAATCCCCCTCAGTTAGTGACAGAGACTAATGGGAGGTGTGGCTCGGCTGCCTCTGGTTTCCTCCCAGCTGTTGCCGGTCGTGCCTTCCGCTAATTGGGTGACAATATGAAAGGGATATGACTCACGTCACGTCAAATACAGACACAGTACGTAGTAGTAGTTGCCGCCACTCAACACAGAGAGCACTGGTATTGGAGCGCGAAAATCGAACATTCTGATAGCTAATTCTAATATTGAAATGTTTAACAGATTGAGGATCAGCAACGTTTGCAGCAGACATCGCAGATTTCAGTAAAAAAAGGTTTCTGTTCTATAGATTACCACCAGAAGCAAAGTAAGGAAAGTACAGGATGTTTTCAAAACACCGAAAGAACATGTTAAGAATTTGTGGGTTCGTAGAATTAAAAGTCCAATTTGTGGAAGTTCAAACCTTTCTTTATATGCGTGGAGATATACTTCGTAGCAGCAGAATTACATCACATACACAATCACGATCTACCAAGGTCGATGTGCACATCAGCTCTCGTTACAACAACACTCTACAACTGTTTACTCCTTACCATGTTTACTACTGTCCACGACTGTCCTATAACTAGCCATGGCTTCCCTTTATACAACCGATCATGAATTCCAGACTGTTATATAATTTTCTCTAGCATGTCACCAGATAAACCGAATGTCCAGAATATAATCAAAACCGTGTCGGAAAGTCATTTATCTCCGGCGCTATGTTTATCTGCTTATGCAAGCTCTTGATCTCCGTGAAGCATTATCAGTTCCCTTGTGCGCGCAAGCCGCGCTATCGCTATTGGGTTCGCGACATTATAGAACTAGTTGCTCAGATTCTATGTGCCACATATAGATAGATTTTACCGCCAATAGAGCCGCATAAAAGTGCTCGAGAAAGAGTGTGGATTACGCAATGACAGGAACAATAACACGTGCCTCACGCTGTCTGAGGTCGCAGGTATAGGTTATACTTGTCGCGTGCTATAGCTGATTGTAAACATACCGACATACCCCGCAGTAGCTTGCTTGCTAATATTAAGAATTACTTTGGCTTATGAAACCACAATAACGAAGCTATTGCTTAATTATTGCTTATGAGTGTTTAACGTGTTCCAGAATTCCGTTATAGCAGTCCATGGTGGCAAATAAGCTGGTGGCCATCAGCAACTTACACCTTCTAGAGGGAAGTTAATGTTGGTGTGGTTAAGGTGGAAGCATTAAATGATAAACAGAACAGAAAATATCAAGGATTTGTAGATAAATTAACTAGAACTAAATGGCTTATACAGTTAGATGAGTACTTTATTTTACGTATTTAATAATAATAAATAAAGTATTTGTAACTGAACAGGAAGCTGTTGATTTTTAGAGTACCAGGTTGAAAGTTTTTTTTTAATTTTACGTCGACCAACGTTACGTCATATCGGACGATGAATTAAATGGGTGAAATGATGCTCAAAGGTGTCCACGGCCCATGGAGCTTAGAGGTACCCCACATTCGTCTTTCACGATGAGGGAAAACCCCGTAAAAACCCTTATCCAGATAACTCAACCTGAACGAGATTCGAAATCGGGACCTCTTGAACGTGAGGCACACATGCTACCATGCTACCGAGGCGGGCAGTGGTTGAAAGTATTGTACAATTAAGATCATAACAAAATGCTTTGAAGTTAAACAAATAAGTGTTATCATTGACGTAAACTGCCCGCCTCGGTAGCGTGGTGGTAGCATGTCTGCCTCACGTTCAAGAGGTCCCGAGTTCCAATCTCGGTCAATGTGAGTAAGCTGGATAAGGTTTTTTCCGGGGTTTCCCCTTATCATATAAAACGAATGTCGGGTAACTCTAAGCTCAATGGAACCCGGACTCATTTGAGCATCATTTCATCCATTCCACTTATCCTCCGATATGACTTAACGTTAGAGGACGTAAATTACAATTAAAAAAATTGATGTAACTGCTTTTTAAACTCATATTTTTAATGAAACTAAATTAATCGTGCGTTCGTTGAACTCCCTTCAACTCTTCCATCCATCAAAACCATATCCGTCATTTCGACTTTCGTATAGCGCTCCATATTGCTTGGATTTGCTATCCAAGTACGCGCAAAATCCTCTCTGTTAGGACGGAATGTGTAGTTTTACACTGAAGAGCAACCTTCAGCTGTCATAGTTCTTAGTCGACTTTTTCACAAATAACTGCCCTTTGCCACATCACCTTAAACGTAGGCTAAGGTCACTGATAAAGAGCAAGGAGTAATGTTGTTTTCGTGGCCGGTGCCACGAGGTTCTCACGCCAGTGGTTCCTACGCTGCCTAATTACAAATAATGTAATACTTAATGTTACATAAAATTATAGCTAACAGAACTCCGAAGCCGCGACTAGTTGACTTATAAACTACGAAACGGGTGTAATAGTTCGGTGTTGTTTTCAAACAAACTTGTTTGTGTGTAATATCTGTATTTAATATTTGTATGAGTCGGTGGTATGTAAGTTCTATTGTTCTGGAGCTCCGAAAAAGTTTATCAATCATGAGTCATGATCATCCTCTGCGGTTGTACTGCACTTACTAATTAATATCTCTATTGTTTACTAATTTGTATGAAAGGCGTAGCAGAAGATAGACGTTAGACAATTTTGAAAAAGTATTGTGAATATTCAGGTTTAGTACTGTATTGATTAATGATAATATCCTATTAATTTTGAGTTATTCATGAAGAGTGGCATATACCAGGGCTATCCAGAAAGTAGATTACGTTTTCGTCTGTTTCCGCTAGGGGCGGGGCTAGCGCGGCCATCTTGGGGTCAGAGCGTTGCGCTGCTCAGTCGGCATCTAGCCGTGCTAGTGAGAGGTTCATGCTGTGCTCCGTTCAGATACTGTGACGGTTTGAAATGTCTGCGTTAATTGAAAATCCCGCGAGCTGCGAGGTGCGTGCAGTAATAAGGTTTCTGACTGCAAAAAACTGTAAACCGATTGAAATCTATCGGCAGCTTTGTGAAGTGTATGGGGACAACATTATCACTGAAGGTGGAGTGCGTCAGTGGGTCATCAGATTTAAAAATGGCCGAACCAATGTTCACGACGAAGATCGAAGTGGGAGACCCAGCATAGTGACTGCCGAACTTGTCGAAAAATTCGATGCTAAAGTCCGTGAAAATCGAAGGTTCACAATAACGGAACTTTCTTTGAGTTTTCCACAAATTTCGCGAAGTTTGTTGCACGAAATCATCAGCGAAAAGCTTGGTTACCAAAAGTTTTGTGCAAGATGGATTCCAAAAATCTTGACAGAGGACCACAAAACTCAGCGAATGGCTGCAGCGTTGAACTTTTTGGACGTTTACCATAAGGATGGTGACTCTTTACTCAATCGCATCGTTACTGGTGACGAAACATGGGTGAAACACGTGAACTGTGAAACGAAATTGCAATCAATGCAGTGGGGGCACACAAGTTCTCCCCAAAAACCCAATAAATGCATGCAAACAATGTCGGCAAGGAAGATGATGGCGACTGTTTTTTGGGACAGAAAAGGTGTGATTTTGGTGGACTTCCTGGAAAGAGGCACTACAATAAACTCTCAAAGGTATTGCCAAACTCTCCAAAAACTCAGAAGAGCCATTCAAAACAAGCGCAGAGGAATGTTGAGCTCTAAGATCTTGTTGATTCACGACAAAGCCCGGCCCCACATGGCAAATGTCACTCGTGAAGTTCTTGAATCTTTTAAGTGGGAGTTGTTTCCTCATCCGCCGTACAGTCCCGACCTGGCACCGAGCGACTTCCACCTATTCCCAGCAATGAAGAAGTGGCTGGCTATGCAGCGTTTTGATGACGACGCACAGCTGCAAGAAGAGGTAACGAAGTGGTTGAAGGCGCAGGCGGCCGAATTTTTCGACGAAGGAATTTCCAAGCTCGTACATCGCTACGATAAATGCCTTAATTTGAATGGTTACTATGTCGAAAAGTAGTATTTGAGTGTGGCTTTCATCTGTATATAATAAAATTTGTTTCCTGTACTTTGTTTACTTTTTATTCCAAAACGTAATCTACTTTCTGGATAGCCCTCGTATTTACAATTTACATTCCTTGTGGTGCCTAATGGAAACTTCAAACCTGAAGTTACCTTATACATTACGTTATTACTGTAGCAGTAGATGATATTGCCTTGCTGTATTGTAATTATTTTATCCATTCATTCTATATACTCATATTACGTGTGTTTTATATTTCACGTATAACAAGTCGTCCAGTCCAAGTGTAATATGTCATTGCTTCTGTTGATTTTACTTCATTACTGAAGCGTCGAACAGAATAATTAGGCCGATTTATTAAAGAAAGTCAGAGATCACAATAAAAAATTTAAGGTAAATACAAACTAAGAAGCATGGTGCTATGTCAGTATTCATACTCCATAGGTACAGATAATTCTAATGCACTTCTTGTGTGGTAATGGAAATAATGGATTTTGGTAAAAGTTTAACTTTTGTTGTTAGCCTCTCTGACAACCTTTGATTAAACGTTTTTGTACCAAATTATAGCTAATTATTAAGGATGGCAACCCCAAAGTACGGGAATTTTGAAGACAATGTAGAACAAGTGATGATCTCTGATACAAATGGAAGAAAAATGTATGTATACTTCAATATATTACATTCTTCGAGTAATTCGCTTGCTATACCATAATTGCCTTTCGGAAATAGGCATGTGTATGAAAATAGAAATTTTGAGATTCTGTTGTTGGTAAATGTTCTTATAAGCTGTCAAAGGAACCCAAAAGCATTTGTTTGTAAGAAAAATATTTAAAATCGTAACTTTGCAGTTTTAAAGAATTTAATTTTCAGCAAGCCCAGGCTTATACTGAGATTTATTCTTCTCTTTGCCAGAGACAAATTTCATTTGGAATATTTGATATTTATTTGTACATTTTCCATTATAATTTCACTACAATGACTTTAATATCTAACCCTAATCAGTAGTTTCCTCCGGGATCGAACCTTCAGGGTGCGGGTCGAAGGCAAACTGTCCTCCGTCAAACCCAAAGCGGCGGGAGTCCCGGAAGGCAGTGTACTGTCGCCGTTACTCTTTGCTGCCTACATGTCTGACTTCCGCACAGAGCCTCGCACTGTTCTGTGCCAATATGCTGACGACGTCCTCATCTTGGCCCAGAACAAAAACGTCCGCTACTGCCTCCCTCCGCTGCAACGATCACTCCGAGCCATCGGCACGTGGAGTGAAATGTGGAGGATGGCCATCAGCCCACAGAAGAGCTCTGCCCTTCTTCTGGGGAAGGTCCTCCGCTGGCGCCCGGAAGGAGACCTACGGTTGAGGCAGAGAAGGATCCCTTGGGTCCGGACTGCCAAATACCTGGGTGTCCGACTGGACCGCGGCCTCACATTCACTCCACATGCCCGTGAAAAAATCAGCCTCGGCCATGCAGCGCTAAGGCAGTTGTACCCTATATTCCGTTCGACCATGCCCACCTGCCTGAAACTACGGGTGTATCGTGCGATCATCCCGCCCCTGATCCTGTATGGATGCGAGGTCTGGGGATCGGTGGCTCGTACCACCATCCGCAGACTGCAAGCCGTGCAGAACAGGGCGCTTACGATGATCTACGGTACCGAACGTATGTTTCCTTCATACATCCTGCACACACATTCTGGCATACCTTACGTTGAGGACGTTGTGCGTGAACGCTCGCGAACATTGTATGCCACGATTACATCCCATCCCAACCACCTAGTGAACACACTAGGGCAGTATGACCACCGTGTACCCGGGAGGAGAAAGAGCTACCGCCTTCCCAAGGACGCCCTTGGGTGGTGAGACCAGCCCCTCATCCCCTCAATTCTACACTCTGTCCCGGCCACACTAGGGCTGGATCTGGCCCGGCGGCTGAAGCCTGGCAGCCAGGTCCCCCATGTGACCTCGAGGAGAACCATAACTTAAACGGTCCCCAACAACCCGACCTCTCGCTCCTGTCCCCGTCACGCTGGACGGACACTGCAACGCAGGTCGCCAATAGCGTGGCGGTCCAGGGCACTGGCCTCCTTGGAAGCTAACACCGCAGCCAGGAGCACTAGCAGAGGTCGAATCAAGTCCTCAGTAAACAACGACATCCAAGCTTTGGAAAAATGACGAACTCTCTAAGACCGCACGAGTAAATCCGCCCAGCGGATAGGTACCGTGGCGCTCTACCCACCGCCCGGGAGCACCCGGACGACTTGTTCTCACTCTGGGCTCTCTCTCCTGGCCGTGGCGCTCTACCCACCGCCCGGGAGCACCCGGACGACTTGTTCTCGCTTTTGGCTCTCTCTCTCTCCATTAATTTTTGGAAATCGGACAGCAATTGGAAGTTCCGATACTAAATACATAGAATGCATATGAACCATGAGTTGAAACGGCAAATAAAAGATTTCCCATACCAATTACCATTCTTATTTAAATGGCATTTGAATTTAACGTGAACAGTCTATCAGGCGATGACTGGGACAAGCGAGTGTCAATGAAAATTTCAGCATGTAATAACTTTTTTGTTCTGTAAGTTAATTTTATACTTGTTTTGCTTAAAAACAATGAAACTGCTTTGAACATTACTACATTTATATAATCGATTCTTTGCTTTTTATGCCCAATAATATGAATTAAATAGGTTTCAAATACATTAGATAAAACACCCTATATGTGAGGTAAATAATGGTTCCACGCTGTTTTCAGATTAATAATTTTGATAAATAAGGGCATCTACCCCTGGTTGTAAGCGTCATCCAGACTGTTTTTGTTATACGATTCAATATGAATGTTCAATAAAGAAGGATCACAAATTTTTGACGACGTATCTTTATTCATCCTCATAATTTAGATGGTTCCTCTCTACATAGTCACCCCCAAATGAAATGCACTTGTACCAGCATTTCTGCCAGTCTTCAAAGACATATTGGGAACCATTTTTTTAGAGATCCTTCAAAATCACCTCCGCAGGCTTCCCCACTACTTCTGATGATGGATAATGTCTCTCACGAAGGCGTGTCTTCAACCTAGAGAATAGGAAAAAGTCACATGGAGCTAAATCCGGACTATAGAGAGGGTGAGGGATGTATCTCACGTTGATTTTTGCAAGATATTCATCAACAACACTGGCAATATGCGGCTAAGCATTATCGTGATGCAGCATCCAGTCTGCTTCAGGGAAATGTGACACCCAATGGAATGTTCAGTATTTCAGAAGGTGATCTTGCGATAATTCGTGAATCATCTCTCAAAATGGCAGCAGCAGTGTTGATGTTTTCTTCCGTAAGAAAAGTGTGATCATTCTTTATTGAACAGCCGACGTATAACAAAAACAGTGTGGATGATGCTTACAACCAGGGGAAGATGCCATTATTTATCAAAAATATTAATTTGAGAGAGTACAACAGCGTGGAACCATTATATACCTCACATATAATGTTCTATCTAATGTAATTGTGACCTATTAATGTCATATTATTGGGCATAGAAAGAAAACAAACGATTACATAAATGTAGCAACACTCGGTGTAGCTTCATTGTTTTCTACGAAAACAAGTCTGAAATTCACTTACAGAACAAAAAACTATTACATGGTGACATTTTCATTGACCCTCGTTTGTCCCAGTCGTCGCCTGATCGACTGGTCATTGACCCTCGTTTGTCCCAGTCGTCGCCTGATCGACTGGTCACGTTAAATACATGCCATTTGAATAAGAACGGTAATTGATGTGGGAAAACAATTAATTACCATATAAAAATAGTGGTTCATAGGAACTGTAAGTATTTATTATCGGAACAGCCATTTACTGTCCCGATTTCAAAAATTGAAACACTAACAAAACCCAATTGTCAGCCAGACTGATGGAATGGCTGGCACTTGGGGAACTACGGAAGGGGTTGTACAGTATCACATGATTGTCTGTCATGGTCCTTCTGTATTTAAACCTTCGCCGCTGATTTAGTAGTCAGAAGATCACATTCCGTGAAACAAATACCGGCATTTGCGTTAACTAACTATAGAGCACAAGGTCACTTCAATCTTTGCGTATAAAACTTACTTCATTTGCCCCTCTCTGACTTACTAAACGCATTCTAATTTATTAAACGTATGTATGTGTATGTCCTCATGCAGAATAATATACTACCCGCCATCTGTTGGCATTCTGCCAATAACCGCCATTTGCGCTTGCTCACAAAAATTGATTAGAGCTCAAAATTAGCCTTGAATTAGAGGAATATAAAATTCAGATATCTAGAGTAGCTATTATGTCTAAGACACTGAATAACTTATTTCTCCTTTTGTGTTATTTTATTTCCATGTCCCTTCTACACCTAGCACTGACATCTGATGAGAAATTTTAGTATCATTAGCGCTCCCCTCCTAGCTAGTGATTTGTGGAGCTTGTGCTGACATCTGATGAGAAATCTTAGTATCATTAGCGCTCCCCTCCTAACTAGTTTTGTGTGGATCTAGTACTGACATCTGAAGACAGATTTTAGTACCATTAGCGCTCCCCTCCTAGCTAGTTATGTGTGGAGCTAGTACTGACATCTGAAGAGCGATTTTAGTATCATTAGCGCTCCCCTCCTAGCTAGTGATGTGGGGATCCTGTTCCTTTAGGGGAATTACTTCCATGTGTCACGGAAAAAAATGACACTTCTCTCTGAGAAGTAGTTACGGTCTTAAGTAATACGTGCTTGTTCCACTGGATATTTTTCTGAAGTTGTACTGTCGGAAGTACCTCAACTTTTACTTCAGTATATTTTTGGAAGCATTTCTATTATCTTATTTCTGCATATTGTAGGAAATACAGCAGTGCTTATACCGTACAGATGCTGCAATGATTTGCTCTAATACATACACAAAAACTATAATAACGTTGCTGCTACTGTAAAATAAAGACAACTGGAAGTCACATTATGTCTTAACAAATCTGTACTACCATATAAACAAGTATTTCTGATTTAATGGTCAGTAGGTCTGCGCTATTATGTTATTGCTTGAACTTCCAGGAATGATAAACCACGATGTTATGTATATCCTAGGTAATCACATGCAAAACCCGTAATGCCGTTTGTGTAAAGTGACAATGAACGGAACCCAGAATTTTACACTAAAACTTATAGTTAGTAAAATATGGGCGAGTTTAAGAGTTGCTTTATAAACTGCGTGGAGGTTAGCAATATATTTTTCCACGAACTATAAGTTCTTGATCTTAGAAATGAGCTTACGCTATGGTAAATAATTTATTGAAAAGCTCTTGGAATACCTTTGTGTCTTATTATGATATAGAACGTTTATAGAATACAGATTCATGTTTGCGATTGCAGCACCAAAACACACCACGTTGCGTTGTGCGAATTTTCGATGTATTTTCTCTGTTTTCACAACAGGTGGCACGCTGCGTAACTTTGCTGTGCTTTTTTATTGATTGCCTGCACAGTTTTGTGTTGGTGACATTGAAGTTCCAAAATGACAATTGCAGAGAAACGAATTTCTGTCGTGGTTGGGCCAATACAACATATATACCTTTAAACAACACAAAAGGCTTCACCATAAGGTTTGAAAGTCCATGGAATTACCAAAGTGTTGTTTTATTAAAAGTTTGCGAAAGGAGTCTTTGAAATAAAGGAGTCTTCAGAGGCAGTTCTGAAAAAAAAATTGACGATATCATTTATTTTTCCAGATAATACTTTAAATATACAATGTTTTGAAAAGAATTATATTTTTCTTTGCAAAAAAATCGAAGTTGTGGAAAACTTATAATTGTAATTTTGTACTGTGGATTTTCTTGAAAATCGTTGTCATATCCTTGGAAAATATTGAAATTAAATGTTAGTGTATACATATGAACCTAATATACTTCTTCCGTACTGCAGGCTCCAGACGTAAACATAGATCAAATATTTGATATTAAAATATTGGATAGAATACAGTAAATACCCTTCCTACAGGATGTTTTACAAGAAAGTAGAAACTTAAGGTTATATTATCTCACTAGTCGAGTTGACTGAATCTGCTAATTGGGAAGTCTTCATCCAAACAGCAGTTTGCCTCTCGAAGAGACAATAATACGAGGTAGTCCAGAAAGTAAGTTCTGTTTGGTAATAAAATTAAATTTTGTACAGATACAGAAAAATTATTTATTGCACAAAATTCTACAATTCTTAAACTACTTTTCCACTTAACTGCCGAAATTTTGCAGGCGTTTGTCATAGTGAGGCACAAGTATTTTGTACCTTCTTCATAGAAGTTTTCCGCCTGTGTCTTCAAAGTTGGAAACATTTTCTTTCAGCCCTTCAGATTTGCTGAAGTGTTGACCGCCAAGGAATGATTTGAGATGAAGAAATAGATGAAAGTCGCTAGGAGCGAGGATAGGGCTGTACTGGAGGTGGTGGTCAAACGCGTCCCAGCCAAAACCCTGTAGGATATTTTTCGTCATATTTGCAGTGTGCGATCGTGCGTTGTCGTGAAGAAACACAACACCTTTTGACATCGCAAATTTTCCGATAAATTTAAATTGGTTTGACTTTTCTAACATTCAGAAAACGAATCACAGACCTGATTTCACAAGCGGCAGGATTTTCAGTCAACAGCGACATTGTAAACTGCACAATAAAGCGTACGCCGCTGACAGTAATCTCGCAATGGCGCACGTTTCTTCTCCTTGATACAGAGCGTCTACCGCGCGTGTGTGGAACTGGGTTCGCAGCGCTGCAGCGGAGATAAATTGAAATGGAGGTTACTTTCTGGTCGCCCCTTGTAAATCCCACTGTAAGGTAGGGCTTGCTGAAACTTAAATACTTTATAACTGTCAAGTTACGCTTCTAAATATTTGGACAAATGCTACGTCCTGCCAAAATTGCCTGTTTTAAGTTATGGAGCCCTTAATTTTAAAATAATATGATTATATATGCAATTTAATTTTAAATCATTGCTTTAAATGGATACTGCAGTACGTTTTGTAAATAAATTCGAATAAAATATCCAGTTATTAAAATGTTATATTAAGAAAAGTCTGTAATTTCTCAGTTTAAGGAAATAAAGGCACACAACGACATAGTAGAAAAGGCAATATTAAACTTCTTTGAATAGTTTAACATATTTCACGAACTTAGTGGGGGAAGGGCTTCCTTTTATACGATCATTCATGATTCCAGACGGTTGTGGAATGTTCTTTATCGATCAAGATGTCACTAGAAGTTTCCAATTATCTATGTTTATCTGATTCGGCAAACCCTTTTATCTCCGTGTAGCACTATCTGTCCTTTACCTCCGTGCCACACTGTCTGCCCCTTTGTGTGAGTCAAGCCGGATTCACTACAGTATTGATTAATAATATTCTATTAATTTTCAGTTATCCATGAATAGTGTCATATTTTACGATTTACATTCTTTGTAGCGTTTAAGCCCCTAACGGAAACTTGAACTCTGAATGTACCTTACACATTTTGAGGAATATTAAACTTTATTATTGTTGTTCATGTTGCCTTACTATATTTTAATTACTTTCTTACTCTATACGTAAATTACACGAGATTTATATTTCAGGTATAACAAGTCGGGCAGACAAAGTGTAATGTGCTATTACTATTGTTGTTTTCACTTTATAATTGCAAGTTCTGACAAAAGGATTAGGCTGATATAGTAATGAATGTCTGAGAACACAATCAAAAGGTTAAGGTAAATACAAATAAGAAGCATGGTGCTATGTTAGTATTCATTCTCTATAAGTACAGATAATTCAAATGCACTTCTTGTGTAGGAATAGAAGTTGTGGATTTTTGTAAACGTTTAGCTTCCTTTTTGCCAGAGGCGAATTTCATTTTGAATAAAGAATTCCCAATTATCCGATTCAGTCCATTCGGTTATTGGGATAATATAATCTTAATTTTATACTTTCTGCTATACATATTGTAGGAAAGGTATTTCCTGTATTCTACCCAATATTTTAATATCAAATATTTAATCTATATGTCTATAACGTCTGCAGCCTCCAGTACACAAAAAGTAGTTTAGGAATGTATGTGTAGACAAGTTTGTGTGTGAAAGGTATAAGTGAAAGATAAACACGATTTTTGGTTTTACCGCGCATTTTAATCTCGATATTTTCCAAGGGTATGACAAATATTTCCAAGAAAATCCACAGTAAGAATTACAATAAGAAATTTTCCCTAACTTTGTTAATGGAAATCAATTGTTCTTTCACACTGGCCATACGTAGGCTAAAGTATGGAAAGATAGTCAGACTGAAAAATTCAACGCCATAGCCTGGACTTGAACCACGGAATCTTCTAGTCGCCGTCCAGCCGCTCTAACCCTTGAGCTACTGTGGCCAACATGGCGACATGACATTAAATTCTCCAACTGACTCTTGTTTCTCTCGGTAAACCACTAAACGTTCTCATAAACACATGAGACTACTGCCTTAACGGCGACTTACAACATGTAAGTACTTTAAGGTCCGGGCTTTATAGCTAACTACTATTAGGTCAGAGAGGAGCGTCAACTATTTCCGTGAAACATGGAAGTAATTCCACTAAAGGAACTCACTCGACACATCATCAGTTAGAAGGGGAGCGCTAAAGGTACTAAAATCTCTCATCAGATGTCAGTACTAGCTGTATAAGGTATACGGAATTAGAATAACAGGAAGGGAAATATAAGTTATTGAGTGCATTAGACATAGTATGTACACTAGATGTCTTAGTTTTACATTCCTATAACTCAAGGCTAACACTGTACTCTGATTAGCGTAGATTGATTAATCTTAGAGGGCAATCGCGAATGCCTGTCATCTGCAGAATTCCAACAGATGGCAGGTGGTTTATTATTCTGCCTGAGAGTACGGAAATATGTACGCTTTGTTACTTGAAATGTTTTCAGTAAATCAGAATGAGGAAAATTAAGTAGAGTTCAGGGACAAATATTCAGATGTCCTTGTACTGCATAATGACGTAGTACAAATGCCGTTATTTGTTTTACAGTGTTCGATCTTCTGACCACTAAATCAGCGGGGAAGGTTTAAATATGCACAGAACAGCAGCTTTTCAGTTCCAGTGGCAGCGCATTATATAAGTTTTTAACGTGTGAGGTTAAGCTGTTCAGGCCATAAGTAGAAGTGTTTACTGTTGGTTTTGTTAAGTTTCCTTTATTTCTTGTATTTATACATATATGAGGAGCTTTCAAATATTAGATTGGACTTTAGAAGATTATTTTGTGGAGATATATTATCAAGGACAACTCTATATTTACTTGTAATGGTAAAATGTTTGTTACATGGTAGAGTGTTTTTGTGTTTGTTCTAAAGGGCAGATTGTAGATTATTTTCAAGGCACGATTTTGAAGTACTTCGAGGTCATGAATTAAATATTTAACAGAGTTACCCCATAAGATGTTTAAGTAATCCAAATGAGATTGAATTAAAGCATGGTAGATACTTCGTAAATGATTTACACTGAATCCTTTGAATTTCAGCCTGTGAATTACAGCTAACACAGGAAGAATCTTATTTTTTACATGCATGATATGGTCCTTCCATGTAAGGGTACTGTCTAGAATCAAACCTAGATATGTAATTTTTGTTACTCTTTAAATCAGCGTTATCAGCATGTATCTTGTTATTTACTACTGGTACGTATGATATTTTATAAAATTACATATATTTTGTTTTACAGATATTTAGTGTTAACTTATTGCCCTTAAACCATCTATTCAATGCATTCAGGTCTTGCCGTATGTCATATATCAGCTGGTGCTCAGATTTATCTATACATAACAAACATATGTCATCAGCAAACATTGTCAATTTACCTTTTAGTCTTAAACATGCTCAGTCATTTATAAAAATTAGGAATAATATAGGACCTAATACAGCACCTTGTGAAACACCATGATGAATTGTTAATAGAGAACTGGAAATGTTCATATTTACAAATTGTTTCCTATTGCTGAGATAACTCTGAAACCAGTTGAGGAAGTCCTCTTACACCAGCATACTCAAGTTTCTTTAATAATAAAGTATGATCTACAGTGTAAAAAGCCTTTTTAGGTCAATAAATAAACCAGCAGTTAAACGGCGCTTTGAATTGGTACAATAGGTACGAATAGGCAGACTTGACACCGCATTCATTAGGTGTCGAGTTTGAATCTTGGCCAGCGTGTGACCTCTGCATAAAATTTTTATTATCCTGAAAGGTGCATGTAAAGTATCCGCCACTTGGGACTTATATACAACAATCCATAGATTTCGGTGAGAATCACCTCCGTAGTAATCCTTACTAAGATCTATGGGACTTTGGCTCATTTGAGGAACGTTTCATGCATTGTCCGATATGACTCACTTCACCTCAAAGACACAGTACGTAGTCAATTAATGGAAATTAATTGTTCTTTCACAATGGCCGTGTGTAGGCTAAATTGTGGAAATATCGGTACGTTGGCCATAGTTGCCCATTGGTAGAGCGGCTGGACGGAAAACAGAAGATACGTGGTTCAAATCCGGGCTATGACATTAAATTTTTCAGTCTGACTCTACGTTTCCACAATTTAGCCTACACACGGCTAGTGTGAAAGAACAATTAATTTCCATTAATTGACCTAATGGTGGTTAACTATAAAGCCCGGACCTTAAAGTACTTAAAGCATAGTAAGTCGCCATTAAGGTAGTTGTCTCATGTGTTTATGAGAACTCCTAGTGGTTTACCGGGATAAACACGAGTCAGTTGGAGAGTTTAGTGTCATATTGGCGCGTTGGCCATAGTAGCTCAAGGGTAGAGCGGCTGGACGGCAACCAGAAGATCCGTGGTTAAAATCCCGGCTATGTCATTGAATTTTTCAGTCGGACTCTACATTTCCACAGTACGTAGTGGTAGCTGCAGCCACTGAACACAGAGGGCACTAGTACTGGAGCGCGAATTTCCAACATTATGGTTTGCTGATTCTAATTATGAAATGTTTAATATATTGAGGGTCAACAACATTTAAGACTGACATCCTAGATTTCAGTTTAAAATATCAGGTTTTTGTTTTATAAACTTCTACCAGGAGCAAATTAATGAATATATTTGTGTGTAATATCTGCATTGTTTATTCATTTGGATGAGATAGGCGTTAGACAACTTTTAAAATTGACTGTGAATGTTCAGGTTTAGGACTGTATTGGTTAATGATAATATTATATAACTACTCAACTATCGATGAAGTGGCCTATGTTTGCGATTTGCATTCTTCGCTGCGTTTAAACCCCTAATAGAACATTGTAATCTATAAGTACCTTATACATTTTGAGGAATATAAAACTTTATTTCAGTAGTTGATATTGCCTTAATGTATTGTAATTATTTTATCCATACAAACGTGTATTACACGTGATTTATATTTCAGGTATAACTAGTCATTAGACAAAATGTAATATGCCATTATTTCTTTTGATTTCACTTCAGAACTGAAGGGTCGAACAGAAAAATTAGGCCGATACAGTAAAGAATGTCTGAGATCACAATCAAAAACAGTTAAGGTAAATACAAACTAAGAAGCTTGGTGCTATGTCAGTATTCTTACTCTATAAGCACAGATAATTCAAATTATTCTTTTGTGTAATAATGGAAATTTTGGTAAATGTTTAATTTTCTGTTGTTAGCGGCTCTTAGAACCTTTGATTAAACGTTTTTGTACCAAATTATAGCTAACAATTAAGGATGGCATGCCAATAGTAAACCGAATTTTTGGTATATACTGTAGAACACACAAGTAATTATTTCTAATAGAGAAGAAAGTAAGATATTTTGTATAACTCAGATATATTACATCCTTCGAATAATTTGCCTGGTTTTGGTCATTTTTTCTGAAGGCCACTAAAATTGCCTTTTTATGAAATGGGAATGTCTATAAAACAGAAAAAGCGAAGATTTTATTGTTGTAATGTGCACTTATATTCTGCAAGCAATTCTCAAAGGATTTGTTTGTAAGAAAAATTCACAGGTCTCTGTTCTGAGTAAAATTGGCAACATCAGTATGACTTCTAAGCCGTAAAAATTCCAAAAAGATTGCAATATTTAATGTCTACTCTGTACCAATATAATATTCTTAATTATACAAAAACATTCCTTTTAATGACCTGGAATTAACATGCAAAATATTATGTGAAATATATATACAGGGTGAACATAAAGTCTCGATCCATTATTGAGAAAACGATTGATTTTGATTTTTTTAAAGTAAATCTGAAAGATGCTGACAACTGAAGAACGAATCGCTGTTGTTTCTTCACAGTTGAGGGGATTTACCTATCAGAAGATTCAAGCGGATTTTGAAAGAAAATTCCATAAACCCGATCCTACAAGATCAGTGTGCAAGACGTGAAACGTTCGGGTAGACCCCGGGTGACCGATGAAATTGTTCAGTAGCTAAGCGCTGCTTTGACCAGAAGTCCGAAAGCATAAAAAAGGAGGTTAAGCCGAGAGTTGGGTGTACCACAATCGACAGTGTGGAAGATTCTGCATTTCACTTTGAAAAAACTGTCATGCCATCTCCAAATTCGACATGCACTGGAACGGTAAGACTACGCTTGTCACGAAGCAATGTGTTACGACCTGTTGATGGCAGTTGAAGAAGCCAATTTGTTGCTAAATGTGTTGTTTAGCGATGAGGTCACCTTCCATACATGTGCCATGGTCAACAGACACAACTACAGAGTGTGGGCGGATGACAAACCAAATGATATCATGGAGAGGGAACGAAACAGCCCAAAGGTTAATGTGTATTTGGGGCTGACAAAATCGATGGTATGCAAGCCCATTCTTCTTTGGAGAACAAACAGTGGCAGTCATTTCGAACCTGTTCCTTCAACCACAATTACAGCAGGATGTCATTTTGGAAACTGCATTTTTCCAGCAGGATGGAGTCCTTCCTCATTTCGCACATTGCCTTACCTTGTCACTATTCAGATACATTGTCACTGGGAAGGAATAATGACCCTTAAAACAACGCCATTGTCGCAGTCACTGAATAGATTGCCATGTTGTCTGAAATTACAATACAGGTGAAAGAATTAGAAAAATACATCTCGCTGACAAAGTTTCGTAGATAATTCTCGTTTGGTTGCTATAACTACTTTATTTCCCTTTTGTTAGCAACATACAACAACATTTTAATATATTAAGGTACAGACTTATCCTGTACAAATATCTGGAATGGCCTTATTGTTGGAATTTGTGACATTGTGACATTGTTGCATTTATTGTTATATAATATTAATTGTTTACTTTCTCGTATAGGTAGATGTTGTAAGAAGGGGATTTACTGTATTATACCCAATATTTTGATAACAGTATTAGAATCTCCAGTACACAAAAAGTGGATTAGCTTCATAAGTGTGTGTGCGCGCGCGTTTGTGTGCGTGTTTGTGTGTTTACACACACGCGCGATTGGACACTTGAAAATCCGAAAACCAAACTTTCAGTCTCTAGCGAGATCAGGCCTGAGCCCTCTACTGGGAGTAGAATATTTTATAAGTTAAGGCAAATGACGGTAGCACTCTGTTTTGGTGTTTTCTTTCTTATTTTTTTTAATGATGTGCCTAAAACAAGTCTTGGTCATTTGTACCTTTCGCCGGGGTCGATGTCGTACTCACCTAGACCGCGTATAAGGGAGCTGAAGTTATGGGAGAGATTTTGATAGAATGGGAGTGAGAGGGTGTGGATGTGGTCTGTTAGGGTAGGAATGTGTAGATCACGACGGATTACTAGATTAGGGATGTACCATGGGGAGTCCGTGGCAGTACGGAGGAATCGAGACTGTAGGACTTCAAGGCGGTGCAGGTGAGTTTTAGCTGCTATACCCCAAATGACACAGGCATAAGTGATGGCTGGTCGGAGCACTTGTTTATTAGAGGAGCAATTTATTGGATATGGACATCCCTGAGCGTCGATTGTACAATGGGTATAACATAACCATACGTTTGCTGACCTCGTTGGCTGTGTAGGTTATGTGGTCCTTCCACGTCAGTTTTACATCAAGCAAAAAGCCTAGATATCGTATATATGATTACCAATGTTCTTCCTCACCGGCTAGACGAACAGGTGGTAGGTCTTCTAGCTGCCTTCTGGAGAAAGTGATGGCTTGGCTCTTCTGGGGATGGATGCTCAAACGCCATTGTTTGAACCAGGTGGTGAGGAGGTCAGAGTATTGTTGGATTCTACGTGCAGCCATATAATGTCTAGTTGACATGGAGGTTACAGCTATGTCTTCTGCAGAAACGTACAGTGAGCAGCGGAGCAAAAAAGGTAGGGTGTTGATATAGAGAAGGAAGATTGTGTGTTTATGTGTGCAGGGAAAGGTTTAACTCAAATATAAATGACATATTTGGTTTTAACGAGCATTTTAAGTTCAGCATTTTTCAATAATATGAAAGATTTCCAGAAAATCCACAGCAAGAAATTACTATAAGCAATTTTCCGCAAATCTTTTATTTATACAAGAAAACCTTAATTTTCATCAAAGCAATGCTTATTTGAAATATTTTCCTGAAAAAGGAAAGCGTAAACTAAAATTGTAATACAAACAAAACTTTGATAATTCCATAATCTTTCAAACCTTATGGTGAAGCTTTGTTTGGTGTTGAACAGTAAACACGTCAGAGCAACCACGTGAGCAATCACTTTGCGATTTTGAAATTTCAATGTTACCAACACAAAGTGCGTAAGAAATCAATACAACAAACTAACAAAGGTACGTTGCGTGCCACCTGTTGTGAAAACGGAGAAATTACATGAAGATTTCAGGCAACCCAACGAGGTGTGTTTTGACGCTGCAACGCGGAACATGAAACTATATTTTCTAAACGTTCTTTATCACAATAAGACACAAAGGAGTTCCCAGAACTGTACAATATATAATGCATCAACGCCTAAGCTCATTCCTATGATTAAGAAATTATAGTTCATGGAAAGTATATAGATGACCTCCACGTAGTTCATGAAGCGACTCTTAAACACAGACATATTTTAGAAACTATAAGTTATAGTGTAAATTTCTGGTTTCGTTGATTGTCACTTTACACAAATGGCATTGCAGTTATTACATGTGATTACCTAGGGTATACATTACACCTTGGTTTATTATTCCTTGGAGTTCAAGCAGTAACATAGAGGCGTAGACCTGCTGGCCATTAAATCAGAAATATTAGTTTACACGGCAGGAGGGAATTGTTAACACATAATGTGACTTACAGTCGGCTTTGCTTTCCGTTAACTAGAACGTCATTATAATACCTTCTGTTTATGGTTTATATGAAATCATTGCAATATCTTTACGATGTAAACATTGTAGTACTTTCTACAATGCCCAAAAGTAAGAAATAGAAATGCTTCCTAAGATATACCAAAGTAAAAACTGAAGTACTTCCGTCAATACAACTGCAGAAGAACATGCAATGGAACATAGATATTGTTAAAGACTGTAGCTACCTGTCAGAGAGGAATGTCAACTACTTCTGTGTAACATGGAAGTAATTCCCCTAAAGGAACTCGCTCCAAACATTACTAGTTAGGAGGGGAGCGCTAAAGGTACTAAAATCCCTCATCAGATGTCAGTACTAGCTGTAGAAGGGTTATGGAATTAGATTAAATGGAAGGGAAAAATAAGTTATTGAATATATTAGACATAGTAGCTACACTAGAGATTTCAGTGTTACATTCCTCTAATTCAAGGCTAACATTGTGCTCTAATCAATCTTAGTGAGACAACGCGAGTGTATGTCACCTGCAGAATGCCAACAGATGGCAGGTGATTTATTATTCTGCATGAGGATATTGAACTATGTATGTTCTGTTAAGTGTAATGTTTTCAGTAAATCAGAATGAGGAAGATGAAGTGAATTTTAGGCACAAATATTCAGATGTTCTTGTACTACATAATGAGGTAGTAGAAATGCCGGTATTTGTCATGCAGTATTCGATCATGTGACAACTAAACAGCGGGTAAGGTTTAAACATCCACAGAACAAGCCCTAGACTTCATAGGCACGGGTGACATGGGCACTTGTTTATTGCTATCGTTGCAGTACCCCATGGTTTGGCCTCTCCATTGCACTTGGGTCTGGCCGACTATTGGGGTTAGATTCTGCAATAATTTTTGGAATCGGGGCAACAAACTGCACTGTCCCGATAATAAATACACTCAGTATTTCGTACTATAACCACTACGGTTTTGTACTTACGTTTTGAGACTAGAAGAAGTGTAATTTATAATTAGAAATTAACTGTTCAATGCCAGCTGTTAGACGATGATCCCACATAATTAAATGGATTTATAACGTTGTATGTCTGTTTCCGGGCTTAAAAAAAATCAACACTATTTTTTAAGGCCGCGTCTGTGATATGGTGGCAGACTCGGGACCGCATTCAAAGGGTGTCGGGATTGAATCTTGTTTAGCGTGAGTCCTCTGCATAAGTTATCCTGAAAGGTGAGTGTAGAATTTCATTACGGGTGGAATTCGGTACGCAGGCCACCATCCTGGGCCCATTGTTCCTATGCTCTAAAGTGGGGGTACCCCCGGGAGTGCCACGCCATGGCTCAGTGGTTAGACCGCTTGGCTCTCACCAAGGCGGCCCGGTTTCGATCCCAGGCGACCGCAAAGTGAGATTTGTGATGGACAACACGGCTTTGGGGCGGGTTTTCTCCGGAACCTTCGGTTTCCCCCGCCATCTCATTCCACCGGTGCTCCATCTTCATCTCATGCATCATCAGTGTCACAGACTGCGGTGCCGCATGTAGTAAAATCGAGCGTTAAACACTACACACACACCCCCGGGAGGGAGGATGAGGTGAAGGAGACAGAGGGCGGCCAACCCAAGAAGCCACAACAGTACAGAGGGCAGGGCCCATACTGTTTACTTGGATAGAGACGTTCCCCGACAGTCCAGGACAACTAACACGCTCAGCTACTGCGGAACGGTAACGAGCCCAGCAGCCGAGCCCTAATGGTGAAAATCCAATGGGTCAGGTAGGCGGGCTATCGGAATCGAACCCGGGCCTCGCAAATACGGGCCACAGACCAAACAGCCTGAGCCATTCCTCTCGATAAGGTGAGTGTAACTAAATGACTGAGCTCTATGGGTTCTTTTCTAATTTGAGCAACATTTCATGCATTTTCCGATATGACTCACGTCAGAGGACGTCAAATAAAAACGAAAGGACACTCACGGAACGTGTGAGTAGTTCTGAATACACAGAGCACTGGTGCTTGAGGGCGAAAGGGAAAAATTCTGATTTGCTGATTCTAATTATGAAATGTTTAGCAGTTTGATGATCAAAAATAGTTACAGAATTCATCGTGGATTTCAGCTAAAAAAGTTTTCTGGTGTATATATTTCCACCAGAAACAAACTCGAGTAATATTTCTTTGTAATATTGACTTTTTTTTTATCCATTTGGGAGAAATATACAGCAGGCGATAGAGGTTAGAAAAGTCTAAAACGTTATTGTGAATATTCATATTTTGTTTTATAATATTTAGTAATGACGTTCTATTAATTTAGTTGTTCATGAAGCATGGTATGTTATTTATATGCGATCTTCTTTTGACCCCCAAATCTGTGACTAAAACACAAATGGCACGTATGGTCCTTACGAGCATTATAACTACAGCATTTTCCAAGGATATGACAGGTTTCCAAGGAAATCCACTGCAAAAAGGTACTATAAGAAACTTTCGGCAACTTTGATTTACTCCAAAATAAAACATTGTTTATTAATGATGTATAAGTATGACAATTTCCTGTAAAATAAGTGCATACCATTCATATTTTTGAGAATACTCTTCTTAGGATTCCTTTATTTCGAAGATTCCTTCCGTAAACCGTAAACTTTCATAAAAACAACCCTTTGGAAATTGCAGGGTCTTTCAAATCTTATGGTGAAGGTTTGTATGGTGTTTGATTGTAAACACGTTATAGTGGCCCAACCACAAGAGCAATTTGTTTTTCTACATTTGTCAGTCTGAAACTGCAATGATACCAACAGAAAACGCGTAAGGAATCAATACAAACACTTAGCAAAGGAACATCGCGTGCCATCTGTTGCGAAAACAAGCAAAACACCTCCAGAAGTTGGGCAATGCTGCCGTGCCGTTTTTTGGCGCTGCAACTCGAAGCAGGAAACGATTACCTCTTAAAGTTGTTTATCACAATAAGACACGAGTTCCAAGAACTATTCGGTATCTTACGATTCGACGCCTAAGCTCATTCCTAAATCTATGAAATTACACTTCCTGAAAAATAAATAGTAATATTTGCTCCACAAGGTTTATTAAGCGACTCTTAAAGTCAACCATATTTTAGAAATTGTAAGCTTCAGTGCAAAATTTGTAATTCTGGTTTCCGTTGACTGTCGCTTTACTCAAACTGTATTAACATTGTTACATATGATTACCTACGCTATACGTTATGTTACTCAATGATTTATTTTTCCAGGGTCAAAGAATAACTGTAGCCTAGACCTGCTGGCCATTAAACCACAAACATTTGTTTATACGGTAGGAGAGGTTTGTTAACACATAGTGACCATTTGGCTTTGTTTTACAGTAAGTGCAATTTCATTCTATTACCTTTTGTTAAGGATTAGAGGAAGTCACTGCAGCATAATTACAGGGCGGACTATGAAGTACTTCCAAAAATACTTAGAAGTAAATGCTTCCAAAAGAATACTCCAGTAAGGCATTGATGTATTTCTAGCAACATCACAGAGTAAAACTGCAGAAGAACTTCTATTGGAACTGGTACGTACTACTAAAGGTCCTAACTAACATTCAGAATGGAACTCGAAATATTTCCCTGAAACTTGAAGGTAATTCCAGAAAAGAAACGCTGGACACATTGCTGGTTACTTTCCTCTAATTTAAGGCTAATATTACGCTTATTGCAGCCTTAGTGAGCTAGTACAAATGCAGGGCAGCGGAGGAACGCCAACAGATGGCAGCAGATGTACTATTCAGCAAGAAATTACGAGCATCTGTAAATTTTGGAAAAGCGAAATGTTTCCAGTAAGTCACTATGAAGTAAATTAGGTAAATTTTAGAAGCAAAGATTGAAATGTTCTTGTACTGCATAGCCAACTAGCGTAAATGCCAGTATATCTTTCTAGGTTTCGATTTTCTGAGAACTGATATCAGCGGGAAAGATTTTAAAGGGATATCTCTGGACCGTCCTGACAATGGGATTGGACTGCTGAGTTGCAGTTCCCATTGGTGTGGCCTTTCCATTGCACTTAGGTTTGGCCGCGGATGGGTTTAGATTCTGCAGTAATTTTTGGAACTGGGGCAGTATTTATGCTGCCTCGGTAATAAAACAAATTACACAATCTTTGCTGTGAAGGAAGATTGCCTCCAACTCAAGAAGTGCCGAGTTTGAATCTGGAAGTCCTCTGGATAAGCCTTCCTTTATGTTAAAGAATTGATTAGGTATAGCTAAACTCTATGGACCTTGGGCTCATCTGAGCAACGTATCGTGTAATGTCCGATTTGACAGCAGGTGCAGGACGTCAGATAGAAATAAAAACACATTAATAGACACACACACACACCAAAAAAAGTAGACTGTGAGTACTTGAACGTTGAGAATACTAGTACTAAATCGCGAAAGGGAATTACGTCTAACATATATACATTTTGAACAGGAACGTCTCATAGAATATAATTGCGTGATATTGGCATTTTCGATTCGTTCAGGAGAAATTCGTTGGAACGAGGTAGATGCTACACAATTTTAAAAAGTTGATAATGTTCATTTTTGGACTATAGTGATTATTAAATTAGTTTTCATTTATCCATGGAGAGTGGAATATCTTTACGTTCTATATTCTTTCCATCATTTGGCATTTAAATACCTAATGGAACCTCAGAATTAGAGGGTATCGTATTATTTTGAGGAATATAAAAATTATTACTGGTACAGTAATACTTATTCTTTCCTTCCTCGCTTACCGCCCCTTCCTTCCTTGCTAGCTTCCTTCCTTCCTTGCTAGCTTCCCTCCTTCCTTGCTTCCTTCGTTCCTTCCTTGCTTTATTCGTCCCTTCTTTGCTTCCTTCCTTGCTTCATTCGTTCCTTCCTTGCTTCTTTCGTTCCTTCCTTGCTTGCTTCCTTCCTTCCTTGCTTCCTTCCTTCCTTGCTTCCTTCGTTCCTTCCTTGCTTTCCTCCTTGTTTCCTTCCTTGCTTTCCTTCTTGTGTCCTTCCTTTCTTCCTTCCTTGCTTTCTTCGTACCTTCGTTGTTTCCTTCGTTCCTTCTTTGCTTCCTTCGTCCCTTCCTTGCTTCCTTCTTACCTTCCTTGCTTCCTTCGTTCCTTCCCTGCTTCTTTCGTTCCTTCCTTGCTTCCTTCGTTCCTTCCTTGCTTTAATGCTTCCTTGCTTCCTTCCTTGCTTTAATGCTTCCTTGCTTCCTTCCTTGCTTTCATGCTTCCTTGCTTCCTTGCTTCCTTCCTTCCTTCGTTCCTTTATTCGATCCTACCTTCCTTCCTTCGATGCTTCCTTCCTTTCTTCGATCCTTCCTGCGATCCTTCCCTGCTTCCTCGCTTCCTTCGTTCCTTCCTTCGTTCCTGATCCTTCCTTCCTTGCTTCCTTCGTTCCTTCCTTGCTTCCTTCATTCCTTGCATACCTCGTTCCTTCCTTCCTTGCTTCCTTCCTTCCTTGCTTGCTTGCTTGCTTCCTTCCTTCGTTCGTTCGTTCCTTCGTTCGTTCGTTCCTTCCTTCGTTCCTTCCTTCGTTCCTTCTTTCCTTCGCTCCTTCCTTGCTTCCTTGCTTCCTTTGTTCCTTCCTTGCTTGCTTCCATGCTTCCTTCGTTCATTCCTTGCTTGCTTCCTTCCTTCCTTCCTTCGTTCCCTCCTTGCTTGCTTCCTTCCTTCCTGCGATCCTTCCTTGCTTCCTTCGTTCCTTCCTTCCTTCGTTCCTTCCTTCGTTCCTTCCTTCATTCGTTCCTTCCTTCGTTCCTTCGATCCTTGCTTGCTTGCTTCCTTCCTTCGTTGCTTCCTTGCTTCGTTCTTTCCTTCCTTCGTTCCTTCCTTCCTTCCTTCGTTCCTTCCTTCGTTCCTTCCTTCGTTGCTTCCTTCGTTCCTTCCTTCGTTCCTTCCTTCGTTCCTTCCTTCGTTCCTTCCTTCGTTCCTACCTTCGTTTCTTCCTTCGTTTCTTCCTTCGTTCCTTGCTTCCGTGCTTCTTTCCTTCCTTGCTTCCTTCGTTCCTTCCTTTGTTCCTTCCTTCCTTGCTTGCTTCCTTTGTTCCTTCCTTCCTTCGTTCCTTCCTTCGTACCTTCCTTCGTTCCTTCTCTGCGTCCTTGGTTTCTTCCTTGCTTTCTTGCCTCCTTCCTTTCTTCCTTCCTTGGTTCGTTACTTCCTTGCTTCGTTCCTTCCTTCCTTCCTTCCTTGGTTCGTTCCTTCCTTCCTTTCTTCCTTGGTTCGTTCGTTCCTTCGTTCCTTGGTTCGTTCCTTCCTTCCTTCCTTCCTTGGTTCGTTCCTTCCTTGCTTCCTTCCTTCGCTCCTTGCTTCCTTGCTTTCTTCCTTGCTTCCTTACTTCCTTTCCTCCTGTCTTCCTTCCTTGTTTCGTTCCTTCCTTGTTTCCTTCCTTCCTTACCTCCTTTCTTTCTTCCTTCCTTCAATCTTTCGTTCATTGCTTCCTTCCTTCCTTGCTTCCTTCGTTCGTTCCTTCCTTCGTTCCTTCCCTGCTTCCTTCCTTCGCTCCTTGCTTCCTTCCTTCCTTCCTTGCGTCCTTGGTTTCTTCCTTGCTTCCTTCCTTTCTTCCTTCCTTGGTTCGTTCCTTCCTTCCTTCCTTGGTTCGTTCCTTCCTTGCTTCCTTCCTTCGCTCCTTGCTTCCTTGCTTTCTTCCTTGCTTCCTTACTTCCTTTCCTCCTGTCTTCCTTCCTTGTTTCGTTCCTTCCTTGTTTCCTTCCTTCCTTACCCCCTTTCTTTCTTCCTTCCTTCAATCTTTCGTTCATTGCTTCCTTCCTTCCTTCCTTGCTTCCTTCGTTCGTTCCTTCCTTCGTTCCTTCCCTGCTTCCTTCCTTCGATCCTTGCTTCCTTCCTTCCTTGCGTCCTTGCTTTCTTCCTTGCTTCCTTACTTCCTTTCCTCCTGTCTTCCTTCCTTGTTTCGTTCCTTCCTTGTTTCCTTCCTTCCTTACATCCTTTCTTTCTTCCTTCCTTCAATCGTTCTTTCATTGCTTCCTTCCTTCCTTCCTTGCTTCCTTCGTTCGTTCCTTCCTTCGTTCCTTCCCTGCTTCCTTCTTTCGCTCCTTGCTTCCTTCCTTCCTTCCTTCCTTCCTTCCTTGCGTCCTTGGTTTCTTCCTTGCTTCCTTCCTTTCTTCCTTCCTTGGTTCGTACCTTCCTTGCTTCGTTCCTTCCTTCTTTGCTTCCTTCCTTGTTTCGTTCCTTCCTTGCTTCCTTGCTTCGTTCCTTCCTTTGTTCCTTCCTTCGCTCCTTGCTTCCTTGCTTTCTTCCTTGCTTCCTTACTTTCATGCCTCCTTCCTTTCTTTGTTGCTTGGTTCCTTCCTTCTTTTCTTCCTTCCTTCCTTGCCTCCTTTCTTTCTTCCTTCCTTCCTTCAATCGTTCCTTCATTGCTTCCATCCTTCCTTCCTTGCTTCCTTCCTGCCCTATGTCTCTTTCTTCCTCTGTTTCCTTCTCTGTTTATTTCATTCATTGTCTTCTTCCGTGACGCTAAAATTGCCAACGATCTTCTTTCGACTCGTAAATCTGTGTAGTGTTACATTTCAAGGGAGACCTAAATATATCAGATGAAACCGAAATTATTGTTTGCAGAAGAAAATAATAATGATAGACGTCGAAGGAATGTTGGTCTTTGTGACGACCAAAGCCAAGGTTAGTTGGGGAAACTGCTTATAACAATGCCATGAATGAAAGGAACAGTGACCTTAGAAGGTTTCTAAAGGAATTGTCACTTGACATACATGAATGGGGTATTCTTCGAATCGTTTACAATAGCGACCAAAACAGCCACAAAAGGACTTTGTTTAAAAAGGAATTTGGAGGGTGAAAGTGATATATAAAGATACACACGCAGTTGTGGGGGGAAGCACTCTTCGGCGTTCGCCGATGGGAGACGTGTCACGGCTAGAAAATCATAATAAAGTCTTCGGCGTGTAGCCGATATCAGGTATAGTCAAACGTGCAGCCTATTAGGGTGGACAACTTGTTCGGTGTTTCATAATTGTCGGTTCATATATACGAGAGGAACAAATAAAGTTTATCGAACAATAAACATTCTGCCGTCAGTCTCCGTGAACAGTGATCAATTGTGGTAACCCTTGTTCGCCACCCACAAGTTTGTTTCAACGTGGCGCCGCAACGTAGAGCTCGTTGTTCGACATATAAAATACCGTTTCAAACTGGCGCGCCAACGTGGAGCTCGATAAGAGAAGGAGGTTCAGCCCGATAGGAGAAGGACGTTCGACAACAGAAGGAGGTTCAACCCTAGAAGGAGTTTCAACCCGACGACGAGGTTCAACCCGAGAAGGAGGTTCAACCGAGAACGAGTTTCAACCCGACAACGAGGTTCAACAGGTGAAGGTGGTTCGACAGGAGGACGGTCGACCCATCAAGAAATTCGTCAACAGCTTGACGGTAAAGAAGAAAGGAGGCCGGCATCGTCATCAGTGACATCATCAGGAGCCAGTAAAAACAATTAAAGGTACAGAGTGTTACATTATCTAATAGATTATTGTGAATATATTTGAGGAGGAAAACAAATGTGTTGAGTAAAAATCTGTAAAAAAAAAAAAAAAAAAAGAAAGAAAATGGAAGTTCAGGAGGTTTATAGTAATAACAGTAGGCAGGAAGTAGTTAAGGTAGCAGAGTGTGGTAGAACTGTAAAAAATGATGTAGAATGGGAACAATTTATGTTAGAGGAAATTAGAAAAATGCTCGCAAGTTTCAGTGAAAAGTTCATAAAAGATATGAAGGATACCAATCAAATTTTAATTGAAAGTTTAAGTAAAAAGATAGATGATGACAATCAAAGTTTAAAAAAGATAGAAGGAAAGATAGAAAGTGGTTTTCGGAAGTTAGAGGCAGGACAAATAGAACTAGGAAAGAAGCTAGACAATCAACAAGAGTCGTTAGAAAATTTCGGGAAAGTCAGTCAGGAAGTAGAGAACGTAAGAGAAGAAGCTGATCAGGTAACAGACAGTTTGGGGAGAAATGTTAGTGAGGAAACGCAGAACGCTGAAAATGGAGTTTTGAATGTAGTTAATGAAAGGTCGGATAGGGAAAACGGAAAACTGAGGGAGGAAATAGGACAGAACTTAGATAAAGAAAGAGAAATGGCTAGAAAAGAGTTAGAAGAAACTAGGAGCAGACTAGAAGCATCAGAGTGGGAAAATAGAAAACTGACGAGGAATTTAGAGAAAACCACAAGTGAAATTAGTGAGGTAGCAATAGGGATCACGGTGAAAAATGAAACATTGAAAAACATGCAAAATCCAGGGATAAACGAAACAGAAATATTAAAATATTTCGGGCAAGGGGCACAGTTCCATCAGAATATGCCTAAGAAAGATAGAAAAAAAAATCGATGTCCGATATCTAAGTTAAATTTGGAAAAATCATGGGGATATATAATAAATAAGTCCTTTATACACGGAAAAGTCCGCAAAATTCTCTTGTATTTCGAAGTACGTTGTGGAATGATGAATTTTCTTGTAAATGGTAGGAACTTAAACTAGAGTATAATAACAAAATTGTAAAATTAGAAGGGAAACAAACTTGTAAATTGTGTAGGTTAAGTATAATCAGTGTATTGTAAAATGTATAGGCTAAGTGTAAACAGTGTTGTGACAGTGCAGTGAAACTTAAAACTAAACAAGTAAAAAAAATATAGTAATGAAAATCAGAACACTTAAAGACTCTTGAAAATAATATTTATATAGAATCATAAAGAAGTATTCGGAAATGTATAAAAAAAAAAAAAAAAAAAAAAAATAACCAGTTAAAAAAAAATATCAGAACAATGAAAGACTTTTGAAAAGAATATTTATATAGAATCAAGAAGAAGAACTCAGAAATGTTGTATACAAATATAATCTTATGAATGTACCATTGATTTAAACATAAGAGTGTATATTTAGGAATTGTTTCAAGTGTAACAACAATATGAATGAATTTTAAGTAGATCAGAAAAAAAAAAAAAAAAAAAAGATGACGTAGATTGAAATATTTTCCGAGTAATATTTGAAAGTTGAAAATTACAGAACAGAATGTTGGTAAATTTTAAATGAAATGTAGTTATGTAACCAGGTGAATAATTTTTAGCAAATGTCATGTAAGAAAAAAAAATTTTTTAATGTTGTGAAAAGAAATTGTAAAATGAATTGGAAGTTGCTGACAAAGATCTAATATTTTGCGTTATATTCGGGCAAGACATATATATTATTTCATTATGGGATAATAAAATAATATCTATGGGGGCATTTGAAACCGAAATTATTGTTTGCAGAAGAAAATAATAATGATAGACGTCGAAGGAATGTTGGTCTTTGTGACGACCAAAGCCAAGGTTAGTTGGGGAAACTGCTTATAACAATGCCATGAATGAAAGGAACAGTGACCTTAGAAGGTTTCTAAAGGAATTGTCACTTGACATACATGAATGGGGTATTCTTCGAATCGTTTACAATAGCGACCAAAACAGCCACAAAAGGACTTTGTTTAAAAAGGAATTTGGAGGGTGAAAGTGATATATAAAGATACACACGCAGTTGTGGGGGGAAGCACTCTTCGGCGTTCGCCGATGGGAGACGTGTCACGGCTAGAAAATCATAATAAAGTCTTCGGCGTGTAGCCGATATCAGGTATAGTCAAACGTGCAGCCTATTAGGGTGGTCAACTTGTTCGGTCTTGAATATTTGTCAGGTCATCAAAATTTATCGGGAAATATAGTTAGCATTCAGTCACTATAAACCGTGATTGGTAACCCTCGGTCGGCAGCTTCCATTTCGAGGTTTGAAATAAGCAGCAGTGAATAAATAATTTGGAAACGGGCATTCCAGTGTGTAAATTTCCTTCTCACACACATCCACGCATACCCTGAGAGAAACCTCATTGCTCGCCGACTTCTGTGTTCGCCATTATATTATATTTGCATCAAATTGGCGTTCCAACGGGGAGCTTGTGTCCACCCATAAGCAATACTGTTTCACAGAGCTTGCTTCGTTTATTACTGTGGTTGTTACTGTTGGTGTAAATACCTTCTTGACTTTTTAAGGCGACCAAGGAAACGAATAATTGCTAAAGTACCTTGTCCTCAGGTTAAGGAGCTAACGCTCCAATATTTTCCATCCCAGTTTTTATCTGGATATTGATGGGCTAAGTTCCAATTTGAATTCGAGTAAATTGTCGGTGTAGAGTTTATCTTGGAAATTAATATTCTAATTTTCCGTTAAGATTATGAAATACTTTACAATAATTCAAATAATTTTGTTATTGAATTTTCTTCTATGTATGTACTTCTAATTCCTAAAAATAAACAATTATTGCAGCTTCAATAAAATGCAAAATGCTTAAAAAAGATGTAACAAATATGTTGGTATGTTGCACGACAGTTTGAAGCCGATAGTGGTTAGCGCCGGGTAAAACAATGATATACTTTCAGGGTGGATATGTAGGAGTAAGAATGGTTCTAATGACACTGGAATGCAAGTTTCACATTGTTTTAATTACTGCTTCTTTATGTCATCACATCAAATTCGAATTTGCAGACCAAGGTTATCCATTTTTCACTGTTTAGAGCTACTGTATGTGGAATGCTTATTACTCCATAATACTTAATTCGTTCTTCAGGAGCATATGAATCGACAAATATCTTTTCCCATCGCTTCTGGTCTCCTTTGACCAAGATAAAACCAGAATCGGTCGCTATCCGCAGACTGTTTGTCCTTACACTATGCACAGCTGTGCGTGGGTGTGTGTATCTTTCACTCCTGGAAGCCCTCTTTTCACACAAAGATTCCCTTTGTGATTATTTTGTCTATTGTTATTTTTAGTCTCGGTCATGCCATTTTAAGGGTCCGAAGAATACCTTTTCAAACGGAGTCGTGTTGCACCTTTACAATTCCTTCCTGCTAAGAAACCCTCTTTCATACGTTTGCTTTGTTAAACCAACTCAACTCAGCTGCACGTGCATCCGTTTTACAAAAATCAAGATTTCTTTGAAATCTGTCACGAGTCTTTACTTATTGCAATCCTTTAATTTCGGTATCAAAGAGTGTAATTTGAGATTGTTCCAAAATTACAAAATATATCGCAGTACTCACTTCAATGATTTAAAATTAAATTACATATACATTTGTATTAGTCAAAAGCTAAGGGTTCAACATACATAAAATAGTATTTGTGCATGCAGCATTTGTCCAAATATTCAGGGGCATAACTTCAAAGTTATAAAGGATTTAAATTAAGAAATCTCATTCTTAAATTTCCATTTGGATAAAGATTTTCCAACTAGTCGATTTAGTGAACATTGGTTGTTATTATTATTATAATTATGATGATGATGATGATGATGATGACGACGATCCATTTTCATTATATAATCTTACATTTTTACTTTTTGGTACACATGAAGGGGATTTACTATATTCTACCCAATATTTTAATATTAACCCTTTATTGGCGTTGTTGCCCTTAGTCAACATGACGCTGTATTCAGTTTAAAAACATTTAGTGCAGTTTTTGTTGTTGCTATAATATTGTACTGGCCTTTGTCGGTTATACTAGTAAAATGTTGAGTCTTTTCAATTGTAAATATTATATTTTGTTTACAATTACGCTGTTGTTTTTCTAGCATAAAAAGGCAAAATCCAAGTTACAGCAGTCAAATGATACCCCGTTAACATCCAAACATACCATGACACCGACTATTTTACTTGCCTCTCCCCCCCCCCCCCCGTCCTATACCACACGCACATTTGACTGTATTTGCTGAGATTCGAAGCCACGACGTTTAGCTTTGAATGGGTGCCCAGCCTAAATCTTAATATCCCGTTAACGACCATGGCTGTTCGAATCGAATGCGTTGAGGCACCGCAGAAAGCGGTATGAAAACCTGTTTAGCAAGTATATCAAGACCGGCAATAGTAGCAAAATTATTTGCAAAATAAACGGTTAATATTTTATCGGGTTATAAGTCTGCAGCCTACAGGACTCAAGAAGTAGTTCAAGTTCATATATGTGCTCAAGTCTGTGTATGTCTGTGTGCAGTGAAAGGCTTAAGTCAAACATAAATGTCACTCTTGATTTAACGAGCATTTTAGGACATAATTGTCCAAGTATATGACAAAGATTTCCAAGAAATCCACAGTAAAAGATTACGATAAGAAATTTTAGGAAACTTTAACTTACTAAAGAGATACCTTAATTTTTATTAAAAATAATGTGTAAATATGGTATTTTCCTGTAAAAGAAATGCATATCATTTATATTTTTTCAGAATTGGCTCTGAAGACACACACACACAAACACACACACAGACACACACACACACACACACACACACACACACACACACACACACACACACACACACACACACACACACACACACACACACACACACACGCACACACACAAGGTACTGACAGGCTGTTAACAGCCAGAAAGATTTTGCTGCGTACCTACGCAGGTTTTGGGTTTAACTGCAGGTTGAAATTTTGGTGAATGCAGGATGTGGTGGGATTGTTTTGCTGAGGTAGTATTACCAGGTAGCTTTTATTGCTCCTCTGAATTTGTACAGGATGCAATACCATTTTTTTCTTTACATCCTGGTGTTTATTGGTTTGAAAATGGGATACATTTTGTAGCCAAACAGTTCATTGGATGATTGTGCTCTTAAGACAGATTCCTTTCGTAAAACGTAAACTTATAATAAAAACAACACTGTGATAATTCCATGGTCTTTCAAACCTTTTGATAAATTATTGTGTAGTGTTTAACAGTAAACATTTCATCGTGGCCCAACCACGACAGGAATTCGTTTTTCTACATTTGTCGTTCTGAAACTTCAATGTTACCAACATAAGTTACGTAAGGAATCAATACAAACGCTTAGCAAAGGAACATCGCGCGCCACCTGTTTTGAAAGCAGGCAAAACACCTCAAGAAGTAGGGCAATGCAACCGTGCCGTGTTTTGGCGCTGCAACTCCGAAAATGAAACGGTACTGTTTTAAAGTTGTTTATCAGAATAAGACAAAGGAATCCAAGAACTGTTCAGTATATTACGATCCGATGCATAAGCTCATTTCTCTATTTATGAAATTACTTTTCCTGGGAAATAAATAGTAATAATTGCTCCACAAGCTTTATTAAGCGACTCTTTAAGTCAACCAGATTTTAGAAACTACAAATTTCTGTGTAAACTTGGTAGTTCTGCGTTCCGTTGTTTGTCACAGCATCACACCTTTTGCATGTGATTACCTAGGGTATATCTTAAACTTATCTTACCCCGTGGTTTATTATTCCAGGGTGTTGAAGCAAAAGCATAGTAGGGTGGACCTGCTGTCCATTAAATCAGAAACATTTGGTAATACCGCAGGAGAGATTTTTAACCCTCTGTAATTTCCAGTTGGCTTTGCTTTACGGTAGCTGCAACGTCAGTATAGTAGCTTCTGTTTTTGGGTTAGAGGAAGTCATTCCAGCATCACTACGGAGTAAACAATGAATAACTTTCACCAATACTCCGAAGTAAAACAATGGAAATAATTCCAAAATGGTTTAATATTCATATGAATAATTTTATCTTAGTTATTTAAATTAAATATATTTTGTATAGGAGCATCAAGTTTTTAATAACTGAAAAATAAAGTTATGCTGAGGAGATTGAGGTACTTTCGTCAGTAGAACTGTATAAAAACTTCCAGTGAACCTAGTAGTTATTAATGAATTATAGCCAAATGAAAAGTTCAATACCACGGCCTGGAATTTAACCACGGATCTCCTGGTTTCCGTCCAGTTGCTCTTAAGCCCTTGAGCTACCATGACGAACATGCCAAAGAGACATTAAACTCTCCAATTGACTCATATTTCCTCGGTAAACCACTTAAGCCCAGTTTCATAAAATATAAGCTAAGATCAGGCATAGGAAAATGATCGTCAGTCAAGCTGAACTTAGAATTTATTGATCTAAGTTCATGGCCTCTTCAACTAAGATCAAATCTAACTGGTGAATTTTCTCCAGTTAATATAAGAGATTCCTTCCGGGCTCTTGAGCCGTGGTCTGATGGAGTTAAGCTGTCCATACGTTTCGCCCATCCCTGCGGTGGACATCATCAGTGGCGTTGTCTTAATCTTCTAGGTGAATGTTCAGGCACAACTGAGGCGCTTTTTTTTTGGGGGGGGGGGAAACGGGAATAAAGGTATAGGAAAAAATCAACAACAGGGTAGATTGGGTATTTGGGTAGGAAGAAGGATGGGGCATGGGAGGGATGTTGTTCTGCGATGATTCTTTTTATTGGGGCCTGTGGTGATAGTTTATTTGGGACTGTTGAGGCGAATTTGGAGGCCGGTACCGCCTAAGCAACCCGGCAGTTTGTGGGTAGACACTATCTGTGCGGAAAAACCCGCTTGTGGTGATCAGGTAGCAGCGATGATCCAGGGGGACCCTGACTGCGACCTGTAAACTGTGGTGACTACTGAGTTTTCTTTTTAATTTTGGCAAAGTGAGCAGCCGCCCGGGCCGCAGTTATCGGGGCTACAACCGATGCCTTCGAGGGCTCGGTTCCGTGGAGGGTTGCGGCGAGGCAGGTCTTGTGGTGGCGGCGACCAATAGGCGCGAGAGTCTCTGCGAGGCTGGGCGTGTGGAGGCGGTGCTCCGTTGTCTCGAGCGAGGGTTCTCCGGAGGTCATCAATGGACTGCGTGATGTAGCCCTGGTGTGTGCGGAGGGCTTCCTGCTTGGCGTTCGGGTGTCGTTGATATAGCCGACGATCTTCTCGAGCTTAGCCTTGCAGTAGCTTAAGGCCTCGGAGGTGGCGCTGGCGTCTTCCTGATTAGCGCTGCGCGGGGCTTGGGCGGCTTCTCTGACATCATCCAATGTCTGATGCAGGGCTTCCTCCCATGTAGCTACCCGCGCCGTCAGCTTCTCAATGGATGCCTGCAGGTCTACAAGTGTGGCGGTGAAGGTGTCCAGGAGTTCACGGTGTTCGGCGCTGGTCTGCGTCCCCTGGTGCTGAGTGGTTTGTGCGTATGTGCGGCGTTGTGGCTGCTGCGGGAAGTGGCGTGAGGTAGGAGTGTGAGGCTGGTGTTGTGGAGGCAGTGTGGTATGAAGGTGAGGCTGGTGTTGGCGGTTAGAGGTTCGGCGTAGTTGTTTGGGATTTAGGGGGCACGAAGCTTGTCCCGTGAAGTGGCATACGGTGTTGCAGGTGGCACAGTAGAGGGGACGGCGCGACAGATCATGTCCCTTGCAGTCTGCGGTGAGGCACGCTGCTCCACAGGCTCGCTAGAGGTGTCGTATTTATATCCTGGTTGGACGTACTGGATTGGTGCGGCTGGAGCGGGGGTGTGTCCTCGGTGGGTGGGGTTTCCCTGTACTGATAGTTGATTGGCTCTCTTGATTTTTCTGCCTTTTGGTTTTGTTTTAGCCGTTCCAGTATCGGATGATGATGTCCACCGCAGGGATGGGCGAAACGTATGGACAGCTTAACTCCATCAGACCACGGCTCCAAAGCCTGGAAGGAATCTCTTATATTAATTCTGACCCCGGCCGTGAAAGCTTCCGAACACTCATTTCTCCAGTTAATTTGATTCAACTTAAATCAGGAGAACTGCAGAATTTACAGAACAATTTCTGATGAGAAATAAGTAGTGCAGCTTTAAGTAAATAGTAAATAAAGCATTCTTGTGGTTTCTTACTAAATAATTAGCCTATTCACAATGTATGTTACATTGTTTGTGCCCATAACCTATACATTTGTAATATTTTCAGAAATAAGATTACTCTGATATCTCTGATGATTAGAATTTTCGATTTGAAAGGTCTCCTCGTGTTTTCCAACAGAGGAAATCCCATCTCAGAACTAAATGACAAAATTCAAAATGAAGTTTTGTATATCAAAGCATGTAGTTGATGAACTGGAGCATAGGCTACATGCAGACTTATAAACACAAACCCTGACGAATTATGCACTCAATCCAATATTTATGATCCTGCTCACATTACGGTTCTATGCAACTGAAAGCTTCCAAATGGTGATTGGGGATATATTTAATATAAATAAAGGGACTGCGTTTAGAACAATACACAAAGATACAAGGGAGATTACAGCTTCAACATCTCATTTCATCAGGATGCCTATGGAAAGGTGTGAAATATGAAATGTTATGCGAGATTTAAAGTTAGCGGAACGCATCTTCTCCTAATAGTTTATAACTTAAAACTTCACTTATCATCTATTGTTTGTTTATTTTTTCCAGCTCACAGTATCGTAAACAGACGAAAATAAAAAAGATATACATTGGGCATATAATGCAGATAAAGTAAGCGAAATATATAACTTTTGATAAAAACTGTTTCAATATGAAATAAATTCTTATACTTTTTATTTAAAATAACATTATTTCTAGGACAAATAACCATAACGCGAAAGACTTACTTAGCTTTCGTTATGTCTAGATTGGCTACTCTGTGCACTTGACTTAGTCGATTAGTTCCGATAATTCTCGAATTCTTTGGATGCAACACGAAAGTTGCAACATATTTGGCGATGTTGCCACATTTGCTTTAGTGATCTCAGATCAGTACTGAACGGCATTCATCTCATCTAAGATCAGCATTTTACAACTCACGTAGGTTTGTAAACTTAGTTCAATTTTGATCTTCGATTATACATTAACTGTAGTTAGAGATTTTTATGCGACCGGACCTTAGACTTCTCATATTTCAGATACACATTTGTGGCGACTTACTATTGTTAAGTACTTAAATACCAGGACTTTATCATTGAACTTTTAATGTTAAATTTATATTGAGGAATTGATTCTTTTAATTACATTACACATGTATATGGATATTTTAATTAATTAGAGCCAACTGAAAAGTTCAATGCCACGACTGGGATTTGAACGACTCGTCTCCTGCTTTTCATCTAGTTGCTCAAACCCCTTGAGCTACCATGGATAATGTGCCAACGTTAGTATGCACTTTAATACCAATTTCCCTTGGTATGTTTAAAACAATGGAACGTTTTAAAGCCTTTATACAAAAACAGTATTCCAGTCTTTAGTATCCTGTTCAGCTTCTCTCCTCGTCACACTCACGACTTATGTGGCCTGTTTTTCCACACTGATAGCAACTCTTCGCAGAAGAGCCTTCAGGGCAGTTCCGAACAAGATGTCCAGTCTTATTGCAGTTGTAGCAAGAGCCTCCTCCAGAACGGCCTCCATAGCCGTTTGTATACTCAGGACATTCACGTGCAATGTGGCCTGTCTTGTTGCAGTTGTAGCAAGATGGTCCATCTGAACTCTGATGGCAACGTGAGATTAAACTCTTCAATTGACTCATTATATTTTCCTCTATATATTAGTAGGTATTGCTAAAGGCCGTAACAACTTATCAGAGTGGAACCTGAACTGTTTCCGTAAAATGTGGAAGTAAAGGAACTGAAGGAACTCGTTCGATCCAGCACTAGTTAAGCGGGGAGCGCTAACAGTACTAAAATCTCTCATCAGATGTCACTGGTACCTGTAGTAGGGATATAGAATTAAAATTAACTAAAGTGAAAGGTATTCTGAGCTAGTTACCGCAAAAAGCCAACAGATGGCAGGGAATTTATTTTCCAAGAGGGCACGGAAATATGTACGTCTTGTTAAATGGAATGTGTTTAGTAAATTCTGAATGAAACAAATAAAGTAAACATTAGAATAAACATTCAGATTTTCTTGAACTGCATAATGACCTAGGGCAAATACCTGCATTTGTTTTACAGCATTCAATCTACTGAGTACTAATGCAGTGGGGAAGGTTAAAGCTAAATAATTTGGTATAAAAGACGCTAAGGATGGAAGATGGTTAATTATTCTCACCTTCTGTGTCGATCTTGAGTAAGTATGCCTCGTCGCTCTGGAGCAGTGAGTCTCTCTCTCTCTCTCTCTCTCTCTCTCTCTCTCTCTCTCTCTCTCTCTCTCTCTCTCTCTCTCTCTCTCTCTCTCTCTCTCTCTCTCTCTCTCTCTGGCCGTAGTATCAGATTTTCTCTTCTTCAAAATATATGAATTTATTCTACTAAAACCATTATTTTATCCTATCACAATGTTAAGATCTGTAGATTATTTCATTTTATAAAATACCTAATATTGAATCCTTGTAGATTAAGATTCTACTAACTTGTAGATCGGCACTACAGAAAATATATATTTACACTTCAATGATCTGACGAAGAGGATAGACAAAACTATATTTTTCTTACACACACGCTATTTGTGCATCTTAATGCACACCCAAAAAATTCTGCACAACCTCGGAGAGACACAAATGTACAGTATGCGCGCGATAAGAAGGGCAATCGAGTTTCATGTCCTCATTCGGTTAGTTTCGTTTAACTCCGTAAACATAGATGACATCTTTGAAATTTGAAATGCACTATATACTGACACATTGTGGCTAATGCGCTAAGCTTTATCATGCCCACCATATTTCGTTTTGATCAAATTCGAGGTTAATTAGCTAATCAGTTTACAGCAATCGTAAGTTAGAATTAGAATTTCAGTTCGTCCTTGGCAAAATATATATGTTATGAGACACGTCAAAATGTATAAATACAGTATATACTGTGACTTTGGTGGGTTCGTGAAATAAAAAAGTCAATTACACCACTCAGAATGTACTTTATTTCCACCTTATTCCAATGGCACAATGAAAATTTCGTAATGTTCACACTTACAACTAAGCCATTTCGTCTTTCCACGTGCACTGGGCGCTCCTTACGCACCGCACGCCACAACACACTCAACTCAACTCACACAACTAACTGTAGCCACGCTTGTATCGATCGGCGGACCGAAGTTTCTCGAGTCTCCTTTTATGGAGGGGGAAACATTCTCGAAGCTTCGTGCTCCTTCGAGCGGCAGGAGGAAGGGTAAGCGAAGACCCAGTCACCCTTCCAGTCTCCCTTCCCTCCACCAGCCCTCATTTATTGATCGCGAGTTCGCCGTTTGCGTAACAATACATAAGGTCAAATACATTACATACCATATACACAGTAAGCAGCCTTGTTATGGTTTCATGTGGTATTTGCATAGACTAATTTACTACAAGAAATGTCATAATATGAGTATTAAAAGTTTGTGAATGTACTATGCTCCCAATGCCCATTATCATGGTTATTGTTCTAAAAATTAGTTAACGTATAAAAACAGTGTGCATACAAAAATTCCTTAACTTTATTCTTTAAGTGCTTTAATGATGCAGCTTGTTTAAATGAATTTGGAGGTTATTTATCCATTTGTAGTTAAAGCTTCCTTCATAAAGGCTCTTTTGGTGCGCTCGAACTGCCAGTTTATTCTTGTTACGAGTGTGGTGGTAATGTACATTAGCATTTACTTGAAAATGATTTATATTTATATGAAGATTTATGGATGTTATTGCTCTCGGAAGGGGAACTGTGTTTTTCAAGATTGACCACACTGCAGAAACCAAGGACCATTAGCTCCCTCTTCTTCCTATCTGCCCGCACCACATTGTAAATCTAGCGCTCAAGAAAACATGTGCGTACTGTACGTCTTTCTCCTACGATGTTCTTACACAGAGGAAGGATCCTTTAACAACTTCTTGTTTTTAGAGGTTGTCCTGGTTACACATAACCTACCTTACATTTTATCCACTTCATTGAACATTACAATTCCTCCAACTATTCCTCTCAAACAACAATAAGTATCTAAAATAACAACTTCAAGGTTTAAATATGGAACACAATATATGTCGTTGCTCAGATTCTTTCCGGAAATGTGGAAGATCTGCATGTAGGACCCAAAGACACGGCTTCTCCATTGCACTTAAGTTTGGCGGGTAATTAGGGTTAGATTTTGCAAGAACGTTTGGAAATTGGTTCAGCATTTACGCTGACCCGGTAATAATGACATTCAATGTTTTCTAATGCAAGTATTTTGCCGTTAATAGATTCTGTCTGCCCCGCATTCAAGAGGTGTCGAGTTTGAATCTCGTTTAGCGTGAGTCCTCTGGATCCGTGGATTTCATTTATTCTGAAAATGGATATCGGGTAACTATGGAATCTAGGCTCATTTGAACAACGCAGCTTGCTTTGTCCGATAGGACTCACGTCGGAGAACGTCAAATAAAAATAAAAGCACAAGCACACACTTCAAGGCCCGTCTCAGTAGCGTGGTGGTAGCGTGTCTGACTCACTTTCAAGAAGTCCCGAGTTCGAATCTCGGTGAGGGCGAGGTATCTAATTAAGGCTTTATCCGGGGTTTCCCTTATCCTGAAAGAGGAATGTATGGTAACTCTAAGCTCTATGGACCCTGGAATTATTTAGGCATCATTTCACCAATTCTATTGATCGTCCGATATGACTTAATGTTAGAGGTGGTAAAATTAAAAAAAAAAAACACGCTTTAGAAGTAGTAAAGGTGCATCCTTGGGGCGCGAAAAGCCAATATCCTGAATTGGAGATTGTAAATATGAAATATTTTTCTGATTAAGAATCAGGAATTGTTACAACAAACATCGTGGAATTCAGTTTAAAAAATTGTATGTTTATTAGGTTTTCCCCAGCACAGACAAGAGAACATATTTGTGTGTAACATTGGCACGTTTTGTTCTTTTGGATGAAATATGCAGCAGGCGATAGAGGTTAGAAAAGTCTAAAACGTTATTGAGAATGTTCATATTTTGTAGTATAATGATAACATTCTATTAATTTACAGTTATTCACGAATAGTGGCATGTGATTTATATGCGATCTTCTTTTGGCCTGTAAATCTGTGACCCAAAGATAAATGGCACGTTTGGTTCTTACGAGCATTATAAGTACAGAATTTCCCAAGGATATCACAGATTTCCAAGGAAATCCACTGCAAAAAAGTACTATAAGAAGTTTTCGGCAACTTTGATTTACTCCAAAGTAAAGCTATTTTTATTAATATTAAGGTATAATTATGATAATTTCCTGTAAAATAATTTCATATCACTAATATTTTGGGGGATTTTCTTCTGAAGACTCGTTCATGTCGAAGAATCCTTTGGTAAACCGTAAACTTTCATTAAAAATAACACTTTGGTTATTGCATGGTCTTTCAAATCTTGTGCTGAAGGTTTGTATGCTGTTTAATTGTAAACACGTTGAAGAGGCATTTGTTTTTCTACATATGTCATTCTGAAACTTCAATGATACCAACACAAAATGGGTAAGGAATCGATACAAAGGGTTAGCGAAGGAACATCGCGTGCCATCTGTTGTGAAAATAGGCAAAACACCTCCAGAAGTTGGGCAATGCTGCCGTGCCGTGTTTGGCGCTGCAACTCGGAACAGGAGACGAATGTCTGCTAAAATGGTTTATCACAATAAGACACAAGGAGTTCCAAGAACTGTTCAGTATATTACGTTTCGATATGATTTTTGCATATGATTACCTTCGTTTTCGTTACCTTCGATTTCACGTTATGTTACTCAATGATTTATTATTCCAGAGAGGGACAAGAATAACATAGTAGCGTGGCCATTAAATCAGAAACTTTTGTTTATACGGCAGGAGAGGTTTGTTAACACATAATGACTTCCAGTTGGCCTTGCTCTACAGTAAGTACAATGTTATTGTAATATCTTCTATGAATGGATTAGAGGAAGTCACCGCAGCATTATTACGGGGTGGACTATGAGGTACTTCCATAAATACTTAGAAGTAAATGCTTCCAAAAGCAGAAAGGCACTGATGTGTTTCTACCAACATCACAAAGTAAAACTGCAGAAGAACTTCTAGTGGAACTGGTACGTACTACTAAACCCCTTAACTAACATTCCGAATGGAACTCGAAATATTTCCCTGAAACTTGAAGTTAATTCCAGAAAAGAAACGCTCGACACATTACTAGTTACTTTCCTCTAATTTAAGGATGATATTACGCTTATTCCAGCCTTAGTGAGCTAGTTCTAATTCAGGGCAGCAACAGATGGCAGCAGATGTACTAATAAGCAAGAGATTACGAGCATCTGTAAATTTTGGAAAGCGAAATGTTTCCAGTAAGTCACTATGAAGTAAATAAAGTAAAATTTAGAAGCAGAGATTGAAATGTTCTTGTACTGCATAGCCAACTAGCATAAACGTCAGTACATCTTTCATAGGTTTCGATCTTCTGAGAACTGATATATGCGGGAAAGGTTTAAATTTGGAAAAAGCAGATCTCTGTACCATCCTTGAAGACAAGATGAATCACTATGTTGCAGTTTCCATTGGTGTGGCCTTTCCATTGCACTTAGGTTTGGCCGCCATATGGGACTTGATTCTGCAGTAATTTTTGGAACTGGGGCAGTATTTACGCTGCCCCGGTAATAATTACATTTAATTAATCTTACTGTTATGGGTAGCAGTTCCATACTTCTGTTGCTTAATCAATGTAAATAGTCAAGAAGTTAAAGTTGAAAACTTTTGCGGATACAAAAAAATTACACAGTCTTTGAAGGCCCGCGTCTGTGGTGTGGAAGAAGCTTGTCTTCCCCGTACTCACGGTGTGTAGAGCTTGAATCTGGGAGTCCTCTGGATAAGTTTTCCTTTATGTTAAAATATAAATTACGGATAGCTAAGCTCCATGGAACTAGGGCTCATCTGAGCAACGCGTCGCGTATTGTCCAATTATTGTATTGTCTCCCACCCTCTTTCCCCTCTTTCTCCCTTCCTTCCCTCCCCCCTTTCTCCCTCTGTCCCAACATCTTTCCCTCCTTCCTTTCTGCTCTTCTTCGCTTTCTTTCTTTTTTCTCCATTTCTTCTATTCATTGTATTCTTCGTTCATGATAAAATTGCCAGCGATCTTCTGTTGACCCGTAAGTCTGTGTAAGGTTACATTTGAAAGAAGACCTAAATATATCATAGCTTGTTTCATTTATTAGTGTGGTTGTTACTGTTGGTGTAAATACCTTCTTGACTTTTTAAGGCGATCAAGGAAACGAATAGTTGCTAAAGTACCTTATCCTCAGGTTAAGCAGCTAACGCTTCAATACTTTTGAACTTAGTTTCTATCTCGAACTTGGTGTGCCAAGTTCCAATTTGAATTGGAGTAAATTGTTGGTGTGATGATCCTATTAGAAATGAATATTCTCACAACTCATATGAAACAATTTATAATAATTCATAACATTTTGATACTGAATTTTTTCTGTTTATATAGTTTTATTTCCTAAAAATTAGCAATTATTGCTGCTGTAATAAAATGTAAAGTTTATAAGATGAGTAACTTGAGATTATTTCAAAATTACAAAACTTATGGCAGTATTCATTTAAAGCAATGATTTAAAATTAAGTTACACCTACAATTATATTATTAGATAACTAAGGGTTCCACATATATAAAATAGGTAAACTTTGTAGCATGTAGCATTTGTCCAAATATTCAGGAGGTAACTTTACAGTTTTAAAGGATTTAATTTCAGCAAGCTCGTCCTTACAGTAGGAGTGGCCAATTTCAATTTGGATAAAGATTTCCCAGTTAGCACATTCAGTGAACTCGGTTATTATTATAATATAAACTTAGCTTGTTTTTTGTTTCTGGTATACATATCATATGAAGAGGATTTACTGTATTGTACACAATATTTTAGTGTCAATATCTGATCTGTATATGTGTATGGAACCTCTAGTACACACATAGTAGTTCAGGTTAAAATGAGTATGTAGGTTTGTATATGTACGCTTGTTTGCAGTGAAAGGTTTAATTCATACATAAATGGCACCGTTGTCGTTAACGATAATTATAGGTACAGTGTTCGTGTCGTGATTAATTTAATTCGGAGGACCACTTGATTTTAGCAGAATCAAGGAAACTGTTTTGTGGACTGTACTCGATAGAGCTGTATTCATATCTCTGGATAAATTTATTGCACACGCTACATTTCTTGTATGAATAATCATAAAGAAGACAATACATTAACATTTAGAGAAACTAAAAATGTCTTTTCACTGCAACAACGTTGCATTCAGCCACACCACGAAACACATCACATCAATGTTCTTGTCTCAAACATGTCTCAAAGATGTCTGACCAACTAACCGGAAAAAGACTACTTTCTTGCACGCTGGTGAGTCACATGACCAGTTTGCCGCATAACCGGCGCCAAGTAAAATATTCATGCGCCCGACAAACACATGACGATCATGGCGCAAACATACTGGGGCCCAAAAAACTGAACAGTTTTTTTAATTTAACATAGGCACACTTTGAAAAATATCACTGTTGTTCTTGAACTGGCAGAGGACACAGTTTCACAATGGGACGCCTATATTCACCCTTAGAAGTTCGCACTGTAGCTACCCGCACTAAACCATCACCACCAGGATGAGTCTCAGTGATGATTCCAAGTTCCCAATGCAGAGGAGATGAATTGTCTTCCATTAGCAGGACCATGGTGTCTGCCTTAAGATTTTCACTGGAACTAGACCACTTTTGCCTCTGCTGGAGTGAATGTAGATAGTCGGTTGACCACCGCCCCACAGATGTTGTAGACGATCTTGGAGCTGTTGCCATTTCTGTAACTGATTCAGATTGTCAGAACAAGGTGATGGTATGGAAGTTAATGGTTCTCCAATGAGGAAATGACCTGGAGAAAGGTAGGAAGTACCAAAAGGATCATCAGTGAGGCGTAGCAATGGACGGGAGTTCAAGCAAGCCTCAATTTGAATTAGTAATGTGGTTAATTGTTCATAGGTCAGTACTTGTGTATCCATTACTCTACGAAGATGATATTTCAAAGATTTCATTGCAGCCTCATGTAATCCTCCAAAGTGGGGTGAGCTGGGTGGTATAAAATGCCATGTGCATTCATTAGATGAAGCGTAGTCTTGTACAATCTCTTGGTGCTTGCGAGATTGCAAAAGTAGTCTAAGTTCTCTAAGTTTGTTGTTAGCACCTACAAAATTTGTGCCATTGTCACTTAGGATCTCTTTACACAATCCTCGTCTAGCTGTAAACCTTCGTAAGGCAGCAAAAAAAGCATCAGAAGTCATATCTGAAACCAACTCAATGTGAATTGCCTTTGTGGATAAACAGACAAAGATAGCTATATAGGCCTTCACCTGACTCTTGCTGCGAGGCGAGTCATAACGTAGGAAGAATGGACCAGCGTAATCAACTGCAACTCGTAGGAAGGGTCTCGCTGGAGTCACTCTGTAGCTAGGTAGATTGCCCATTAATTGTTGAGCTCCCTTGGCCTTGAGTTTGAAGCACGGCAAGCACTTGTGTAGGACTGACTTAAGAATTTCCCTTAGTCTCGGTATCAAATACCGTTGTCGAAGAGAAGAGGTAAGTAGCTGATTGGAAGCGTGCAAAAGTTTAACATGTTGACTTTCAATAATTAGTTTGGTAAGATGATGCTTAGGAGGTAAGATGAGCTGATGTCTGAACTGGAAGGGAGTTTCAGCCTTGTCAATTCTTCCCCCTACTCGGATTAAACCTCCATTGTCGACAAATGGATGCAAAGATTTCAATGAGCTTTTAGTAGGAACGTGTCCTTTATCATTAAGTTCTGTTAACTCTGTGATCTAAGCTGATTGTTGAGCAAGTTTAATGCAGCAGTGCAATGACTGTTGAAGCTCAAGTGCTGAGAGAGGACCTTGCCGTCTCGTGTTGCTGTTTCTACAGTTGAATGCAAATCTCAGCATGTATGCTCTCACTCTCTGGAGGCGTAACAATTTTGAAAAACGAGAAATGATATCATCACTTTCTGTAGTGACCATCAAGCATGCAGTAGTGCGTTGCTCAGTGGCATCTTGAATATCTAATCGTTTGGGTTGTTCTGGCCAAGATGCAAAGGGTTGTGAGATCCAATCAGGACCTTTCCACCACAAGTCATTTGAGGCAATAGGTTCAGTTGAAACTCCTCTTGAAATGAGATCTGCTGGATTATTTTGAGTAGCTACATATCGCCAAGCAGCAGTTTCTGATAACTCTTGTATTTGTGAAACTCTGTTGGCTACAAAAGTCTTCCATTTGTGTGGGTTGGATTTAATCCATGCTAGTACAATCATAGAGTCCATCCATAGATAGTTCTGTGAAGTCTGCAGCTTAAGGTTAGCTACAACCTTGTAAAGTTTAGCGAGTAGTAAAGCACCACAAAGTTCGAGCCGAGGAATGGTTTGTTTCTTTAATGGTGCAACCTTGGATTTGGAGCAAAGAAGTCTAGTTTTCACCTCATTGCAGCTCTTCATAGAACGAAGATAAATACAGGCACCATAAGCCTTTTCTGAGGCATCGCAAAACCCATGTATTTGTATGTCCCTTAATGTACCTGTGATTAGGACGTGTCTTGGAATACGTATAGCATGAATGATGGACAATGTCTCGCAGAAATTTAGCCATTGTTGGATGAGGTGAGATGGTATCAATTCATCCCAACCGAGTTTTTCCAACCAAAGAGATTGTAGAAACATCTTGGCATTTATGACAATAGGACTCACTAGGCCTAAAGGATCAAAAATAGATGATATGACAGAAAAGTATGCTTCGTTTGGTGTAGCTAGAATTTAGATTATCCTGAAAAGATGGATTGTCTTGTATCTGGAATTGATCTGTTCCAGGATGCCAGAGGAGACCAAGAGCATGCACATTTTCACTGCTATCCAATGAAAGTGGAAGTTGTGTCTCTCTGTGTTCCGGTGGAATGGATTTTAAAATATCTTCATGATTAGAACACCATTTCCTAAGTGGGAATCCACCACTGTCTAACATCTGAAGTAGCTGCCTCTGAATATGTAAAGCTTGCTGTAGATCATTATGACCACATAAGCAATCATCTACGTAGAAGGATTCACGAATAGCTTGAGAAGCTAGTGGATATTTAGCCTCTTCCTCTGAAGCTAGTTGATGGAAAGTCCTTATGGCCAAAAAGGATGCAGGTTTGGTACCATATGTGACTGTAGTAAGAGCGTAATCCTTGATAGGTTCATCTTTGTTTTCTCGCCATACTATTCTTTGAAGATCTTGATCATCAGGATGCATTTTCACTCGCCTGTACATCTTAGAAATGTCAGCTGAGAATGCATAGCGATAAGTTCTGAATCGAAAAATTATGGAGATAAGGTCATCCTGAATAATAGGACCTAACTTCAGCACATCATTCAAGGATAGTCCTGAAGATGACTGTGCAGATGCATCAAATACAACTCTGGTGCGAGTAGTAGTAGACAAAGGTTTGAAAACTGCATGATGCGGAAGATAGTAACAAGGTTCGCCTTCCTTTGGTGGTGACACTTGCTTCATGTGCCCCATGGATTCATATTCAGAGAGAAATTGAGTGTAATCTTCTTTAAGTGTGATGTCGTTTTGAAGACGTCGTTCTAAGTGCATAAAGCGATTGATGGCTTGCTGTCTAGGTTCACCTAAGCAATTTTTGTCCTTCTTGACGGGTAGACGAACTGTAAAGCTACCATCGACATTACGAGTGGTTGTTTTTACATAATATTCTTCACACTCCTTTTCCTCCTTAGTAAGAACATGCTGAGGAAATTCTTCCAAATCCCAGAAACGTCTTAACTGTGTGTCAAGGTTATCAGTGCTGATGAAGAAATTATGCTGAGGCGAAGACTTAGCCTTGTACTTCTATGATGACCTTGGAATAGGGCCTGATATTATCCAACCGAGAGCTGTGCTGGCTAGTATAGGATGTCCTTGTTTCTTTAAGGTTTTCCCATGCAATAACTCGAAGAATAAGGAACTTCCGATTAGGATTTCAACTTCATCAGGAATGTTGAACCTAGGATCTGCTAATGGAATGCTAGAAGGAATATTCCAGTTGCACAAATTGATATGTGTGGAAGGTAGTTTTCCTGTTATACGAGGAAGTACTAGACATTCAATTTTAGTCTTAAAATCATGTACCATAGATTTCAGATTGACCTGAACATGGTGAGTGGCCGTAGAAATGGTGTCATTTATACCATTGATAGGCGTATCAGCTGTCACCTTATTAAGCTGTAAGCGCTTCGCAAGATCTGCAGTTATGAAATTGGATTGACTGGTAGAGTCGAGGAGTGCTCTACATTGTATGAGATTGCCATATCTGTCTTCCACTTGCACTAGTGCGGTGGCAAGCAAAACCTGCTGTGTAGATTTTGATTTAAAAGAACAGTAGCTAGATGGCGCGTCAATTGTTCTAGTAGAATCATTTACAGGGCTAGATGAAGTTGCACGTGAAGCATTTTCTCTGTTACTAACATGAAGCAACTTGCTGTGAGTGGATGAGCCACAATTGCAGTATGAAGCACGATTACATCTACTTGATATGTGATTAGGAGCAAAACAATTGTCACAAAGGCGCTTGGATTTAATGAAAGTCCAACGCTTATGCACATTAAGGTTTTTGAAGTCATCACAATTATGTAGCATGTGATTGCACTGACAAAATGGACATACACGATCACTCGTGGATAGGTAAGAGATTTTACTGCCTCTGCTATTGGGCTTAGCAAAGTGCAAGTCAGTCTTAGGCTTAACTACCGTCTTGTAACATGCAGTGTAAGCAAGCAATTCAAAAGAGTGTGCTCTTGCTTCTAAAAATTGCATAAGAATCTCCAAAGAAGGGAAGTTTTGAGAATCTATTTCACTCTCCCATTCTCTGCGTGTGGTGTCAGACAAATGTTCTAGGAGAAGTTGCATTAAAATGATTTCATGCAAAGGCACTTCAAGTTTTAATGCTTCAATGGCATTCAAGTTATTTTGAAAATGGATGAGCAAGGTACGTAGTTCACTTACTGTTTCCTTATGCATTACTGGTAGTGCTAATAAATTTTTTATATGAGCTGTAGCTATTAATCTTGTATTGTTATAGCGTGAGCATATGAGCTCCCATGCTACATCAAAATTTTCACTAGTGACATGTATGTTCTGTATTAGTGAATGAGCTAGTCCCTTGTGAGAGGAAAGTAAGTAGTGATATTTCTGAATAGCATCTAAAGCTTGGTTGTTTACCACTAAGCTTGTAAATGTGTCATAGAAATGTTTGAAATGAGTGACATCACCCTCAAATTTAGGTAATTGTATCACAGGTAGTTTGATAGCTTTAGCTGCTTGTGACGATTGCGACTGCACTGTGTGCTGCGAATGTCCAGAACCATTTTCTTGCTGTTCATGATCCTGCATTAATTCAGCTAACCTAGCTTTCAATTCGAGGTAACTGTTTCTTGTTTCCTCCTTGTGTTCTGCATGCATATCTAATTCAGTTTCGCTTCCACAAGAGATTCAATTTGGGTCTGAATAGCTTCATATTTGTCCCAAATTTCACTTAAGTTATCGAAATTAGCTCTCAATATGAAAATGTTGACCTGTTCTGGTAATTTATCAAGAAATTTTCGAACAAAGGTAAGTTCTCTTTTGATTATACCCCTTCTTTTGACAAGAGCTTTCAAATCCTGCTCCATATTGAATGGTTATGAGACTTGCTTAAAGGAGAGAAAGAAAGAAAGAAACGGAATGTTCTGACCTGAAATGTGTTGCGATGCAGGCTTCTGCGTTGTTGCGAATGAAATGCTGATAATCTGCTTTGTAGATCCCGATGCCTGGCGTCCTGGGGCCCACTGAATCCATGCAGAAGAAACTGTTGCGATGCACAGTAATATCCGCCCGTGAAGGACCAATGTTCGTGTCGTGATTAATTTAATTCGGAGGACCACTTGATTTTAGCAGAATCAAGGAAACTGTTTTGTGGACTGTACTCGATAGAGCTGTATTCATATCTCTGGATAAATTTATTGCACACGCTACATTTCTTGTATGAATAATCATAAAGAAGACAATACATTAATATTTAGATAAACTAAAAAACGTCTTTTCACTGCAACAACGTTGCATTCAGCCACACCACGAAACACATCACGTCAATGTTCTTGTCTCAAACATGTCTCAAAGATGTCTGACTAACTAACCGAAAAAAACTACTTTCTTGCACGCTGGCGAGTCACATGAACAGTTTGCCGCATAACCGGCGCCAAGTAAAATGTTCATGCCCCCGACAAACACATGACGATCATGGCGCATATATACAGCATTTTGCAAGGATGCGACATAGATTTCGAAGGAAATCCACAGTGAAGGTTACTATAAGAAATTTTAGACAACTTGGATTTACTCAAAAAAATTTAATTTTTATTACAAATAATGTACACTTATGATATTTTCCTGTAAAACAAATGCATATCATTTATATTTTTCAGAATTGGCTCTGAAGACTTCTTCATTTCGAAGATCGTCGTCGTCGTTGCAGTTGGCAGGCTGAGGAACAGCCCGACGGGGGTAATTTCGCGTTCCTTACAGGATAGGAGTTAACCACGGAGTGTCGGGGAATGTGTGTTGCAGGATAGCTGGTGAAAATCAGGTAGTGGGTAGAAGGGAGGTAGCTTAGTACGCATGTATTTTTATATCTCGACAGATGGAGGGCGATGCGCAGTGATATCTGGAGGAATTCACTTCAAAGCGGTTGCAACAGGAGCGTTGGGCAGGTCACTGGCGTATTAGAAGCGAGCAAGTAAACAAGTGCAGAGCTACTCGGTAATACTACAGCTTGTTTCAAAGTGTGCGGGTCTCCTGGTTCTAAGAGAACATTTAGAAGTGATGCCTCCTAGCAGCATATTAGTAAATAAAGTGCTACATTTAAAAACAAGAGAAGTAGTAACCAATGTCTGTAGATTTATTGAAAAGGAACAATGGTCTTGGTCAGCTATAAAAATCTGGGAGGGGGCATCCGAGGCAACAGTGGTATGTGAAAGCAGTTTGGGTGAGTTATTAAGGAAAGAAGAGCCATTGGTGTTAGTGAAACAACGTCCTCCTCTATGCCCAGGAAACGAAGATTCAGAACATGCACAAAATCTAGTTTGATGGTTTTAATTCAGAAGTAGGTAAGCGAAGTGCAGATAAGTTTTAAAATAGAGAAAAACGAAGATCAACTCTGAAGAAAGTGCTTATGAAGCTTCAAAATTGTATTGACTTCTAAGGCAGTGTCTGAACCTTAAGAAGAGTTAATTTGAAGTTAGAATATATATGGAAAAAATAAGCGTGACAGACAAATTTTAATCGAACATCGTACAATACGGGCAAAAAGGCTTAGGTATTTGCGAAATATTCAGAGATGTCACAGTGAGGTTTATATAGCTGAAACTTATATCAATTTAGCACACACTAAACCAATACCTGGAGTGAAATTCGTCACAGGGACTCTGTACCGATGTTAGTTGTTGGTTATCGTTGGTTATCGTGCCTACTGAAGGAGAACAAGGTTTTTTTCAAATGCCTATGTACTATTTTAGATCCTACCATAGAAAGAGTTACAACTTAGTTTATAAGATCTGCAATTCTGGATTCGATAGTAAGATTTAGTTTTAGACACCATATCCACCGTACTCCCCTCTCGTATTCTTACGCGTGTGACGCATTGTTTTTTTTTCTAATTTTGCGTCCTCCAACGTTAAGTCATATCGGACGATGAATGGAATGGGTGAAATGATGCTCAAATGAGCCCAGGGTCCATAGAGATTAAAGTTTTCCGACATTCGTCTTTCAGGATAAGGGTAAACCCCTGATAAACCTTACCCAGATAACTCACCCTGACCGAGATTGGAACTCGGGACCTCTTCAACGTGAGCAGACTCTGTACCACCACGATACCGAGGTGAGCTGTGGTGCTAGGTGTACTACCCCCACCACATTTGCTACTCATCTGTACGGCGGATGACTTTTGTCAAGGTAAAGTAATACATCTGTACTCCTCGACGGCTGCAGAGTCGGGTGCAACGCCCCTCGTGCACCGCCGGAGGAAAATAATTTTGAAGAAAGAAAATTGTAAAAATTTTGAAATTCCAGACAAGTAACTTCGATGTGAAAATTTGACAAGGCTGATGGGGTAGTCTTAGGGTTACCGGATTGGCTCACAAGACATCCGGGGAAGCCGGTATGGCTTTAGTCGTTTCCTTTTGTAAACCGTAAAATTTTGATATAAACATCACTTGGGTAAATATGTTATCGTGGCCCAACCACGACAGGATTTTTTTTTCAACATTTGTCGTTTTGTAACGTCAATGATACCAACACAAACTGCGTAAGGAATCAATACATAAGCGTAGCAAAGGGACATCTCGTGCTATCTGTTGTGAGAACAGGCAAAATGCCTCACGAAGTTGGGCAATGCAACTGTGCCGTGTTTTGGCGCTGCAAATTCGAACACGAAATTATATACTCTTAAAGTTTTTGATCACAATAAGACACAAAGGAGTTCCAAGAACTGTTCAGTATATTACGTTTAGAGGCTTAAGCTCCTTCCTAAATTAATGAAATTACACTTCCTTAAACAGAAATAATAATCTTTCCTCCACAAAGTTTAATAAGCGACTCTTAAAGTCAACCATATTTAAATCTATAAATGTCAGTGTAAAATTTGAAATTCTGCGTTCCGTTGTTTGCCACAGCAGTACACTTTTAACATGTGATTACCTAGGGTATATCTTACACCTTATGTTACTCTATGGTTTCTTACTCTAACGAGTTCTAAGAATAACATTGTAGCGCCGACCTGCTGACCATTAAATCAGAAACACTTCTTTTAACGGCTGGAGAGTTCTGTTAACACTCTGTGATTTCCAGTTGGCTTTGCTTTATTGTAGCTGCAACGCCATTGTAATATGTTCTGTTTATGGGTTAGAGGAAGTCATTCAAGCATTACTACGCAGTAAACAATGAACTGCTTCCACCAATATTCCGAAGTAAAAAAATAGAAAAGTGTCCAAAATCGTTTACTATTTATTTGAATAATGTTATCTGTGTTACCTAAATAAAAATTGCATTGTATAGGTATAGAAAGTTTACAATAAATTACACTGAAAAACCTGAAGTACTTTCATTAGTGGAACTGTAGGTATTAATTAATTAGAACCAAATGAAAAGTCCAGTGCAACGGTTGGGACTTGAACCACGGATCTCCTGGTTTCCATCCAGTCTCTCTAACTCCTTGAGGGACAATGACCAACATGCCAACGTGACATCTAATTAACTCATTATACTTTCCCGGTTTACCACTTAGACTTCTCATATGCGATATATACATTTGTGGCGACTTTTTATTGTAAGTACTTAATTAGCAGAACTTTTATCAGAAATTAATTGCTCTTTCACACTAGCCGTGTGTAGGACGCACTATGAAAGAGTAGAGCCAGACTGAAAAATACAATGCCATAGCTGGGATTTGAACCACGGATCTCCTGGTCTCCGCCCAGTCGCTCTAAACCATTGAGCCACTATGGCCAACGTGCCGACATGACATTAAGTTCTCCAACTGACTTGTATTTTTCCCGGTAATCCATTAGGAGTTCTCATAAACACATGAGATACTACAGGAATTTTATCGTTGAACTCTTTAGATTACATTTATATTGAGAAATTGATTCTTTCTGAACTAATCCGATTAAATACATTACTTCTGTATATGGATATTTTATTTAATTAGATCCAACTGAAAAACTCAATGCCACGGCCGGAAATTGAAACACGGATATCCTGGTCTCAATCCAGTTGCTCTAACCCCTTGGTCTACCATGGACAACAAGCCGCTTTTCCTAGTCCTTGTGGACAAAGTGCGAGACGCTGATACCCAGCCGATCGATACTGTCCGCAGGCTGATTTTCACCGTCGTGAAAGTTGAGCGCTTTCACGGCAAAGGACCGGTGCAGTGCCATCGATGTATGGGCTTCCACCACTCCAGCACAATGTGCCAGAGCAAGCTTGCGTGCTTGAGGTGTGCGGAGCTGCATATTTTGATGGACTGCCCCAAGCCTCCTGAAGAACGTCAGTGTGCAAACTGTAAAAAACCGCACGCCAGCGTTTACAAGGGCTGCCAAACGGGGCGACGCATCATCGAGAGCCGCCGTCAGGGGCATCCTGAGCCGGCCACCATCCGCCAGGTTGTGTCTTCGTGGCCGCCCTCAAGAAGGCCAAGAACACGCTGCAGCAAGCGGAAGCGATTGCTGTAGAAGCACCAGCCCCTACACCACCACCTCCGACCGAGGAAAGGAAACCCGCACCCTCACAAGGCAGGGGGAAAAAGAGCGGGAGGACCAGATCTAAAAAGAGCGGGAAAGCCGCTGTTCCACCTCCTGCGCCGAGAGCCAACGATCAGGACCAGCCTGAGGCGCTGGCCTCCGCTGCTGCTGCACCACAGCCTGTGCCACCGGTAAACCTGTACCAGCGGCAACCACGGCGGCACCAGCCAGCCCAGCACCTCAGTCCGCTGCCTTTGGGGGCACGATATCCCAGGCGGACCTGGACGAGTTCCAGGCTCTTTCCCTGTGGTTCGTTGACCTAATACAGAGAGCCCTCTCGGCCCTACGCAACTGCAAGCTGCTGGTCGAGAACCCTGCATTGACACTGATGCAGAAGCACGCCATTGTGCTCAGAACGCTGGAGGAGCTGTTCCCGGGGTCCGCTAAGCAATGACATCCAGACTCGTCCGGAGGCCATTAAGAGCCGCGTTCTGAAACGCGAACGGCAGCCGGGGTCATGATCATAGAGTCCTTGAGTTTGTGAAGTCTTTTGGAATTGATATTCTGATTGTCTGCGAAACCCATCTGGATGCTGCAACCAATTTCTCGATGCCTAGCTTCGGTCTGATGGGGTCGGCCGACGAGGTGGAGGCAAAGCCATCTTCATCAGGAATCACATCACGTACTCACCTTTCCCACTCCCCCCACTCCAGCACTTGGAAGCCTGTGCCATTCGGCTTGCCGTTGGCGGGCTAGAGACGCTGTTGGTAGTGGCCTACGATCCTCCTGATGCTCGCTTCTATAAGATGGACTTAACCTCCTGTTCAACCTTCATCCAGTGATATGCATCGCCGGCGACCTCAACGCGAAACATGCCCACTGGCATAGCCACACAGCTAACACCAAAGGGTGTGGGCTCTACCGCCTTATCAGCGGAAACCCAAGCCTTGTCACGCACGGCCCGAGAGGCCCTACGTTCCATCCAGCCCACGGCAGGCCAGATGTGCTCGACATCATGCTCACCAAAAACTTTCCATACCATCTAGACCTCTCGGCAGTCAACAAACCTGACTCCGACCATTGACCCGATCCTGGTGGACTCTAGCGTTGACATGCCAGCTCTGTTAAACCCAGACTGGACATATGAGGTCGACTGGGATGCAGCCATCCTGAACCTGAGCCAGTCAGTAGACCCGTGACCACGTATCGATTCCATCGATGCGCTGGAAGCGGCAGCCTCTCACTTCTCACAACACATCGTAAATGTGGTACGTTCTCACACATACCGCATTCCCGCAAACCACCACAACCCATGACCTTTCCAAATGAGCTCCAGCAGCTGCTTAAAGCCAAAGCAACTGTCCGGAAGCTATGGCACCGCCACCCTAGGATACAGGCAGTCTACCAGATATTCAAATCCCTGGCAAGAAGGCTGCTTCGTGCTCACTGCTCTGCGGCCTGGGAGGCAACAATGAAGCGGGTGGACCTCATGGAGAAGCACCCGTGCCAGATTATCCGTTCCTTACGGAAGGATAGAAGACAATACCAGCATCCTCTCCATGGCACTCGAGGGCGACTCGCCTTTTGTGCCCCAAGAATAGGCCACAAGTTTCGCAGACTATCTAGAGTCTCAATTCGAGCCACGGGATGACCCGCAAGACGACGAGTTCACCAAACTCATGGAGGAAGCGGTGGAATACCTCTACGAGGACCCCCCTCCCCCACGCGATGTGATCTACATCCCCATTGCCACCCCCAAACAGGTTGCAGTACAAATCCGTAGCCTCAAACCAAACAAATCCCCGGGGCATGATGGTGTCACGGCACACTCATTCTCCGAAATCTTCTCAAAAGAGCTGTGATCCACTTCACGCGGATTTACAATGCATGCCTTTACCTCTGCCACTTTCCAACTTGTTGGAAAGAGGCGAGGGTGGTCTGCATTTTGAAGCCTGGCAAAGATCCACTCTTCCCTTCCAGCTACCGGTCCATAAGTCTCCTTTCAATCGTCTCAAATGTATTTGAGCGATTGCTCCTGGCATTCGAGGGCATCTCGCCTTTGAGCCCCAAGAGAAGGCATCGAGACTTCTGGCAAGGCAACGTGGTGTGTTTTGGCGCTGGAACTCGGAACACGAAACTTTATTTTCTAAACGTTATTTATCACAATAAAAGACAAAGCAATTCCAAGAATTGTTCAATAAATTATGTACTAACGCTAAAGCTCATTCCTAAAGGTATGAAATTAATCTTCATGAAAAATATATAGATAACCTCCATGCAGTTTATGAAGCAACTCTTAAACTCAGTCATACTTTAGAAACTATAAGTTTTAGTGTAAAATTCTGGGTTCCGTTGATTGTCACTTTACACAAATGTCATTACATTTACTACATGTGATTACCTAGGGTATATTTTACACGTGATGTTACTCTATGGTTAATTATTCCAGGGAGTTCAAACAGTAACATAGTAGCGTAGAGCTGTTGGCCATTAAATCAGAAACACCTGTTTGTACTGCTGTAGAGGTTTGTTAACACATAATGTGACTTCTAGTTGGATTAGAGGAAATCTTGCAGCATCATTATGGTGTAAGCATTAAAGTACTCCCAACAATACTCAGAAATAAGATAATAAAATTGCTTCCAAAAATTAACTGAAGCAAAAACGAGGTACTTCCTTCAATAGAACTGCAGAAGAACTTCCAATAGTACAAGCAGATATTGCTAAAGACCGTAACTACTTGTCAGAGAAGAACGTCAACTATTTTCGTGAAACATGGGAGTAATTCCACTAAAGGAACTCACTCCACACATCGCTAGTTAGGAGGGGAGCACTAAAGGTACTAAAATCTCTCATCAGATGTCAGTACTAGCTGTAGAAGGTATACGGAATTAGAATAATTGGAACGAAAAATCAGTTAATGAGTGCACTAAACATAGTAGCTACACTGGATATCTGACTTTTACATTCCTATAACTCAAGGCTAACACTGTATTCTAATCAATCTTAGTGGGCAAGCGAAACTGCCTGTCATGTGCAGAATGCCAACAGATGTCAGGTGGTTTGATATTCTGCGTGAGAGTATGGAAATATGTACGTTTTGTTACCTGAAATGTTATCAGCAAATCAGAATGAGGAAATAAAGTAGAATTTAGGGAAAAATATTCAGATGTCCTTGTACTGCATGAGGTAGTACAAATGCTGGTATTTGTCTTACAGTATTCGGTCTTCTGACTACTAAACAGCGTGGAAGGTTTAAAATATGTATAGAACAAAGGCCGCTGTGATGCAGGTGTCTGTATGGGTTTAATACAGTGCCCCATTGGTTGGCCTATCCATTGCACTTAGGTCTGGCCGACTATTATGGATAAAGCCTGCAATGATTTTTGGAATCGGGGCAGCATCCGCGCTGTCCCGATAATAACTACACTCAGTACTTCGTACAATAACCGTTACAGATTTCGTACTTGTGTTCAGTGACGTAGACTAGATTATTGGTAATTTATAATTGGAAATTTATTGTCTTTTCTATGCTAGCCCTGTGTTGACAATAATTCTACCTAATCTAACGGATTAATAAAGTTAAAGTTGTAAGTCTTTCCAGGGCTTAAATTTATTCTATTTTGAAGGCCGAGGCTCTGATAGAGGCAGACTCGACACCGTATTCAAGGGGTGTTGAGTTAAAATCTCGGTCAGCTTGTTACCTCTGCATAAGTTTTCTATTATCCTGAAAGGTTCATGTAAAGTATGCCTCACTTGGGATTTACCTACAGTGAACCAAAGGTTTCGGTGCGAATCCCCTCCTTAGTAATCCTAACTAAGCTCTATGGCTCTTTGGCTCATTTGAGCAACGCTTCATGCAATGAGAGATATGACTTACTTCACCTCAAAAACACAGTACGTAGCAGTAGTTACTACCACTGAACACAGAGAGCACTAGTACTGGAGCGCGAATATCCAACATTATGATTTGCTGATTCTAATTATGAAATGTTTAGCATATTGAGGGTCAACAACATTTAAAGTTGACATCCTAGATTTCAGTTTAAAAAAAGTTTCTGTTTTATAAATTTCTACCAGGAGCAAATTATTGAATACCTTTTGGTGTAATATCTGCATTGTTTATTGGTTCGGATGAAAGGTGTAGCACGAGATACACGTTAGACAATGTTTAAAAGGTATTGTGATTGTTAAGGTTTAGTACTGTATTGATTAATGATAATATTCTATAACTACTCAATTATCCATGAAGTGACCTATGTTTGCATTTTGCATTCTTCGCTGCGTTTAAACCCCTAATGGAAACTTGCAATCTAAAAGTACCTTATACATTTTGAGAAATATAAAACTTTATTTCAGTAGTTGATATTGCCTTAATGTATTGTAATTATTTTATCAATACAAACGTGTATTACTCGTGATTTATATTTCAGGTATAATTAGTCATCAGACAAAATGAAATATGCCATTATTTCTCTTGATTTCACATCAGAACTGAAGGGTCGAACAGAAAAATTGGGCCAATACAGTAAAGAATGTCTGAGATCACAATAAAAAACAGTTAAGGTAAATACAAACTAAGAAGCTTGTTGCTATGTCAGTATTCTTACTCTATAAGCACAGATGATTCAAATTATTCTTTTGTGTAGTAATGGAAATTTTGGTAAATGTTTAATTTTCTGTTGTTAGCGGCTCTGAGAAGCTTTGACTAAATGTTTTGTACCAAATTATAGCTAATAATTAAGGATGGCGTGCCAATAATAAACCGAATTTTTAGTATATAGTGTAGAACACAGAAGTAATTATTTCTAATAGAGAAGAAAGTAAGATATTTTGTACACCTCAGATATATTACATCCTTCGAATAATTTGCCTGCTTTTGGTCATTTTTTCTGAAGGCCACTAAAATTGCCTTTTTACGAAATGGGAATGTCTATCAAATAGAAAGTGTGAAGATTTTATTGTTGTAAAGTGTACTTTTATTCTGCAAACTATTCTCAAAGGATTTGTTTGCAAGAAAAATTCACAGGTCTCTGTTCGGAGTAAAATTGGCAACATCAGTATGGCTTCTAAGCCGTAAAAATTCCAAAAAGATTGCAATTATTTAATGTCTATTCTGTACCAATATAATATTCTTAATTATACAAAAACATTCATTTTAATGACCTGGAATTAACATGCAAAATATTATGTGAAATATATATACAGGGTGAACATAAAGTCTCGATCCATTATTGAGAAAACGATTGACTTTTTTAAAGAAAATCTGAAAGATGCTGACAACTGAAGAACGAATCGCTGTTGTTTCTCCACAGTTGAGGGGATTTTCCTATCATGAGATTCAAGCAGATTTTGAACGAAAATTCCATAAACCCGGTCCTACAAGTTCAATGTGTAAGCCTTGAAACGTTCGGGTAGACCCCGGGTGACCATTAAAACTGTGCAGCAGGAAAGCGATGCTGAGACCAGAAGACCGAAAGCATCAAAAAGGAGGTTAAGTCGAGAGTTGGGTGAACCACAATTGACAGTTTGGAAGATTCTGCATTTCACTTTGAAAAAACTGTCATACCATCTCCAAATTCGACATGCACTGGAACGGGAAGACCACGTTTGTCACGAAGAAATGTGTTACGACCTGTTGATGGCAGTTGAAGAAGCCAATTCGTTGCTAAATATGTTGTATAGGGATGAGGTCCCCTTCCACACATGTACCATGGTCAACAGACACAACTGCAGAGTGTGGGCGGATGAAAAACCAAATGCTATCATAGAAAGGGAACGAAACACCCCAAAAGTTAATGTGTATTTGGGGCTGACAAAATCGATGGTGTGCATGCCCATTCTTCTTTGGAGAACAAACAGTGACAGGCATTTCGAACCTGTTCCTTCAACCACAATTACAGCAGGCTGTCATTTTGGAAACTGTGGTTTTCCAGCAGGATGGAGTCCTTCCTCATTTCGCACTGATTATTCGGGAGTACCTGAATGCCACATTCCTACATGTACATGAAGTATTACATTGATTACAAGTACATGGTGGATTGGCAGGGATTCACAACGCTTATGGGTGTACCACGTTCCCCAGATCTGACACCTATTGATTTTCTTGCATGGGGATACCTGAAATCAGAAGTCTACAAAGTTAACACGACCTCCATTGCCATTCTTGAAGAGCGTATCCGGTAGGCAGTGCGCAACATTTTTTTAATAAAATATATATATACATATATATATATGTATATAGATTATTTTTTTCTTTTTTTTCCCTTATTTAACCGTATTTTCACTAATTCCATTTATTTTCTTATATATTTTCCTTAGTTTCACACATATTCACTATACACATAAACACCCATGCCTAAGGCGGGACTGAAACACGCGACCCTCTACGTGGCGGAACACTAGAGACATACGCTTTAGCGACCATGGCTACGAGGGCCGGCTGCATCACACCTGCAATGCTGAACAAAGTGTTTCAGGCAGCAGTACATCCCTGGTAAAGCTGTATGGAAGTGCAAGATGGTCATATCGTATGAGACTAAGAAAAAACCTTCATGGATTATGTGTTAGCATGGTATGTGGTTTACAGTACCTGTATTTGTTTAAATCTAATATTACGTTTTCTCAAAAATGGATCGAAATGTTTTGTTCACTCTGTACATATGAAATTATATGTTTGTTTCTGTGCAAAACCCGCTTTTAGGTAATAAGCACCTACATAATATTTTGATAAAGAATGATTTTTACTTCCTCGAAACCCAGTTTTCGAAACTCAGATGCTTGCTCCACTAATAGGCACGGGTAAACAGCCCAGAAGACCTCAGCTTATAATTGGGATTTCGCCTAAATATAACTGAGTGATATTCAGGCCGTCGTAATTGCCTTATCTTGTCACTATTTAGATACATTGTCACTGGGAAGGAACAATGACTCTTAAAACAACGCCATTGTCGCAGTCACTGAATAGATTGACATGTCTGAAATTGCAATACAGGTGAAAGAATTAGAAAAATAAATCTCACTGACAAAAGTTTCGTAGATAATTCTCGTTTGGTTGCTATAACTACTTTGTTTCCCTTTTGCTATCAACATACAGCAAACCTTTAATATATTAAGGTACACTTACCTGGAATGAACTTATTGGTTGAATTTGTGACAATGTGACATTGTTGCATTTATTGTTATTATATAACAGCTGCTTACTTTCTGGTATAGGTAGATGTTGTAGCAAGGGGATTTAGTATTCTACCCAATATTTTGATTACAGTATTAGAATCCCCACTACGCAAGAAGTAGTTTAGGTTCATAAGTGCGTGTGCGCGCGCGTTTGTGTGTTTACACACACGCGCGATTGGAAACTTGAAAGTCCGAAAGCGAAACTTTCAGTCTCTAGCGAGATCAGGCCTGAGCCCTCTACTGGGAGTACAATATTTTATAAGATAGGGCAAATGACGGTAGCACTTTGTTTTGGTGTTTTCTTTTTTATTCTTTTTTAATATATAAGTTGTGTACTGATACTGCAGTTTTTTTTTTGATGTGCCTAAAACAAGCCTTGGACTTTTGTATCTTTCGCCGGGGTCGACGTACTCACCTAGACCACGCATAAGAGAGTTGAAATTATGGGAGAGATTTTGATAGAATGGGAGTGAGAGGGTTTGGATGTGTCTGTTAGGGTAGCAATGTGTAGGTCACGACGGATTACTAGGTCAGTGATGTACCATGGGGAGTCCGTGGGAGTACGGAGGAATCGAGACTGTAGGACTACAAGGCGGTGTAGGTGAGTTTTAGCTACTATACCCCAAACGGCACAGGCATAAGTGATGGCTGGTCGGAGCACTTGTTTGTTAGAGGAGCAATTTATTGGATATGGATATCCCTGAGCGTCGATTGTACAATAGGTATAACATAACCATACGTTTGCTGACCTCGTTGGCTGTGTAGGTTATGTGGTCCTTCCACGTCAGTTTTACATCAAGCAAAAAGCCTAGATATCGTATATATGATTGCCAATGTACTTCCTCTCCGGCTAGACGAACAGGTGGTAGGTCTTCTAGCTGCCTTCTGGAGAAAGTGATGGCTTGGCTCTTCTGGGGATGGTCTCTCAAGCGCCATTGTTTGAAACAGGTTGTGAGGATGTCGGCGTATTGTTCTACGTGCAGCCATATAATGTCTAGTTGACATGGAGGTTACAGCTGTGTCTTCAGCAAAAACGTACAGTGAGCAGCGGAGCAAAGAAGGTAGGGTGCTGACTTAGAGAACAAAGATTGTGTGTTTATGTGTGCAGGGAAAGGTTTAACTCAAAGATAAATGGCACATGTGGTTTCAACCAGCATTTTAAGTTCTGCATTTATCAATGATATCACAGATTTCCAGGAAATCCACAGCAAGAAATTACTATAAAAATTTTCCGCAATATTTATTTACACAAAAGGAATAAACTTTTATCAAAACAATGCCTAATTGAAATATTTTCCTGAAAAATGAAAACGTAAACTAAAATTGTAATACAAACAAAGCTTTGGTAATTCCATAGTGTTTGAAACCTTATGGTGAAGCTTTGTTTGATGTTGAACAGTAAACACGTCAGAGAAATCACGTGAGCAGTTCCTTTGCGATTTTGAAATTTCAATGTTACCAACATAAAGTGCGTAAGAAATCAATACAACAGCCTAACAAAGGTACGTTGCGTGCCACCTGTTGTGAAAACGGAGCAATTACATGAAGATTTCAGGCAACCCAACGAGGTGTGTTTTGACGCTGCAACGCGGAACATGAAACTATATTTTGTAAACGTTCTTTATCACAATAAGACATAAAGGAGTCCAAGAACTGTTCAATATGTAATGCACCAACGCTTAAGCTCATTCCTATGATTAAAATATTATATTTCATGGAAAAATATATAGATAACCTACACGTAGTTTATGAACCAACTCTTAAACACAGGCATATTTTAGAAACTATAAGTTTAAGTGTAAATTTCTGGGTTCCGTTGATTGTCACTTTACACAAATAGCATTACAGTTATTACATGTGATTACCTGGGGTATACATTACACTGTGGTTTATTATTCCTTGGAGTTCAAGCAGTAACATAGAGGCGTAGACCTGCTGGCCATTCAATCAGAAATACATGTTTATACGGCAGGAGGGAATTGTTAACACATAATGTGATTTCCAGTGGTTTTGCTTTACGTTAACTAGAACGTCATTATAATACCTTCTGTTTATAGTTTAGATGAAATAATTACAGCATCTTTACGATGTAAGCATTGTAGTACTTTCTACAATACCCAGAAGAAAGATAATAGAAATGCTTTCTAAGATATACCAAAGTAAAAACTGAAGTACTTCCGTCAATACAACTGCAGAAGAACATCCAATGGAACACAGATATAGTTAAAGGCTGTAGCTACCTGTCAGAGAGGAATGTCAACTACTTCTTTGTAACATGGAAGTAATTCCCCTAAAGGAACTTGCTCGACACATCACTAGTTAGGAGGGGAGCGCTAAAGGTACTAAAATCTCTCATCAGATGTCAGTACTAGCTGTAGAAGGGATATGGAATTAGAATAACCGGAAGGGAAGAATAAGTTATTGAATATATTAGACATAGTAGCTACACTAGAGAATTCAGTGTTATATCCCTCTAATTCAAGGCTAACATTGTGCTCCAATCAATCTTAGTGAGACAACGCGAATGTCTGTCATCTGCAGAATGCCAACAGATGGCAAGTGATTTATTGTTCTGAATGAGGATATTGAAATATGTATGTTCTGTTAAGTGGAATGTTTTCACTAAATCAGAATGAGGAAAATGAAGTAAATTTTAGGAACAAATATTCAGATGTTCTTGAACTACATAATGAGGTAGTAGAAATGCCGGTATTTGTTTTACAGTATTCGATCATGTGACAACTAAACAGCGGGTAAGGTTTAAACATCCACAGAACAAGCCCTAACCTTCATAGGCACGGGTGACATAGGCACTTGTTTATTGCTATCGTTGCAGTACCCCATGGGTTGGCCTTTCCATTGCACTTAGGTCTGGCCGACTATTGGGGTTAGATTCTGCAATAATTTTTGGAATCGGGGCAACAAACTGCACTATCCCGATAATAAATACACTAAGTGTTTCGTACAGTAGCCACTACAGTTTTGTCCATATGTTTTGTGATGTAGACTAGACGAAGTGTAATTAACTGTTAAATGCCAGCTGTTAGACGATGATTCCACTTAATTAAATGGATGTATAAAGTTGTATGTCTGTTTCCGGGCTTGAAAAAAACTTACACTATTTTTTAAGGCCGCGTCTGTGATATGGTGGCAGACTCGGGACCGCAATCAAAGGGTGTCGGGTTTGAATCTTGTTTAGCGTGAGTCCTCTGCATAAGTTATCCTGAAAGGTGAGCGTAGGATTTCATAACGGAGGGAATTCGGTACGTAGGCCACCATCCTGGGCCCATTGTTCCTTTGCCCTAAAGTGGGGGCACACCCGGGAGGGCCACACCGTGGCTCGGTTAGACCGCTTGGCTCTCACCAAGGCGGCCCGGTTTCGATCACAGGCGACCGCAAAGTGAGATTTGTGATGGACAACACGGCTTTAGGGCGGGTTTTCTCTGGGACCTCCGGCTTCCCCCGCCATCTCATTCCACCGGTGCTCCATCTTAATCTCATGCATCATCAGTGTCACCGACTACGGTGCCGCATGTAGTAAAATCGGGCGTTAAACACTACACACACACCCCCGGGAGGGAGGATGAGGTGAAGGAGACAGAGGGCGGCGACCCAAGAAGCCACAACAGTACAGAGGGCAGGGCCCATACAGTTTACTTGGATAGAGACGTTCACCGACAGTCCAGGACAACTAACACGCTCAGCTACTGCGGAACGGTAACGAGCCCAGCAGCCGAGCCCTAATGGTGAAAATCCAATGGGTCAGGTAGGCGGGCTATCGGAATCGAACCCGGGCCTCGCAAATACGGGCCACAGACCAAACAGCCTGAGCCATTCCTCTCGATAAGGTGAGTGTAACTAAATGACTGAGCTCTATGGGTTCTTTTCTAATTTGAGCAACATTTCATGCATTTTCCGATATGACTCACGTCAGAGGACGTCAAATAAAAACGAAAGGACACTCACGGAACGTGTGAGTAGTTCTGAACACAAAGAGCACTGGTACTTGAGGGCGAAAGGGAAAAATTCTGATTTGCTGATTCTAATTATGAAATGTTTAGCAGTTTTATGATAAAAAATAGTTACAGAATTCATCGTGGATTTCAGCTAAAAAAGTTTTCTGGTGTATATATTTCCACCAGAAACAAACTCGAGTAATATTTCTGTGTAATATTGACTTTTTTTATCCATTTGGGAGAAATATACAGCAGGCGATAGAGGTTAGAAAAGTCTAAAACGTTATTGTGAATATTCATATTTTGTTTTATAATATTTAGTAATGACGTTCTATTAATTTAGTTGTTCATGAAGCATGGTATGTTATTTATATGCGATCTTCTTTTTACCCCCAAATCTCTGACTAAAACACAAATGGCACGTATGGTCCTTACGAGCATTATAACTACAGCATTTTCCAAGGATATGACAGGTTTCCAAGGAAATCCACTGCAAAAAGGTACTATAAGAAACTTTCGGCAACTTTGATTTACTCCAAAATAAAACATTGTTTATTAATGATGTATAAGTATGGCAATTTCCTGTAAAATAAGTGCATACCATTCATATTTTTGAGAATACTCTTCTTAGGATTCCTTTATTTCGAAGATTCCTTCCGTAAACCGTAAACTTTCATAAAAACAACACTTTGGAAATTGCAGGGTCTTTCAAATCTTATGGTGAAGGTTTGTATGGTGTTTGATTGTAAACACGTTATAGTGGCCCAACCACAAGAGCAATTTGTTTTTCTACATTTGTCAGTCTGAAACTGCAATGATACCAACAGAAAACGCGTAAGGAATCAATACAAACACTTAGCAAAGGAACATCGCGTGCCATCTGTTGCGAAAACAAGCAAAACACCTCCAGAAGTTGGGCAATGCTGCCGTGCCGTTTTTTGGCGCTGCAACTCGAAGCAGGAAACGATTACCTCTTAAAGTTGTTTATCACAATAAGACACGAGTTCCAAGAACTATTCGGTATCTTACGTTTCGATGCCTAAGCTCATTCCTAAATCTATGAAATTACACTTCCTGAAAAATAAATAGTAATATTTGCTCCACAAGGTTTATTAAGCGACTCTTAAAGTCAACCATATTTTAGAAATTGTAAGCTTCAGTGCAAAATTTGTAATTCTGGTTTCCGTTGATTGTCGCTTTACTCAAACTGTATTAACATTGTTGCATATGATTACCTACGCTATACGTTATGTTACTCAATGATTTATTTTTCCAGGGTCAAAGAATAACTGTAGCCTAGACCTGCTGGCCATTAAACCACAAACATTTGTTTATACGGTAGGAGAGGTTTGTTAACACATAGTGACCATTTGGCTTTGTTTTACAGTAAGTGCAATGTCATTCTATTACCTTTTGTTAAGGATTGGAGGAAGTCACTGCAGCATAATTACAGGGCGGACTATGAAGTACTTCCAAAAATACTTAGAAGTAAATGCTTCCAAAAGAATACTCCAGTAAGGCATTGATGTATTTCTAGCAACATCACAGAGTAAAACTGCAGAAGAACTTCTAGTGGAACTGGTACGTACTACTAAAGGTCCTAACTAACATTCAGAATGGAACTCGAAATATTTCCCTGAAACTTGAAGGTAATTCCAGAAAAGAAACGCTCGACACATTGCTGGTTACTTTCCTCTAATTTAAGGCTAATATTACGCTTATTGCAGCCTTAGTGAGCTAGTACAAATGCAGGGCAGCGGAGGAACGCCAACAGATGGCAGCAGATGTACTATTCAGCAAGAAATTACGAGCATCTGTAAATTTTGGAAAAGCGAAATGTTTCCAGTAAGTCACTATGAAGTAAATTAAGTAAGTTTTAGAAGCAAAGATTGAAATGTTCTTGTACTGCATAGCCAACTAGCGTAAATGCCAGTATATCTTTCTAGATTTCGATTTTCTGAGAACTGATATCAGCGGGAAAGATTTTAAAGGGATATCTCTGGACCGTCCTGACAATGGGATTGGACTGCTGAGTTGCAGTTCCCATTGGTGTGGCCGTTCCTTTGCACTTAGGTTTGGCCGCAGATGGGTTTAGATTCTGCAGTAATTTTTGGAACTGGGGCAGTATTTATGCTGCCTCGGTAATAAAACAAATTACACAATCTTTGCTGTGAAGGAAGATTGCCTCCAACTCAAGAAGTGCCGAGTTTGAATCTGGAAGTCCTCTGGATAAGCCTTCCTTTATGTTAAAGAATTGATTAGGTATAGCTAAACTCTATGGACCTTGGGCTCATCTGAGCAACGTATCGTGTAATGTCCGATTTGACAGCAGGTGCAGGACGTCAGATAGAAATAAAAACACATTAATAGACACACACACACACCAAAAAAAGTAGACTGTGAGTACTTGAACGTTGAGAATACTAGTACTAAATCGCGAAAGGGAATTACGTCTAACATATATACATTTTGAACAGGAACGTCTCATAGAATATAATTGCGTGATATTGGCATTTTCGATTCGTTCAGGAGAAATTCGTTGGAACGAGGTAGATGCTACACAATTTTAAAAAGTTGATAATGTTCATTTTTGGACTATAGTGATTATTAAATTAGTTTTCATTTATCCATGGAGAGTGGAATATCTTTACGTTCTATATTCTTTCCATCATTTGGCATTTAAATACCTAATGGAACCTTAGAATTAGAGGGTATCGTATTATTTTGAGGAATATAAAAATTATTACTGGTACAGTAATACTTATTCTTTCCTTCCTCGCTTACCGCCCCTTCCTTCCTTGCTAGCTTCCTTCCTTGCTAGCTTCCTTCCTTCCTTGCTTCCTTCGTTCCTTCCTTGCTTTATTCGTCCCTTCTTTGCTACCTTCCTTGCTTCATTCGTTCCTTCCTTGCTTCTTTCGTTCCTTCCTTGCTTGCTTCCTTCCTTCCTTGCTTCCTTCCTTCCTTGCTTCCTTCGTTCCTTCCTTGCTTTCCTCCTTGTTTCCTTCCTTGCTTTCCTTCTTGTGTCCTTCCTTTCTTCCTTCCTTGCTTCCTTCTTACCTTCCTTGCTTCCTTCGTTCCTTCCCTGCTTCTTTCGTTCCTTCCTTGCTTCCTTCGTTCCTTCCTTGCTTTAATGCTTCCTTGCTTCCTTCCTTGCTTTAATGCTTCCTTGCTTCCTTCCTTGCTTTCATGCTTCCTTGCTTCCTTGCTTCCTTCGTTCCTTTATTCGATCCTACCTTCCTTCCTTCGATGCTTCCTTCCTTTCTTCGATCCTTCCTGCGATCCTTCCCTGCTTCCTCGCTTCCTTCGTTCCTTCCTTCGTTCCTGATCCTTCCTTCCTTGCTTCCTTCGTTCCTTCCTTGCTTCCTTCATTCCTTGCATACCTCGTTCCTTCCTTCGTTGCTTCCTTCCTTCCTTGCTTGCTTGCTTCCTTCCTTCGTTCGTTCGTTCCTTCCTTCGTTCGTTCCTTCGTTCGTTCCTTCTTTCCTTCGCTCCTTCCTTGCTTCCTTGCTTCCTTTGTTCCTTCCTTGCTTGCTTCCTTGCTTCCTTCGTTCATTCCTTGCTTGCTTCCTTCCTTCCTTCGTTCCCTCCTTGCTTGCTTCCTTCCTTCCTGCGATCCTTCCTTGCTTCCTTCGTTCCTTCATTCGTTCCTTCCTTCGTTCCTTCGATCCTTGCTTGCTTGCTTCCTTCCTTCGTTGCTTCCTTGCTTCGTTCTTTCCTTCCTTCGTTCCTTCCTTCCTTCGTTGCTTCCTTCGTTCCTTCCTTCGTTCCTTCCTTCGTTGCTTCCTTCGTTCCTTCCTTCGTTCCTTCCTTCGTTCCTACCTTCGTTTCTTCCTTCGTTTCTTCCTTCGTTCCTTGCTTCCGTGCTTCTTTCCTTCCTTGCTTCCTTCGTTCCTTCCTTTGTTCCTTCCTTCCTTGCTGGCTTCCTTTGTTCCTCCCTTCCTTCGTTCCTTCCTTCGTACCTTCCTTCCTTCGTTCCTTCTCTGCGTCCTTGGTTTCTTCCTTGCTTTCTTGCCTCCTTCCTTTCTTCCTTCCTTGGTTCGTTACTTCCTTGCTTCGTTCCTTCCTTCCTTGGTTCGTTCCTTCCTTCCTTTCTTCCTTGTTTCGTTCCTTCCTTCGTTCCTTGGTTCGTTCCTTCCTTCCTTGGTTCGTTCCTTCCTTGCTTCCTTCCTTCGCGCCTTGCTTCCTTGCTTTCTTCCTTGCTTCCTTACTTCCTTTCCTCCTGTCTTCCTTCCTTGTTTCGTTCCTTCCTTGTTTCCTTCCTTCCTTACCTCCTTTCTTTCTTCCTTCAATCTTTCGTTCATTGCTTCCTTCCTTCCTTCCTTCCTTCCTTCCTTCCTTGCTTCCTTCGTTCGTTCCTTCCTTCGTTCCTTCCCTGCTTCCTTCCTTCGCTCCTTGCTTCCTTCCTTCCTTGCGTCCTTGGTTTCTTCCTTGCTTCCTTCCTTTCTTCCTTCCTTGGTTCGTTGCTTCCTTCCTTCCTTGGTTCGTTCCTTCCTTGCTTCCTTCCTTCGCTCCTTGCTTCCTTCCTGCCCTATGTCTTTTTCTTCCTCTGTTTCCTTCTCTGTTTATTTCATTCATTGTCTTCTTCCGTGACGCTAAAATTGCCAACGATCTACTTTCGACTCGTAAATCTGTGTAGTGTTACATTTCAAGGGAGACCTAAATATATCAGAGCTTGCTTCGTTTATTACTGTGGTTGTTACTGTTGGTGTAAATACCTTCTTGACTTTTTAAGGCGACCAAGGAAACGAATAATTGCTAAAGTACCTTGTCCTCAGGTTAAGGAGCTAACGCTCCAATATTTTCCATCCCAGTTTTTATCTGGATATTGATGGGCTAAGTTCCAATTTGAATTCGAGTAAATTGTCGGTGTAGAGTTCATCTTGGAAATTAATATTCTAACTTTCCGTTAAGATTATGAAATACTTTACAATAATTCAAATAATTTTGGTATTGAATTTTCTTCTATGTATGTACTTCTAATTCCTAAAGATAAACAATTATTGCAGCTTCAATAAAATGCAAAATGCTTAAAAAAGATGTAACAAATATGTTGGTATGTTGCACGACAGTTTGAAGCCGATAGTGGTTAGCGCCGGGTAAAACAATGATATACTTTCAGGGTGGATATGTAGGAGTAAGAATGGTTCTAATGACACTGGAATGCAAGTTTCACATTGTTTTAATTACTGCTTCTTTATGTCATCACATCAAACTCGAATTTGCAGACCAAGGTTATCAATATTTCACTGTTTAGAGCTGCTGTATGTGGAATGCTTATTACTCCATAATACTTAATTCGTTCTTGAGGTGCATATGAATCGACAAATATCTTTTCCCATCGCTTCTGGTCTCCTTTGACCAAGATAAAACCAGAATCGGTCGCTATCCGCAGACTGTTTGTCCTTACACCATGCACAGCTGTGCGTGGGTGTGTGTATCTTTCACTCCTGGAAGCCCTCTTTTCACACAAAGATTCCATTTGTGATTATTTTGTCTATTGTTATTTTTAGTCTCGGTCATGCCATTTTAAGGGTCCGAAGAATACCTTTTCATACGGAGTCGTGTTGCACCTTTACAATTCCTTCCTGCTAAGAAACCCTCTTTCATGCGTTTGCTTTGTTAAAACAACTCAACTCAGCTGCACGTGCATCCGTTTTACAAAAATCAAGATTTCTTTGAAACCTGTCACGAGTCTTTACTTATTGCAATCCTTTAATTTCGGTATCAAAGAGTGTAATTTGAGATTGTTCCAAAATTACAAAATATATCGCAGTACTCACTTCAACCAATGATTTAAAATTAAATTACATATACATTTGTATTAGTCAAAAGCTAAGGGTTCAACATACATAAAATAGTATTTGTGCATGCAGCATTTGTCCAAATATTCAGGGGCATAACCTCAAAGTTATAAAGGATTTAATTTAAGAAATCTCATTCTTAAATTTCCATTTGGATAAAGATTTGCCAACTAGTCGATTTAGTGAACATTGGTTGTTATTATTATTATAATTATGATGATGATGATGATGATGATGATGACGACGACGATCCATTTTCATTATATAATCTTACCTTTTTACTTTTTGGTACACATGAAGGGGATTTACTATATTCTACCCAATATTTTAATATTAACCCTTTATTGGCGTTGTTGCCCTTAGACAACATGACGCTGTATTCAGTTTAAAAACATTTAGTGCAGTTTTTGTTGTTGTTATAATATTGTACTGGCCTTTGTCGGTTATACTAGTAAAATGTTGAGTCTTTTCAATTGTAAATATTATATTTTGTTTACAATTACGCTGTAGTTTTTCTAGCATAAAAAGGCAAAATCCAAGCTACAGCAGTCAAATGATACCCCGTTAACATCCAAACATACCATGACACCGACTATTTTACTTGCCTCTCCCCCCCCCCCCCCCCCGTCCTATACCACAGGCACATTTGACTGTATTTGCTGAGATTCGAAGCCACGACGTTTAGCTTTGAATGGGTGCCCAGCCTAAATCTTAATATCCCTTTAACGACCATGGCTGTTCGAATCGAATGCGTTGAGGCACCGCAGAAAGGCGTATGAAAACCTGTTTAGCAAGTATATCAAGACCGGCAATAGTAGCAAAATTATTTGCAAAATAATCGGTTAATATTTCATCTGGTTATAAGTCTACAGCCTACAGGACACAAGAAGTAGTTCGAGTTCATATATGTACTCAAGTATATGTATGTATGTCTGTGTGCAGTGAAAGGCTTAAGTCAAACATAAATGACACCCTTGATTTAACGAGCATTTTAGGACATAATTTTCCAAGTATATGACAAAGATTTCCAAGGAAATCCACAGTAAAAGATTACGATAAGAAATTTTAGGCAACTTTGATTTACTAAAAGAAATACCTTAATTTTTATTAAAAATAATCTGTAATTATGATATTTTCCTGTAAAAGAAATGCATATCATTTATATTTATCAGTATTGGCTCTGAAGACACACACACACACACATACACACAAACACACAAACACACACACACACACACACACACACACACACACACAAGGTACTGACAGGCTATTAAAAGCCAGAAGGATGTTGCTGCGTAATCCACGCAGGTTTTGGGTTTTACTGCATGTTGAAATTTTGGTGAATGCAGGATGGGGTGGGATTGTTTTGCTGGGGTAGTATTACCAGGTAGCCTTTATTGCTCCTCTGAATTTGTACAGGATGCAACACCATTTTTTTTTTCTTTACATCCTGGTGTTTATTGGTTTGAAAATGGGATACATTTTGTAGCCAAACAGTTCATTGGATGATTGTGCTCTTAAGACAGATTCCTTTCGTAAAACGTAAACTTATAATAAAAACAACACTGTGATAATTCCATGGTCTTTCAAACCTTTTGATAAATTATTGTGTAGTATTTAACATTAAACATTTTATCGTGGCCCAACCACCACAGGAATTCGTTTTTCTACATTTGTCATTCTGAAACTTCAATGTTACCAACATAAGTTACGTAAGGAATCAATACAAACGCTTAGCAAAGGAAAATCGCGCGCCACCTGTTGTGAGAACAGGCAAAACACCTCAAGAAGTAGGGCAATGCAACCGTGCCGTGTTTTGGCGCTGCAACTCCGAAAATGAAACGGTACTGTTTTAAAGTTGTTTATCAGAATAAGACAAAGGAATCCAAGAACTGTTCAGTATATTACGTTCCGATGCTCAAGCTCATTTCTAAATTTATGAAATTACTTTTCCTGGAAAATAAATAGTAATATTTGCTCCACAAGCTTTATTAAGCGACTCTTTAGGTCAACCAGATTTTAGAAACTACAAATTTCTGTGTAAACTTGGTAGTTCTGCGTTCCGTTGTTTGTCACAGCATCACACCTTTTGCATGTGATTACCTAGGGTATATCTTAAACTTATCTTACCCCGTGGTTTATTATTCCAGGGTGTTCAGGCAAAAGCATAGTAGGGTAGACCTGCTGTCCATTAAATCAGAAACATTTGGTAATACCGCTGGATAGATTTTTAACCCTCTGTAATTTCCAGTTGGCTTTGCTTTACGGTAGCTGCAACGTCAGTATAGTAGCTTCTGTTTTTGGGTTAGAGGAAGTCATTCCAGCATCACTACGGAGTAAACAATGAATAACTTTCACCAATACTCCGAAGTAAAACAATGGAAATTATTCCAAAATTGTTAACTATTTATTTCAATAATTTTATCTTTGATATTTAAATTAAAAATACCTTGTATAGGTATATGAAGTTATTAATAAATGAAAAATAAAATTATATTGTGATGGCTGAGGTACTTTTATCAATAAAGTAGAAGAACTTCCAGTGAAACTGGTAGTTATTAATGAATTAAAGCCAAATGAAAAATTCAATACCACGGCCGGGAATTTAACCACGGATCTCCTGGTTTCCGTCCAGTTGCTCTTAACCCCTTGAGCTACCATGGCCAAAATGCCGAAGCAACTTTAAACTCTGCAATGGACTATATTTTCTCGGTAAACCACTTAGGCCCAGTTGCATAAAGTAAAAGCTAAGTTCAAGCATAGGAAAATGAATTTCAGTCAAGCTGGACTTAGAATTTTGGTTGTATATGCATTGTTCTGAATTCATAGCCTCTTGATCTAGGATCAAATCTAACTGGTGAATTTTCTCCAGTTAACTTGATTGAACTTAGATCACCTGAACTGCAGAATGTACACAACAATTTCTGAGAAGAAATAAGTAGTGCAGTTTTAGTAAATAGTAAATAAAGCATTTTTGTGGTTTCTTGCTAAATAATTAGCCTCTTTATTTCACAAATGTATGTTAAAGGGCATTGTTTGTGACCATAACCTATACATTTGTATTATTTTCAGAATTAAGATTTCTCTGATATCTCTGATGATTAGAATTTTTAATTTGAAAGGTCTCCTCGTGTTCTCCAACATAGAGGAAATCCAATATCACAACTAAATGATAAAATTCAAAATGAGATTTCGACTATCAAAGCATGTAGTTGAAGAACTGGAGCATAGGCTACATGTACAGTTAAGAACACAAACCCTGAGCAATTATGCACTCAATCCAATATTTATGATCCTGCTCACATTAGGGTCCTATGCAACTGAAAGCTTCCAAATGGTGATTGGGGATATATTTAATCTAAATAAAGGGACTGCGTTTAGAACAATACACAAAGCTACAAGGGAGATTGCAGCTTCAATATCTCATTTCATCAGGATGCCTATGGAAAGGGTTGAAATAAGAAGTGTTATGCGAGATTTACAGTTAGCGGAGCGCATCTTCTCCTTTGCTTGAACTTCCATTTTTATATAAAAGTTTAATAGTTTATAACTTAAAACTTCACTTATCTTCTATTGTTTGTTTATATTTTCCAGCTCAAGTTATCGTAAACAGACGAAAATGAAAAAGATGTACATTGGACATATAATGGAGATAAAGTAAGCGAAATAATTAACTTTTGATAAATACTGTTTTAATATGGAGCAAATTCTTATACTTTTTATTTAACATAAGATTATTACTAGGACAAATTACCATAACGCGAAAGATTTTTTTTTTTACTTTTTGTTATGTCTAGATTGGCTACTCTGTGCACTTGACTTAAACAGAGTCGAATAGTTCGGATAATTCTCGAAGCCTTTCGATACAACACGAAAGATGCAACATGTTTGGCGATGTTGCCACATTTGCTTTAGTGATTTCAGATCATTGCTGAACGGCATTCATCGCATCTAAGATCAGCATTTTACAACCCACGTAGCTTTGTAAACTTAGTTCAATTTTGAATTTCGATTATACATGAACTGTAGTTAGTGACTTTTATGCAACCGGACCTTAGACTTCTCATATTCCAGATACACATTTGTGGCAACTTACTATTGCTAAGTACTTAAATCCCAGAACTTTATCATTGAACTTTTAATGTTAAATTTGTATTGAGGAATTGATTCTTTTAATTACATTACTCACGTATATGGATATTTTAATTAATTATAGCCAACTGAAAAGTTCAATGCCATGGCTGGGATTTGAACCACTCATCTCCTGGTTTTCATCCAGTTGCTCTAGTCCCTTAAGCTACCATGACCAAAATGCCAACGCGACATCAAACACTCCAACTGACTCATTATATTAGTAGGGATTGCTAAAGGCCGTAACAACTTATCAGAGTGGAACCTGAACTGTTTTCGTAAAATGTGGAAGTAAAGGAACTAAAGGAACTCGTTCCATGCAGCACTAGTTAAGAGGGAAGCGCTAACAGTACTAAAATCTCTCATCAGATGTCACTGGTACCTGTAGTAAGGATATAGAATTAAAATTACTCAAAGGGAAAGGTATTCTGAGCTAGTTACCGCAAAACGCCAACAGATGGCAGGGAATTTATTCTGCAAGAGGGTACGGAAATATGTACGTCTTGTTAAACGGAATATTTCTAGTAAATTCTGAATGAAACAAATAAAGTAAACATTAGAAGCAAACATTCAGATTTTCTTGAACTGCATAATGACGCGGGGTAAATACCGGCATTTGTTTCACAGGATTCGATCTACTGAGTACTATTTCAGTGCGGAAGGTTGAAACTAAATAATTTGGTACAAAAGTAGCTAAGGATGGAAGATTATTAATTATTCTCACCTTCTGTGTCGCTCTTGAGGAAATATGCCTCGGAGCTCTGGAGCAGTGAGTCTTCTCTCCCTCTCTCTGGCCGTAGTTTCAGAGCGAGAATAATTTGTAGAAAACAATAACAAATTTTCTCTTCTTCAAAATATTAGAATTTATTCTACTAAAACCATTATTATATCCTATCACAATGTTAAGATCTGCAGATTTTATCCTTTTATAAAATACTGAATCCTTGTAGATAAAGGTTCTGCGAACTTGCAGATCGGCACCACAGAAAATATATATTTACACTTCAATGATCTGACGAAGAGAAAAGCCAAAACTATATTTTTCTTACACACACGCTATTTGTGCATCTTAAATGCAACACAAAAAATTCTGCGCAACCTCGGAGAGACACAAATGTACAGTATGCGCGCGATAAGAAGAGCGATCGTGTTTCAAGTCCTCATTCGGTTAGTTTCGTTTAACTCCGTAAACATAGATGACATCTTTGAAATTTGAAATGCGCTATACACTGACATCTAGTGGCTAATACGCTAAACTTTATCATGTCCACCATATTTCGTTTTGATAAAATTCGAGGTTAATTAGCTAATCGGTTTACAGCAATCGTAAGTTTGAATTAGAATTTTAGTTCGTCCTTGGCAACATATACATGTTATGAGACACGTCAAAATGTATAAATACAGTGTATACATAAAGTCAAATTGATTACATACAATATACAGAGTAAGCAGCTTTTCTATGGTTTCATATGGTATTTGCATAGACTAATTTACGACAACAAATGTCATAATACGATTATTATAGGTTTGTGAATGCACTATGCTCCATGGGCTCATTTACATGATTATTGTTCTAGAAATTAATTAACTGTATAAAAACAGTGGGCATGCTAAAATTCCTTAACCTTATTCTTAAAGTGTTTTGATGATGCAGATGTTTAAAATGAATTTGGAAGTTTATTATATAACATTATCCCTTTGTAGTTAAAGCTTCCTTCATAAAGGCTCGTTTGGAGCACTCGAAATGCCAGTTTATCCTCGTTACGAGTGTAGTGGTAATGTACATCAGCATTTACTTGAAAATGATTTATATTTGTATGAACATTTGTGGATGTTATGGCTCTCGTAAGGGGACACATTATTATTCGTCTATCTCCGCATAACTCTGATTTGAAAGCAATTGAGCTGGCATGAGTAAAACTAAGGTATATTTTCAGAGGATGTAATGTTATTTGAAATATCATCGCTTATCTTACACGCTATTTTGCTGAACTGTGTTTTTCAAGGTTGACCACACTGCAGAAACAAAAGAGCGTTAGCACGCTCTTCTTACTCTCTGCCCGTACCACATCGTAAATCTAGCGCTCAAGAAAACATGTGCGTACTGTACGTCTCTCTCCTACGATGTTCTTACACAGAGGAAAGACCTTTTAACAACTTCTTGTTATTAGAGTTTATCATGGTTACACATAACCTACCTTACATTTTATCCATTTCATTAAACATTACAATTCCTCCAACTATTCCCCTCAAACAACATAAAGTATCTAAAATAGCTACTTCAAGGTTTAAATATGGAACACAATATATGTCGTTGCTCAGATTCTTTCAGGAAATGTGGAAGTTCTGCATGTAGGACCCAAAGACACGGCTTCTCCATTGAACTTAAATTTGGCGGGTAGTTAGGGTTAGATTCTGCAAGAACGTTTGGAAATTGGTTCAGCATTTACGCTGACCCGGTAATAATGACTTTCAACGTTTTCTAATGCAAGTATTTTGACGTTAATAGATCCTGTCTGCCCTGCATTCAAGAGGTGTCAAGTTTGAATCTCGTTTAGCGTGAGTCCTCTGGATCCGTGGAATTCATTTATTCTGAATGACGGATATCGGGTAACTGTGGAATCTAGGCTCATTTGAGCAACGCAGCTTGCTTTGTCCGATAGGGTTCACGTCGGCGAACGTCATATAAAAATAAAAGCACAAGCACACACTTCAAAGCCCGTCTCAGTAGCGTGGTGGTAGCGTGTCTGCCTCACTTTCAAGAGGTTCCGATTTCGAATCTCGTTCAGAGCGAGGTATCTGGACAAGGCTTTATCCGGGGTTTCCCTTATCCTGAAAGACAAATGTATGGTAGCTCTGAGCTCAATTGACCCTGGACTCATTTGAGCATCATTTTATCAGTTCAATTCATCGTCCGATATGACTTAATGTTGGAGGTGGTAAAATTAAAAAAAAAAAAAAAACACACACACACACACACTTTAGAAGTAGTAAAGCTGCATGCTTGGGGCGCGAAAAGCCAATATCCTGAATTGCAGATTGTAATTATGAAATATTTTTCAGATTGAGAATCAGGAATAGTTACAACAAACATCGTGGAAATCAGTTTAAAAAAAATGTATGTTTATTAGGTTTTCACCAAGCAGACAAGAGAACATATTTGTGTGTAACATTGGCATTTTTTGTTCTTTTGGATGAAATATGCAGCAGGCGATAGAGGTTAGAAAAGTCTAAAACGTTATTGAGAATGTTCATATTTTGTACTATGATGTATAATGATAACATTCTATTAATTTACAGTTATTCATGAAGCGTGGCATGTGATTTATATGCGATCTTCTTTTGACCCGTAAATCTGTGACTCAAATGTAAATGGCACGTTTGGTTCTTACGAGCATTATAAGTACAGCATTTTCCAAGGATATCACAAGGTAATTCACTGCAAAAAAGTATTATAAGGCAACTTTGATTTACTAAATAATAAAAAAATTATTAATACTAATGTATAATTATGATAATTTCCTGCAAAATAAGTGCATAACTTTCATATTTTGTGGGACTGTTTTGATGACTCCTTCATTTCAAAGATTCCTTTCGTAAATCGTAAACTTTCAATAAAAACAACACTTTGGTAATTGCATTCTTCTGGTGAAGGTTTGTATGGTGTTTAATTGTAAACTCGCTGTACCGGCCCAAACACAAGAGGAATTTGTTTCTCTACATTTGTCATTCTGAAACTTCAATGACACCAACACAAAATGCGTACGGAACATTTAACAAAGGAAGAATGCGTGCCATCTGTTGTGAAAACAGGCAAAACACCTCCAGAAGTTGGGCAATGCTGCCGTGCCGTATTTTGGCGCTGCAACTCGGAAAAGGAAACGATTATCCCTTAAAGTCGTTTATCACAATAAGACACAAGGAGTTCCTGAAAAATAAATAGTGATATTTTCTGATTCTAGAAGTCAACCATATTTTAGAAACTGTAAGTTTCAGTGTAAATTTAGTAATTCTGGGTTCCGCTGATTGTCGCTTTACACAAACGGTATTATCATTGTTGCATATGATTAGCTACGGTATACATTTCACGTTATGTTACTCAATGATTTATTATTCCAGGGAGGGCAAAGAATAACATAGTAGCGTGGCCATTAAATCTGAAATTTTTGTTTTTATAGCACGAGAGGTTTGTTAACACATAATGACTTCCAGTTGGCCTTGCTCTACCGTAAGTACAACGTTATTGTAATATCTTCTATTAATGGATTAGAGGAAGTCACCGCAGCATTATTACTGGGTGGACTGTGAAGTACTTCCATAAATACTTAGAATTAAATGCTTCCAAAAGCAGTAAGGCACTGATGTGTTTCTACCAACATCACAGAGTAAAACTGCAGAAGAACTTCTAGTGGAGCTGGTACGTACTACTAAAGGCCTTAGCTAATACTGACAATGGAACTCGAAATATTTCCCTGAAATTTGAAGGTAATTCCAGAAAAGAAACGCTCGATATATTACTAGTTACTTTCCTCTAATTTAAGGATGATATTACGCTTATTGCAGCCTTAGTGAGCTAGTTCTAATGCAGGGCTGCGGCAGAACGCCAACAGATGGCAGCAGATGTACTAATCAGCAAGAGATTACGAGCAACTGTAAATTTTGGAAAAGCGAAATATTTCCAATAAGTTACTATGGAGTAAGTAAAGTAAATTTTAGAAGCAGAGATTGAAATGGTCTTGCACTACATAGCCAAGTAGCGTAAATGTTAGTACATCTTTCATATGTTTCGATCTTCTGAGAGCTGATATCAGCGGGAAAGGTTTAAATGCGGAAAAAGCATATCTCTGGACCATTCCTTGAAGGCTGATATAATCAATGGGTTGCAGTTCCCATTGGTGTGGCCTTTCCATTGCACTTAGGTTTGGACACCATATGGGATTTGATTCTGCAGTAATTTTTGGAACTGGGGCAGTGTTTACGCTGTCCCGGTAATAATTACATTTAATTAATCTAACTGTGATGAGTAGCAGTTCCATACTCATGTTGCGTAATTAATGTAGATAGTTAAGAATTTAAAGTTGAAATTTTTGCGGATACAAAAAAAAAAAAAAAAGATACAGTCTTTGAAAGCTCGCGCCGGTGGTGTGGAGGAAGCTTGTCTGCCCCGCACTCACGATGTGCCGAGTTTGAATCTCGGAGTCCTCTGGATAAGTTCCCCATTATGTTAAAATAGGAATTACGGATAGCTAAGCTCCATGGAACTTAAACTCATCTGAGCAACGTATTGGAATTCGGGACCTCTTCAACGTGAGGCAGACTCGCTACCACCACGATACCGAGGCGGGCTGTTGTGTTAGGTGTACTACCCCCACCACATTAGCTACCCATCTGTACGGCGGATGACTTCTGTCAAGGTAAAATAATACATCTGGACTCCTCGACGGTTGCAGAGTCGGGTGCAGCGCCCCTAGTGCACCGCTGGAGGAAACTAATTTTGAAGAAGGAAAAGTGTAAAAATTTTGAAAGTCCAGGCAAGTAACTTGGATGTGCAAATTTGGTCAAGGCTGATGGGGTGGCCTTAGGGTTCCCGGATTGGCTCACAAGACATCCGGGGAAGCCGGTATGGCTTTAGTCGTTTCGTTTTGTAAACCGTAAAATTTTGATATAAACAACACTTGGGTAAACATGTTATCGTGGCCCAACCACGACAGGATTTTTTCTTTCAACGTTTGTCGTTTTGAAACTTCAATGATACCAACACAAAATGCGTAAGGGATCAATACAATAGCGTAGCAAAGGAACATCTCGTGCCATCTGTTGTGAAAACTGACGAAACAACTCACGAAGTTGGGCAATGCAGCCGTGCCGTGTTTTGGCGCTGCAACTCCGAACACGAAATTATATACTCTTAAAGTTGTTTATCACAATAAGACATAAAGGAGTTCCAAGAACTGTTCAGTATATTACGTCTCGGCGCTTAAGCTCATTCCTAAATTAATGAAATTACACTCCATGAAAAAGAAATAATAATATTTCCTCCACAAGATTTATTAAGCGACTCTTAAAGTCTACCATATTTAAACACTATAAGTGTCAGAGTAGAATTAGTAATTCTCCGTTTACTTGTTTGTCACAATATTACAATTTTTGCATGTGATTACTTAGGGTATACATTAAACGTTATGTTACGCTATGGTTTATTATTCCACGGAGTTCAAAGAATAACGTTGTAGCGTACACCTGCTGGCCATTACATCAGAAACACTTGTTTATAGAGCAGGAGGCATTTGTTAACACTTTGTGATTTCCAGTTGGCTTTGCCTTACGGTAACTGGAACGCCATTGTAATACCTTCAGTTTATGGGTTAGAGGAAGTCATTCCAGCATCACTACGGAGTAAACAATGAATTACTTCTAACAATACTCCAAAGTAACACAATGGAAATGATTCCAAAATCGTTTGATATCCATTTGAATAATTTTATCTTTGGAAATTAATTGTTCTTTCACACTAGCCCTGTGTAGGACGCACTATTGAAGGTGTAGAGCCAGACTGAAATATTCAGTGCCATACCCGGGATTTGAACCAGTCTGGCTCTACACCCTAATAGTGCGTTCTATACACGGCTAATGTGAAGAAACAATTTCCCTTAATAGTGGTTAACTATAAAGTCCGGACTTTAAAGTGTTTACAGCATAGTAAGTCGCCATTGAGGTAGTTGTCCCATGTGTTTATGAGTACTCCTAGTGGTTTACCGGAAAGAACACGAGTCAGTTGGAGAATATCATGTCATTTTGGCACGTTGGCCATAGTAGCTCAATGGTTTAGAGCGGCTGGACGGAAACCAGAAGATCCGTAGTTCAAATCCCTGCTATGGCATTGACTTTTTCCGTCTGGGTTTACCCTTTCAATGTTATCTTTGCTATATAAGTTAAAAATACTTCGTATAGTTGTAGAAAGTTTTCAATAAATTAAAAAAAAAAAGAATTATTCTGAAGAAACTGAGGTACTTTCATCAGTAGAACTGTAGAAGAACTTCCAGTAAAACTAGCAGATATTAATGAATCAGAGCCAAATAAAAAATTCAATTCCACGGCCGGGAATTTAACCACGGATCCCCTGGTTTTCGTAAAGTTGTTCTAACCCCTTGAGCTACTATGGCCAACATGCCGCCGCCACATTAAACTCTCCAATTGACTTATATCTTCCCGGTAAATCACTTAGAGTTCTGATATTCGAGATAGATATTTGTGGCGACTAACTATACTAAGTACTTTAATACCGGAATTTTATCGGAAATTAATTGTTCTTTCGCCGGCAGAAGTAGGGAAGAGGTTTGAGAATAGTAGTACACAGTGTGTAGCAAATGAAACTGCACAGCACTACATTGCAGAAGTTATTGAATAGATGGCCTGGTAAAAAAATATTTTGGAATTTATCGGTTTCTTCCACTGTTCTTTGTTCTTGGAGCAGCTTTGGAGTTCTCAATGATAAGTTGGCATGTTGGAGAAATAAACTTTTATCGTACTTATAAACGTAGACAAGTACAGCTTGTGGCAGAAGAATTATTAGAGCAGGAGAATTCTCTATCATAAAATTACGATGCCTGCTGGTGTATCTTGGAAAAAGTATTTTTACTTCTTTGTATCATCAATGCTGTCAATGATGGCAGGAGCACAAGTTGTTCATGTATATTGCCGTCCTTTGGAATATTTTGATACCCTTATTGAACAAGAGCTGGAAAGGCTACGAAGGAAAAAAAGCAAACAAAAGGAACTTTCATAGTAATATAATAGTTATTTTGAAGCAGTGTTGAAAACTGAAGCATGAGCCCTTGTTGAACACAGGACAATGAGATCTTAAAAAAAAAAAAAAAAATTCATTTGAAAACCATAGTATGACATACATGTAGCTGTAGTACCTGCCATTCACAATGAAAATTAGATGTAAAATAAGCATAAATGAGCTCATTTTTGGTATTCTTAACATTAGCCGTGTGTAGGACGCACTATGAAGAGTAGAGCCAGACTGAAAAATACAATGCCATAGCTGGGATTTGAACCACGGATCTTCTGGTCTCCGTCCAGCCACTCTAAACCATTGAGCTGCTCATGCCTACGTGCCGACATGACATTAAGTTCTCCAGCTGACTTGTGTTTTTCCCGGTAAGCCACTAGGAGTTCTCATAAACACATGAGACAGCTACAGGGTTATTATCGTTGAACTCTTAAGATTACATTTATATTGAGAAATTGATCCTTTCAGAATTAATCCTTTTAAATACACTTCTTCTGTATATGGATATTTTATTTAATTAGAGCCAACTGAAGAGCTCAATGACACGGACGGGAATTGAAACACGGATATCCTGGACTTCGTCCAGTTGCACTAACCTCTTGAGCTACCATGGACAACATGCCGAAACGACATCAAACACTACAATTGACTCATTATATTAGTAGGTATTGCTAAAGGCCGTAACTACTTATCAGAGTGGAACCTGAACTGTTTTCATAAAATATGGAAGTAAAGGAACTAAATGAACTCGTTCGACCCAGCACTAGTTAAGAGGGAAGCGCTAACAGAATTAAAATCTCTCATCAGATGTCACTGGAACCTGTATTAGGGATATAGAAATTAAAAGTCCGCAAGGGAAGGGTAGTCTTAGCTAGTTACCGCAAAATCTAACAGGTGGCAGGTAATGCATTATTCTGTAAAAGGGTTTGGAAATATGTACGTCTTGTAAACTGGAATGTTTCTAGTAAATTCTGAATGAAGGAAATAAGATTCTCTTGAACTGCATAATGACGTAGGGCAAATGACGGCATTTGTTTCACAGGATTCGATCTCCTGAGTACCAAGGCAGTGGGGAAGGTTGAAGCTGAATAATTTGAGGGAGCTTGATTGGGCCCGTACTTTTCAACCTATACATGAACGACATACCCAGCTCCACATACACCATCAAACTACTATACGCAGACGACACCGCCAACATGGCCCACTCGGCCAAGCCCCAATTGATCCACCGATACTTTCAGAGAACCTTGGACATACCGACGCCCTGGCTTACTAACTGGCGCATCAAGGTCAACCCCGTCTAAACACACGCCACCATCTTCATTCGTAGGAAATCCCACCGGCAACCAGCTCATCAGCTCCCACCACTAACTATGTTTGGTAAAATCATCCATTTGCAACCGACAATAGTATACCTAGGTCTCACGCTCAACCAGGGACTTTACTGGCAACAACACATCCGCACATCACGAAACAAAGCAGCTGCAGAGTTACGCAAACTATACCCTCTACTAAACCACAACAACAGCCTACAATTACCTGCCGGACTTACCATTTACAAAACACTTATACGACCCACACTCACGTACGCAGCCCCTGTCTGGGGCTATGCAGCCCCACATATATCGCCCGACTCCAGCAATTGCAGAACAAAATTCTCCGCCACATTGCCCCTGAAATCAGACTACACTCTGAGCTAAAGATCCTCACTGTAGAACAGTTCATTAAGAAATTAGCCGCCGACACGTATGACAAACTACTCCCCAACTCGAACCCAATCATCCGCAGTCTCGGCTCTTATGCTAACATTCCCGGAAAGTACAAACGTCCCCTATACCTCTTCGAAAGAACACTCACAGAAAACACCAACGCCATTGACGCACGCATACACCTAGCCAGGGTAACCCCAGCCATTCCTTAGTCCACAACCTCTGCAACTTCTGATCTTTACAGGACCCGCCAGACACCAAGATGCCAGCAGGACCAAAGAACAGTAACTTCTGTCGACCTCTGTCCCCACTTTGTACATACGTTTAAGCTGTATAACAGTACGCGGCATAGAACTCCCTAACCAACATTAACCTAACCCACCTCCACATATATCACTCTATTAGCATTTACATTAACACACACTGCATGCACTGACACCCAGCGATTCATGCAGGGCCTCGGCAATGCATGAACCCCTGGACATACCCTTGACGCGCTCGCATCCTTTGGATGCCAGGAATCATACAACCGTTACTAACCGGGGTGCTTCTGCGGAACCCGAAACTTCTGCGGAACATGAAACTAACAAAATTTATCCCCTGCATGCTGCACGTTTAGCTTCACTAACTGCATGTGCATAGGGAGACGATGTTGCCCCAGAGGATGATTGTCACCGGGGGCGGCGGGTGAGGGGCGCCCCTTTAAAAAAATTATTAAAAAAAAGTTGCTAAGGATGGAAGATGGTTAATTATTCTCACCTTCTGTGTTGATCTTGAGGAAGCACAGATTAATACCAGATTCTCAACTCCATGTTAAAAACTGAAGATGCATAGTGCGCTCCTTCTGTACCTTTCTCTGCCAGCTAAGTGAACTAACCATCATGTCGTCGGAAATGCTTGAGCTTCTATTTCGACCGAGGTATGGTACATTCGGCTCCCCGCACGCTACCCCGCCGTGTTCTGCGACTGTTTGAAGGCAACATCTTTCGAAGCCTAATCTCGTGCACCAACGAAGAATTTACGGCACAATTCATTTATCACATATTAGCATAATGCGCGCTAAAACGCTGAGTAAATGTGCGTAAATTATTCATCAATGTGCGAGATGTGACTTCGAAAATAGTTGACCAATTAAATTCGAAAAAAAAAAGTCTCAGAAGCCACTTCCAAACTTGATCTTTTTCCTGTTGCCACTAACTATTATAGCTTTTATATTCATATAAAAATGAAGAAGCAGATCTTTAAGAAACAATTGCAACTTTGACAGGATGAGATTAATCAAGATGCTGTCGGGGTTACACAACTGTACTTCCTTTCCCTGAAGTGTGACATCCTAAGCTTGTTACTGTGATAATTACAAGAAAACCTGACCTAAATCAATGTATTCTACAGGTACGGGAAAACAGGAAAGGATATCACAAGGTCATGAGTAATGCAATTTCTTTGTACACAGAATAATGTTGAAAAGTTCCCTGGAAGGAGAGTGTCAGAAAGAAAAAAAAACGAAAAACATTATTAAAGAAATGTATATATAAATTGTAAGTGAAGATACAAACAACTATGTACACAAAAATAGCACTATCTCTTTAAATAGAAAACAAAGAAGCTCTGTTAATAGCTTATATTTACTAAGAATTTCAAAAGCTCTATAGTACATACATCATTTTCAGCACAAGTTTACAAAAGAATATTCAAAGAAAAACCTGAAATTTGTGATTGCTTCATATTAGTAAAACCTCACAAATTAGGTCATGAGGCAAAGACATACATTGAATAAATGACACTATTTTATATAGTTACTTCTAATCACTTTGGTTGGATTATCATTCAAACATGCAGTATAAATGATTATGATTTGAATGAAAAATGCAGTTCAATGAATCTAAGAAGAATATTAAGTACATAAAACTGTATCATTAATTTAAAATTGTCCTAAGCTTAACTTTGTCTTTGAAACACGGGAATATTAGTCTTAAATTTGTAAATGCTTTAATGACATGTATAAGCACAGTAATAAATGCTGAAAAACAAAATAAGCAGTTTTAAAAATAAATTTCAATGCAAAGTGGATCTTCCAACAGGACAAAATTTCATGTAACTATCTGACTGTGAAGTATGATTTGCTTGGTACAGCAACTGTTTTGGTAAATGGCTTACTTTAACTTGGTAAGACTTTAAGCTATATATGTACTAAAATGGCAATTGGTGCTCTCTGCATAGTGTAAACCTCTCAGGCTATGACAACTGAATGTGTCACATAAGTAAATCAATGAAAGGTTACTCTCAGAACTATTACTGCTGTTTGTGGTCTTAATTATGCTGTGGAAGTGCTGGAACTCTCTGAGTTGTTAATAGGTCTAATTAAAATGCTTACACATCTAAGCATTATTTCTTTTTGTGGAAACGTAGAGTCAGACTGAAAAATTCAATGCCATAGCCGGGATTTGAACCACGGATCGTCTGGTTACGAGTCAGTTGGAGAATTTAATGTCATGTCGGCACGTTGGCCATAGTAGCACAATGGTAGTGCGGCTGGACGGAAACCAGACGATCCGTGGTTCAAATCCCGGCTATGGCATTGAATTTTTCAGTCTGACTCTACGTTTCCACAATTTAGCCTACACACGGCCAGTGTGAAAGAATTAATTAATTTCCATTAATTAACCTAATTATTTCTTTTGACAGTCCATAATTCCTTATCTGTTCAATGGAATGAAACAATAATTGCATTATATAGCTGTGGTATATCTGCTTTTCAAAATTATGTGGCTTTGCGTCACTGGATGTAACGCATGTTGGCTGTTAAGCTCAAATACCCAGAGTTTGCCCCAGTAGCTCTGCAATGTATTTGGGATGCTACCAACAGTGTAGATGCTGAAAGATATTTCAGTAAATATAATTTGACTGTAAGTGACAGGACTCAAATGACAGAACAGAATGTTGAAATGAGTTCAGTGCCTTCATTCAACAGCATTACTGAATCATAAACTAGGCTAATTTAGTGCATTTTTTATTGTGTTCTACATCAGTATGGATTTTTCTATTTTCTGTTATGAATATGCTTTAGTCTGTATGACACTGTTCTATATTTCTGTGTATTGCTTTAACCTATATTAATGTGAAATAAATTGACACTACGCACTTTTAACTCGCCATCGTTGGTAAACCTCCACAAAATGTGTTTTAAATTTCATATAAATAATATTAATATTCATCATTTAACAAAATTAACTCATACTTTCTTCAAAATGCTATAAAATGCTAAATTGCTAATGTATAAATGCCACAAAATGCTAAATGTAAAAATCAAAATGCTAAATATCACCACCCCTACCTATTGTTTATTATGAAGCGTTACTAATTTTAGATCATGCCATTCTCTAGCTCTTAGCTGCAGCTGACATTGTACATATTTTAAGAATAAGTGGAACACTGGAAATAATTGTAAAAATGGCATATAATGATGGTGATAGCACAATGACATTTTAATAATTTCTTTCAATGCACAATTGCGTTAAAACTTGTTAAAGCTTTTACAAGATCAATTATAATCCGACTAGATCTCTTCTAAGATGGCTATTCAGGTACATTATTTGGTGTAGTGTGTACAACATTACATAGTGATTACTGCATTAAACAAGATAGAACAAACTGAATTTATGAGAGAGAACCTAAAGAGAACCTAATTCCTTAAAATATCATTGCAATTTAAAGAAAAACTTTATAAAAGTTCATATCCAAGCATGTTACCCGAAGATTTTAATTTAAGTCCCCATATTATATGTAAACAATGATAATGCCAGTTATAAACAAAGAAATTCTACAGAGATCAAAGAGAATTGAATTCTGTACAACTCCACAGCTTTGGTATATCTAAAAATTCACATACGTGGGTTAGAATGACACAGCGAAGCATGTAATACACAAGGCAAACAGTATATCACTATCAAAAACAGATGCTGCCATCAAACATTGCAAATACATCCTTATAAACAATTCATTTAATTTAGATAACTTAATCCAGGAAGAGTACTGTGTCTGAGATGCACAAATGTTTCATCTAAAATGTAATCTGAGATGGAAGAATTCTTTTGAAAATCTTGGTGTACAAGTTTGTTGTACACATGTTAGTACAAACAGCATGAGAATTAAAGATATATAACAACATGCAAAAAGATATGTCTATAAAGCTAACAAGCAATTGTTTAAATATTTCTGTCTTTGATGACAGCTAATTATATGGACTAAATTAACCCCACCTCCAGAACAAAGCTTATATATTGAACAAATCGCATAATAATATTAATGGTGTTTAATTTTGGCTTACTGTTGTTTTATATGAACTCATGGAAATCGAGTGAAAATTACATAATAGCTGTAATTTAAGGAAACTATTTTTGCAGAATTTAAACTGGAAACTACTTACCTTACATGGACTGTTATATATGACTCAAATATTTCAAATTTAAAACTTCTAACACAAAACCAAAGGATATATCCAATCAACTAGCTAAAATAACTTAAATTTTCCTGAAAATTTAGTACATATTGGCCAAAGTTTTTGTTAATATTCCACTGATATTGAAATGAAACACAAACTTTAAGAAATATCTGATAAGGCACAATAAATTGTTGTATAGGTGAGAAAGAAAGCCTTGTTCTACACTAATAATGTTCCTGAAGATCACTGCACATCACAGAAACAACGATTTCTGCCATCGTATTCCTGGTAGCCTGAGATGATGAGTTAGCCAAAAAAAAAAAAAAAAAAGAAAAAAAAAACAGAAAAAAATTGTTTTTGCATTAATAATTAAGTAACAAGGTTGATGAAACTAATGCTTTTTCATGTGTGTGCTATATAATCTAAAGAATTTAATTACAAATGAAAGTGTATGAAGGTACAATTCACGTTAAGTTATGATATTAATTTTCGATATATAGCTATATGCTACAATCGAACTTACCGATAGGTCTTTGTAAAAATCAATTACCTTCCTTCTTGCTGCTCATATGCCATCACATGCCTTACAAAACTTGCGAATGTTTCAAATCGATGACCAGTTTTCACGTTTAATTTGGCTTCGCTTAGACACCGACAGCTTTTTAAATTTGTTTGAAGAGAGACATCTGTTGACACCGACAGATTTTAAAGTTGTTGTGCAGCGCTCAATCTGTCGGGCTACAGTTTCGAGAAACTTAATGCGGATTCAGAGTCTGTATCCTAGTTAACACCCGCTGTGAGGAATTGTGCCTCGTGCACAGATTAATACCAGATTCTCAACTCCGTGTAAAATACCGAAGACGCATAGGGCGCTCTTTCCTAAAGCTTTAGACCCCGGCGACCTTGGAAACCACGGCCGATGAGGCCGGTAATGTAGTAAGCTTCTATTGCGACCGAGCTATGGTGCATTTGCTTTTCCTTCCCATCGGCTCCCGTTTTCACTGACTAATGGAATCCAACTTCTTTCGAAATCACATCTGGCCACACCTGAATAATTTACGCGCATTTCAGCTATCGCATATTAGCATAATACGCGTCAAATACGCTGAGGAAATATGCGATACACTATTCATCAGTGTGCGAGATGTGACTTCGAAAGAAGTTGTCTAATTTGTGAAAAAAATATCAAGAATCCACTTGAAATTTTCCTGTTAAATATGAATAATTGACTTCCACAACGCATTATATCTTTATTCTTGTTGCAAATCGATAATTTTGTCTTTAAAAACAATTAAAACTTTAAAAACGAGAGAGTGAGATCACTTAAGATGCTGTTGAGATTATACAAGACAACTGTATCCCCTTTCCCTCAAGCTTCTTAGTGTAATACTTAAAAAAAGATAACTTAACATTAAAATAATGATTCTGTAGATACAGGAAAACAGGTAAGGATACCATAACGTTATATGTAATGCAATTTCTTTGTACACAGAATGTTGAAAAATTCCCTGGAATAACAGTGAGAAAAAAACCCTAAAGAAATATGTATATAAATTTGAAATGATACCAACAACTATGTACAAAAAATAGTACTATTTCTTTAAAATGACAACAAAGCAGCTCTGTTAATGGTTATATTTAATAAGAATTTTAAAAGCTCAATAGGACATACATTATTTTAAGCACAAGTATACAAAAGTATATTCAGAGAAAAACCTGAAATTTGTGATCGATTCATATAAGATTAATAATGTCTAATTAGTACATGAGTCAGTGTCAGCAACTGGTGACATAAATTTCATAAATGACACTATTTTATATACTTCTAATAACTTTGGTAGAGTAAATTATGAAAAATATTAATTACATTAATTACATTTAAAATTGTCCTAAACTTAACTTTGCCTTCACAACACAAGAATATTACAGCATTGAATTTTTAAACGCTTCAATGAGATGCATATGCACAGTAATGAATGCTGAAGAAGAAAATGTGCAGTTTTGAAAATAAAATTTAATGCACAGTGTATCTTCCAATGAGAGATTATTTCATGTAGTTATCTGACTGGGAAGTATAATTTGGTTAATGTGCACAGCAATTGTTTGGATAAATGGCTTTCATTAACTTGGTATGACTTTAAGCAATGTACTTACTGACTAAGATGAGGACAGATGTACCACAGAATAATACTTCAATGCTGTGCAAATATCACTTTAACTTGTTATTCTTCTGAACCCATTTGTCCAAATTGTGCTGCGATATATCAGGTGCTCAATACTATGTGCCTTTAGCGGTAACCCCAAATTGCAGAAGACTAAGTGTTGGCCGCGACACTGTTTATTTACATATATGTGTGTGTGTTAACAAGGAAGAGGATTAATGACCTATTATTTATTGTGAATCATGCCATTCTCTCTCAAAGTCCTGGCTGCAGCGGACGTTGTACATGGTTTAAGTGGAATACTGGAAATAAAATTAAAAATGGCATATAATGATGGCAATGGTACAATGACATTTTAATAATTTCTTGCAATGCACAATTGCACTTAATACTTGTTAAAGCTTTTACAAAATCAATTCTAATCCCACCAGATCGGTTCTAAGATGGTTATTTAGGTACATAATTTGGTGTAGTGTGTACAATAATATTGCATAGTGACTACTGCATTAAACAATATAGAACAAATTAGGTTTAAAAAATCTCAGATCATACTTTTAATTGCTGTTAAAAGCTGTGACATTCTTTATCAATGATGTAGATATACAATGATGAGTAAGGTTAAGAGAACTTAATTCTTGAAAATACTTATCATTGCAATTTAAGGAAAAAGTTTATAAAATTCATATCAAGCATCTCGTTCAAATATTTTAATTTAAGCCACCTAGATTATACGTAAAAACAGATGATGCGAATCATAAACAAAGAAATTCTACAGAAATCAAAGAAATTTGATTTCTGTACAAATCCACAACCACAGTTTTGGTATATCTGAAAATTCACAGATATTTTTTCAGTAATTTAAACTTGACATTACTTACCTTACATGGACTTATATGTGACTCATATATTTTAAATTTTAGAAGTACAAGTACAAACACAAGAACTATTACACCCAATGAACTGTCTAAAATAACTTCACTTTTCACTTTTCCATGTTGGCCACAGTATGCCTCAAAGTTTTTGTTCAATTTTCCACTGATATGAAATGAAACTCAAACTTTAAGAAATATTTGATATTCCACATTAAATTGCTGTATACGCGGGAAAGAATGTTTTCTGCAACATTACTAATGTTCCTGAAGATCACTGCACATCACCAAAACAAGAAACATACACAATATCCAATAATCCTGCACTCTCGATTTCTGCCATTGTATTCCTGGTAGCCTGAAATGATGAGCTCTGAAAGACAAAAAAACAGAAAACCTCATTATTGCAGTAATAAAGTAACAAGGTTAATGCAACTAATGTTTTTGTATGTAAAACACCCTTTTTCCACCCTTAAGTGCTACATTAATCTAAAGAATTTAACTATACATGAATATGTGTTAAGCCACAGTTCAGGTTATATCATATTAATTTTCGGTATTTAGCTACATCCTAAACCCTACTTACCAATATGTCTTTGCAAAAATCCATTCTCCCTCTTCCTGCTACACATAGGTCGCCGCAGGTCTTTCAAATTTTTACAATTTCACAAATCGCTGAAAACTTTATTCAGAACATAATTTGACTTGCGTTCCATACCGTTAAAGCTTCAAAATTTCGTTCAAATATTTACAGGTTAGCCAACGTAGTGCCTTGTTCACATCGTACATTGAGCTCAAATAAGGTCGAAAATAGGCCAATAATGTTACGTAATTTACTTCATAAGTAGTAAAATAATACAATAGCTATTAAATTTTTAACTAAGCAGAAGTTATTTTATATATCAGTTGGTATGCAACATGGCAGCCAAATTAATTATATTAGCGGCATTGAATATAATTCGCATCCGGTTATTAGAGTACATGCAGCGCTCAAAATGTACCTTTAGACCCCGGGTGTTTCGCGAACCTTAACGCGGCTTCTGTATTCCAATCTGAGTTACCAGATCCGGGGTAATACACACGACTGGACATTGAAGATCTGTATGACAGTCCTTGGTTCTCAGGCCAAATCAGGGCTATGCCCTCTACTGGCAGTTGTGTGATATGTAAGAAAGGATTATATATGTGTGAAGTTGAGGTTGGAGTTATATAAAAGCCATATGATGTGCTATTTTATGTGCCTAGAAGCAGCCTCAGGCGTTTGTAGCGCTCTCCATGATCGATGTCGTACTCACCTAGACCGCGGATGTATTGTGGGAGAGGTTTTGATAGAAAGAACGTGAAAGGGTAAAATTACTGGAACGGAAAAGTACGATATTCAATGTTTTGGAACGCCAGAGGGTACAGCGTTTCTTTCCTGCAATTCAATGACATTATGCTTATTCCAGCCTTAGAGAGCTGCAGCGGAACGTGAACAGATGGCAGTAGATGTAATATTCTGCAAAAGATTACGAGCATGTGTAAATTTTGGGAAAGTGAAGTATTAGCAATAAATAACTATGAAGCAAATGAAGTAAATTTTAGAAATATAAAGTCAGCTGTTCTTGTACTGCATAGCCAACTATCGTAAATGCTAGTATTTCTTTCATAGTTTTCGATTTTATGAAAACTGAAACAGCGGGTAAGGTTTAAATGTGGAGAGAGTAGTGTAGTGTTTGGCGACTGAGTACTGCAGAGGGTCAGATGGTTGCAGTACCCATAGTTGTGGTCTTCCCATTGCACTTAGGTATGGCCACCGAATGGGTGTTTATTCTGCAATAATTTTTGAAACTGGGGCAGTATTTTACCTGTCCCGGTATTAATCGCATTCAAAGAATTTCCACTGAGATGAGTTTCTAGTTTCGTAGTTGCTTAGTCCATGTAACCACATGAAGTATTTTGGCCGGATTACTTTTACACTATTTTGAAGGCAGATCTGCGTCTGTGGTGTATAGGTAGCCTGTCTGTCGCGAGCTTGAATCTGTGAGATACGCCTTTCTCCGTAGTTTTACCTTATCTTGAAACATGAATATCGCGTAACTAAGATCTATGGACCTTAGGCTCATTTCAGCAACATATTGTGTATTGTCCAATTTGTCTCACGTTGGATGGTGTCAAATAAAAGTAGCCTCACACGCACACACACACGAACACACACACACACACACACACACACACACACACACACACACACACACACACACACACACAGCGAATGTAAAAATAGCTAAAGCTTTTCAAACAAACTCCACGGACGCACTCTGTCTACTAACAGGACTGAAAATCCAGAACAAACAAAACAGAACACAGCCTGGGAAATAGACACAGCATTATTTTACAAGAAATGGCCACATCCGTCAGACATTCCAGAAGTAAAAGAAACAAATGAAAACTATAACATTGAAGTTTAAACTGACGGAAGCAAAACAGATCAAGGTGTAGGTTCTGGAGTGGCAATTTATGAAAACAAAGAATTAACTAAACAACTGCAGCATAAACTAAACAAAGCTGCTCAAATAATCAAGCAGAAAAACTTGCAATCTTAAAGGCACTTGAAGAAATGGATAATATGGGAATAACACAAACTGACTTGAAAACAGCAGCAACACGGACAGCAAAATTACACTGCAATCATTACACAATACTACAAATCATAACCAACTGATAGAAGCTGTAAGAGAAAAACTACAACAATTAACTAAAAAAGAATGGATGATAAGAATAGGATGGGTAAAAGCCCACACAGGAATAGAAGGAAATGAAATTGCAGATAAACTTGCGAAACGAGCAACAATAAATGATATCATAGAAAGCTGCAACCGAACCCCAAAAAGTGCCATCAGGAAAAAAATACGAGAAGAAATACTCAGAAAATGGGTAACAGAATGGCAAAACACATCAAAAGAGCAATAGACAAAACAATATTTTCCCACAGTAGCAAAACGATAAGAACGAAGACTTAACATATCAACAAACCTCACTACCATTTTAACAGGACACGGAAGGCTTAAAGTCCGAGGTTCAATACGATTCATGATGCTACATCCACCTGTAACAGAGGAGACGAAACCACAAATCACATCCTGTATAACCGCATCAAATGGAAGGACCAAAGGGAAAAAACTAAGAATGCAAATAAACAAGAAAGGAGGGAAGTGGCCAGGTCATAAACCAACACTCGTGGGACAATATCTGAGGGAGCGAATATGTCAACACAGTCAATCTAGAAAGTTCTGAATAACTAAATAAGTAAATTTATTCTAAAAGAATATAGTGACTGTGTGAACACAATATAAAATACACAATAATTTCTATACTTCAGTTAATATGAACAATCAATCTGGAAGCAAAGCAAACCAGAACAAGTATTATTACAAACGTAATGGAACATACATATGAATAAAGGAAATAACACACACACACACACACACACACACACACACACACACACACACACACACACACACACACACACACACACACACACACACACACACACACACTTGAGAATCCTCTAACAGCAGCAAAAGCTGAGCTCCACAATAAACCGAATGAGAGAGTAATTAGCCTCGAACTTAACCAATCAGAATACTCTACTCTTACGTACACCAAGGAGTCATGGGTACTGTGATCTAGCAGTGGCGGCTGGTGGATAAAATTAGGAGAGTGCCACAAAGCTACCTACTTTTTCTTTTAAAAAATTACAGTCTTATTTAAAGTCGAAGTATGAAGTCCATGCTGTGCTCCTTTCTATTACAGAACTTACCAATGACTCTGGTGTTAATATCCTTCATCTTAGAGGCAATGCACTTCTCCATTGACAGTGTAATGCAATCAATTATACGCGATAGCAAATGTCTGTTTTTTTTTTTTCAACTTGCTGGTTATGTCTCAGTCTCGCCTTCTAATATGCACGGCTTAGCTGTGTCGCAATGTTTATATCGCCTAGAGCATTTAAATCCTGTAGATCATTTAAATGCTTTACATTTTGTTTATGCTTACTAATAATCACATTTATGTGACTTAAATCTGTGACTCCCGTTATACTCCAAACATCATTGTTTCCGAAGAGCAGGCATCAAAAGCAGAACAGAGCATTTCTGTCTTGGCATACACATACCCAATTATGCTCATACACTTTACGGGTTAAAACGCCTGGTGTAGGAATTATTTCTCCCTCCCTTTGTACACTGCGTTATAATTAGTTTTGGAGTTTGCCTACCCAATTGCTTGACCTGTACTTCTTCCTCCAGAGCTCTTCTAGAGAAAGGGTAACTGATTAAACTGTTCACTGAATTTGTTAGTGCACGCAAAATTCGTGGTGATACCATCAACCATAACAGTATAACTTGAACTGCACAACTGTTTACACTAAGCCAATAAGTATTGTCCAGTTACTGATGTGTGTGCGGGTACAACATGCTGATAAACCACTCCATGAATATCAAAGAATGAGATGACCATAACTTCTCCAGCAGAAGCAACCACTTTTGCTTTCTTGGGGGTTGGTGATGGAGATTTCCACACTGAGTTTTGACGTTTGCTCTTAGGATCGAAATGATGTAGGCAAGTTTTATCAGCAGTGATTACGTTGGAAAGAAGCTCCGGATCTTCCTCTAACATCAAATTTAACTGCGTGCAGACCTGCATGCGATTGTGCTTTTGTTCGGGAATCAACAGTCTTGGAACTCATCGCACACAAACACGTCTCATGTGTAATATTTCTGTCATCTATGTGTGGGGGGCACCCAAAGAAATCTTCAGTATTTCAGAGAGTGATCTTAAGGAAATTCGTCGATCCTCCCTCACAATGGCAGCAGCAGCAGTGTTGATGTTTACTTCCGTAAGAGCAGTATCTGGAGCACCGGATCCACCTTCCTTTTAAATTGATTTTCTCCCCTCTTTAAACATTTTTAGCCATCTTTTAACTATGCTGTAGGGAAGAACAGACTCTCCATAGGCCTCCTGTAACATTTTATAGGTCTCAACTGAAGGGTTTTGAGACGAAAGCAGAATTTCTAAGCTGCATATTGTTCTTCATGTTTTACCTCCATTGTAGCGGTAGGCGATACTGAACATGTCTGAACTTTCCTGGTTCTGACAAGTGGGAACCAGGAGTACCAACAATGAAACTACTACGGTGTGTTTGTTTCACATTAAGCTAACGTAATATAATAAGATTAAATTTTAGTGTGAAAATTATAATCATTTGTTATTGAACAGCCCTCGTATATTCCTTACTCCCACCTGCAAGAGCACTTCTAACGGTAGTAGTTTACTGTAACTACTGCAGATGGCACTGAAAACACTACAGGAAGAAGCAGAAGCTTCTGTGCTCCGTTTGGCCGTAGCATAATCCCAAACAAATGCAGCAGGATTAGACTCAAAGCAATGCACCGCTATGTCAAGTACGTTCATTGCGCAGCATTCCTGCAAACACACAGCTTTTCGGTGTAGCACAAATAGTGTTCACGTGTTACTTTAAAGTGTCTGACAGCTATCCGTGCTTCATGCTATTGTATATAAATCTGACAGAAGCAAAGAGAACGTTTCAGCCAACTATTGTGCTGTAGCTCATAAGCACGCGCCGCGCCTGCTGTTCTACCACAATAGCTTAGAAGGGCAACAAGCACACTCCTTGTCACTATCAGCCTAAAACCAAAAAAGTCACCCTACAAAAAAGCCTATCCAAAAATTTTTCTAGCTTTGGCAAAACCCTATTGAGAGTGGGCACGCAGCAAAATCATTCTGTCTCACTAAACCCTGTCAGCAGTAACGAACCCGCTCCCCCCCCCCCCCCACACAGACAGGCAGACACAGTTCGTTATTGCCAGAGGTTCTACTGCGATTTGTCCTGCACCTGTAGGAGCAAGGATCCGGGCCTCCTTCAACCAGGGAGTTACCGAGCTGTCCCAGAAGGGCGCCTGGTGCCTACGTGGGGCTTTCCATAGGGCAAGACCTAGAGACTAACAAGCTCCCCCATCTGGACCTGTGGACTCAAGACGGGATAGAAGTGGATACGCCACTTAGGCGCGCCAACTTCAAAATGGGAAGGCTACCGATATGACCTCGGTGGGGCCGCCTGGTGGTCTAGCACACCTTCTACTAGCTATGCTGGCTAGTACGCGGGAATATTAATGGCTTCCCTCAACCCCGTCCGGAGACGTACCCGATCTCCCACGGGTATCGGGAACCACTGCCCCCTAGAGTCTCAACCAATTCGAACAACTCCTTATCAGGGAGGGGCTCTAATGTTCGGCCCGAGGTTCCTCTAGTAACGTCAGAGGTACCACGAGTGCTAGGGGTCCGCAGCGCCCGCACCATGGCAGCTGAAGGGGACGGATCGCCTCCCCTCGGAAACACACACACTAATAGCAGGATAACACTGGATCTCCTTAAAAACAACTAGAGAGAAAATTACCTGACTGAGTCAATCAAAGCTAAAATCCTCGACCTGAGAACATCAGACTGGATGCTGCATTTTGAATGGGTGAAAGCACACTTGGGCATATATGGCAATGAAGTAGTAGACAGACTAGCAAAAGAGGCTGCTGGGGAAGATCGTAAATTACAATATAATAAAACACCTAAAGAAGTCCTGATAAGCATGAAGAGAGACACTGGACTGAATGCATGACAACTACAATGGACAGCATTAAGGAAAGGAGCCATCACCAAAGAATTCTTCCCATCCGTGAGAACGAGACTAAAACAAGAACTGCCCATTTTCCAAGAGTTTACAGCAATTGTCACAGGACACGGAAAGCTCCGTTCATACCGCCATCGATTTGCTTTACTAGATAGCCCAGTATGCAAATGTCAAGAGGAGGACCAATGGCGAAAGGTGTAAATTTTGAGTTCCTGATTCGAATACCCAATGTTTAATTGAGCGCCAGGAATAATTACAGCGGACATCGCTGGTTTCAATAAAAATAGTTTATATCTTAATAGATTTCCCCAAGAACAAATCATACAATATATTTCTGTGTAATATTGGCATTTTCTTTCCACTTGGTAGAATACGTAGCAGCGAGATCGTTCTTTTGTTGTTGTAATTTTACGTCCTCCAACGTTAAGTCATATGAGATGTTTGAAATGATGCTGAAATGTGTCCAGGGTCCATGGAGTTTAGAGCTGCTCGACATTGGCCTTTAAGGAGAAGGGGAAACCCCGGAGAAAACCTTATCCGGGTAGCTCACCCTGACCGAGATTCGAACTCGGGACCTCTTGAACGTGAGGCAGACACGCTACCATCTACGCTACCGAGGGCAATGAGATCGATGCTAGGTAATTTTAAAAGTTATTCTTCAAATTCATATTTTGTACTATAAATATTAATAATATCCTATTAATTTAAATGATGTCAAAATTGCAGTCGCGTAATAGATTGACGGTCCTTTTGAAGTTTTAATAAAGACGAAAGAATTAGAAAAATAGGTCTGCCCAACAAAGGCTTGCAAGAAATTCTCGTTTGGTTGCAATATTTTAGTACTCCTTTTCTACTAGAATATATAAAACCTTTAGATAATAAGTTTATTGAGTGTATTTGTGACATTAAGCTTTTGAAATGCTGAAATATACCTATTTTATTCAATATGTACAACAGAGCTTTAAATTTGGATAGTAAATAAATAACAAAGCCTCTGATGTTCCTTGAGATATAGGTATCTTTAGGAGAGACTGCTGATAAATTATTTTGTTATACTAGGCTGATAAAATGGCGTGGTTCAGTCGCCAGCTAGAAAAGTAGAGATAGATGCATCTAATTTATGAAGGACTTCTGTAAATTCAAAAACATTTTTTTTGCATAACGTTCCATTTTTTTAATTCAGAAAAAAGCCGCAAATAAAATGCTAGTAAAATATTTATAACAAAAAGAAGAACAAGAAGAAATGAACTCCGGGCCTATTCATAATGATCACTTTGCTCTAGACTATCTTCCAACTAACTTGATCCGGACCAGAGGCGGTCTAACTTTAGGTATTCATAGACGATAAAAAGCCTCGGACCAAGTAAAGTGGTGTACCAGCACGGAGCAAATGTTACACGACGTAGAAAGGTTCCTGTGCGCATGCGCGAATCCCATAGATTACTAAACAAACCTCAATGTTCTTACAAGTTTATAAATCTCTGTGGTAGTTTCTCAGCTGTTTCTTGATCATTCTTACGGTTGCTGCTGCTGTTTGAGGTTCGGTAACAAAGTTTGGTGTGCTGTGAATATGGATAATATGAAGAAGCATGGTATAAATTGATCAGAGGGAGACCAATGATTTCTCTAGTACAAAAAAGGAATGGACATTATAGAAAATAAATCCGTATGGACGAATACAGATATGAGAAAGGAGAAGGCATGGAAGGAAATTTATAACGAGTTTGCTGATAATGCGGCTTACTGATGCAGGTCAGCAGTGTTGTCCTGATATCCTCCTCTTTTTTTTATTTATCCAGATTTATGGACCCTATTTTACACAGTGGTATATTAGGGTTATAGCTGATACATAAAAATACACAATTTTAACAAAAATATTGTAAATACTAGAAGGAAGAAAATATGTTATAATCTGATGCATATTAATTTAAACTATTTCAGACGTTTAAACACTGAGTTTATAAGCATCATGAAGTACTTATACTGTTGTGGCTTCATTAGCAAAGAGCAGAAAATTCAGTTCCTAGAGAGTCTAGCTTGAATATTAATTCCTGTCCTTCTCTCCAGAAAATGGGACAACAGAAAAGGAGATGAACCACAGTTTGAAATTCTTCACCACACATGCACTTGGGGTTAGATGTTAAGTGAAAACGTGATAAGTATTCACCAAATTTACCATGTCCACTTAAAAATTGTGTCAAAACAAAATTTGGTACAAGAGTTTAACATTTTCCTCTGTCATATACACTAGGAAAAAATAATGTTTTTTTTTTTAAAAAACTTCCATTTGGAGTTGTTAGCCATTGTTGGTTCCATTCTTCAAGAATATGTTGATGTATTATTCTCCTTACAGTAGAAATAGGACATAAAGAGTATGTCACAGGAAGATTAGATTCTGCAGCCTTCTTAGCAAGCAATCAGCTCTCTCGTTGCCTAAAATTCCACTGTGTCCTTTAACCCATCCCATGCAAATATGTCCTGGACGGTTTTGAAGCAAGGTTCTGATTTCATGTGCTAATGAATTTAAGTTGTATTTATCATTAATAGCGAGTAGAGCTGATTGTGAATCACTAAGAATACGGGCACTGTTCCCATTAACAGTACACCATTTTATAGCTTCTTTAATTGCTAAGAGCTCCGACTGGAATACAGAACATTCAGGTGACAATTTAAACATGGAGTGAGTTAGTTCCATTTGGTTTTCATAAACAACAAAAGGACATCCTACTGAAAATATATCATCTTCAAATTGGTAACGCGAACCATCTGTATATATGTAAAAATCATGAAAATTACATATTTCCTTTAAACAAGTTACAAAACTTGATGGGTGTCCTGCTGTGGTAGGATGCTCCGGGATTTGTAGTTTTAAGTGAGACAGATAAGACGCACATTCACGTTCATGTCTAATATTCATAATAGTTGCTGTTGATAAACCAGTGAGAGCCAAAGGTTCGATGTTAGCTATAATCTGAGCTGCATCAGTGGAGATTGTGCGATATCCTCGAATTATGCGAAGGAGGAATCCCCTTTGAATTTGTGCAAGTTTTTTAACTGCCAATTTTTTATTAAGAATATCCTGGAAGGCAGATACACCATACAAAATTAGGGGCACTACAGCACCTTGATATATAATTTTAAGAATACTAGAATTCAGACCCTAGGTTGGTCTTGCTGTTGTTGCGAGCGCACCAAGGAGCTTGCTGGCTCTTTCAGCAATGTAATCAAAGTGTGATCGAAATGTTAATTTACAATCCAGTATAACGCCAAGGTGTTTTACCGTAGATACCACCCTCAAGTTGACGTTATTCATGGTAAGAGTAATGGCCTCCATTTTTCTTCTGGTGACAATCATCGCCAAGGTTTTGTAGGGATTAAACAGAAGTTTATTTTTAATTGCCCATGAGTGTTTGCATAATACCGAAGTGCTGTTAGGATTTGAGTGTCAGACTTCAGTTATCGTCCCTGACGTACAGGTTAGGACAAATCATTTGTATCAGCTTTCTGGCGTCCACTTTACTAAACCTGTATCTGCTTTTGAAGTTTAGGTCGTCGTATTTCGCAATAATTTCCTCCGACGTCTTATTTCACGAATTCTACGCACCACAGCTACATTCACCACTTCTCTGTCGTTCATGTTGCAAAAATAGTCCGCGGACCAAAATTTGACCCGGACCAACGTGTTTGGTCCCCGGAATATGGCCAATCCCGGTTTATGAATAAGAAAATCGATGATCCACCGGAAGTAGCAAGTTGCTCCGGACCAAGTCTGACTATGAATACGGCCCGAAATTGTAATGTCGTGTAGATCATTTGGAATTTTTTTCTCAACCTTAAGATTTGCTAAAGTATAATGTGCTTTCGTTTAAGCTGTAACGTGGCTATTGTTGAATACAAATGACACAAAAATGATGGGTCATTTAAATAAATTTTGACTCATAATAAAATTAAATGCCATTTTTTTCTGCATTTAAATTCAACGTTAAAAGTTGTCGTTTTGACAATGCATTGTGATAAAATAATTAATTTAAATAAAATATTAATACTTCATTGGATACCAAGACGTTGCAGAATTCATGGTACTAAAAATACTGACTTTCTAGTTAAAAAGGCAGTAAAATTAATTCATTTGAGTCACTAAGATATTACTGTATCAAAAGAATTATTATATCAACATATAATAAAAAATTAAAGAAGATAGTATATTACAATAAAAAGAAAAACAATGGGAAAATCTATGTAACAGCACGACTAGAATAAATACACTACTGTGACTTCCTGGGTTGGTAGAATTAAGTCTTGTTTACAGAAATTTAAAATGCTCTTTATTGCAGTAAAAAGACGTGACATCCACAAAAGCAGTCTTCAAGGTCGTTTCGTTACTCCCGCCACACGTAAACAAAGGAATGAATTCGCTGCGGTACAGCTCAAACGCACAATGACAGCACAGCTGCACAACTCAACTCAACTCAACTAGTAACTAACACTTTGCCGGCTTTTATACCTCCAGCCATTGTTCTAGGATTCAGTGGATCGTTCCATAACAATCATGATGGCAGCGGGAAATTCCAGACTATCTCCCTCCCTCTCTCGGGAAGCTTCCAGCTCCGCGCCCACGCGCCCACGCGTCGGCCGCAGCCCGCGCACAGTGCCTCGACGACACTAACAACAAAATCTTCTGTAACAACAGTAGTATAGAATTGAGAGAATCAGCACAGTGTAGATAAGATGTTGAACTCTCCTCTGTGTTAATATATGAGTGATGTAGAATGCTCATTGATTTAGAACTCTCCTATATGAAAATCGAGTTGTAAAAGAAGGGGAGTGTTGGCGTAGTGCCGTTCTCCCCTGTGCAGTGAGATGTTTTTGAGGGTTGGGATGATGATGATGATGATTGTGTGTGTGTGTGTGTGTGTGATGTGTAATGTGTGATGGGTGGGATGGGTAACGGGGGGGGGGTTCCGGGGATGTTTGAATTAAATGTGAATTCATTTCGATGTGTGTGTGTGCTTGAACTCTCATGTATGAATATCGAAGTCTAGGGTTCGATATTGTGATGGGGCGGGGTGGGTAACGGGGGTTCCGGGGATGTTTGAATTAAATGTATTGATAGTAATTCTTCGATGACTGTGCTTGAACTCTCATGTATGAATATCGAGTCTAGGGTTTGATATCTATTACGTTCAGTGCTTCGATGTCTGTGCTTGAACTCTCATGTATGAATATCGAGTGTAGGGTTTGATATCTATTACGTTTAGTGTATGATATATGATGTAGTATCGTTATTCTTTAGATAAAAGAATATCGAGAGAATGATTAGGTATGTTTACTGGGAGAGATTTATGAAAATAAATGTAATAAGACATTCTGGTAAGGGGTGTTCCCTATGCAGAATCTCTCCTTGAGCTATTGTATCCAAGAGCGATGTAAAGGTTAAGAAAAGGTTAAATTCCATTCCCACATCGAGGTACGAGAAAATATAAATCTATTCCACATTGATGAAGTATAAGAATGGAAATGTAAATCTATGTGAGAGGGTCGCATGACAAAGAAATGTCCCCTCTAAGCATGATAAAAGTGGTACATAGCAAATGCAAATAAAAATAAAAGCACTACCCATCTCTTTAAGAATGATAAAAAAATATTGAGAGAAAAGTATAAGAATGCAAATGTAAAGCTGTTTGAAAGGGGTTTCATGATAAAGGAACGCACCCTCTAAGCACGATAACTTAAAAAGAATATTCCCTCTAAGCATGATAATAGTGGAACATAACATCGAAAATAAAATAAAAGCACTAACCATCTATTTAAAAATGATTAAGATAACGAGAGAAAAGTATCTCATCTTTAAGTATATATGAGTAATACAAAACTGATCAATCAATATGATAATATATATACGCAACTAGGGATCTATAGTGTAGATATCCTAACTATCCATTGTAAGATATCACCCTCCATATAAAAAATTGTCTAGAAAATCTCCCCTCAGTATTACGAATACTCCACTGAACGTCATCCCTTTTGGTATGTGGGTCAGAGAAAAAAAGAGTTAATCTCTCCAGACTGGTGACAGGGGTGGTCAAAACATTCTTATTGCTGTAGCGAAGTCTAACTTTGTCAAATAACGTTAGGAAAAAAAAAAGAATATATTTTAAAATTAAACGAATGAATCTATATATTTGTATGAATGATGAAACAATACTATGAATGTGTTAGTATACCAAATGTATAAAAATCAAATGTTCAGAAAAATATATTTTGTACAAGTATGTGTGTGTAAAGAAATGTGTAATTATATCCCCCCCTCCAAGATGTAGGGAACGAATCACAGTTAGTGTGCGCACGCAACATGGTGTTTGGGAAGGAGAGATACGGTTGGAGGGGGTGTAAAAAATGATGAATCTATATAAAGTTTAAACTATGATAATAAAGTTACTAGTATTACCTTCGAACTTATAACGTAGTCACAACTACTTTAAACACATAGCGTAATATGTAGACAGTAACACCTCTCCCGGACGGAGGGGGGGCGGAGCATCTGTTAATAAATACCGCGGCACGGATGAGTGAGGAGGCAGTCGATTCTCTGGAAATATGGATCCTACAGGTAAGATAGAAAAGTTGTATATTGTAAGTCATTTTTTATCTCTGTTTACGAAGAATGTTGAAGTAATACTGATTCGTGTGTGCTTATATGTATGTTTCAGATCATGAGATGCTACAGCTAAATCAACTAGCTGAAGGTGGAACACATCTTCCCACAAAGAAACTACGTGAATGAGATCAGTCCGTTCAACACATCATTCGATCCGTCAAAACCGTGAAGACCAGATATGGTGAACGGGTCGTCGTCGAAACATCAGATTTCCAAGTCTTCCTCCCGGAGAGATTCAAACATATGACCGCAGCGCAGAAAGATCTACTAAATCGTGGTGACTGCATACTCCAATACCATGGCGAGGAAACACTAGAAAGTGGTTTCAAACGACATAAATTGTCTTTTTTAAGCAGCCCGTAATGTCGTCAAAAGGTGAGTACAATTATTGAATAAAATTTCATAAAAAAAGTGATAATGTAGTTACTTGCATGTAAATGTGAAATCGTACATGTTGTATTAGAACTTAAAGTGTTAATTATCGCACGTCATGTAGTATTAGTAATTGAATGTAGTTACTTGCATGTACGTACATGTTGTATTAGAACTTAAAGTGTTAATTATCGCACGTCATGTAGTATTAGTAATTGAGAGTGAACGTTGTAGGGTTAATTTTCATGTGTAATAATTACGTACATGTGAATATCGTAGTTCAGTTACGTTATTTCACATGCATGTTAGTTACGTTTGTTTGTTACACGTAAAAGTAACGTTGTAGGTGAAAAAAGAACGTTAATTTATATGTGTAAAACGTACATGTGAATATCGTAGTTCAGTTACGGTATTTTACATGTATATGGTTTACGTTGTGTGTTTTTATCATTTATGTAAGGGAGAGAGCATTACGTAAAACAGTTACATACTATCTGAATATTGTAGTTACGTGATGATAGCAATAATTGTAAAATACATAATCATTATGTAACTATTTTCATATGTAAAAGTTACATGCATGTTACGTTCTACGTAAAGTATAGAGTTTACGTAAAATTGAGATTCATACATGTAAAAGTTATTAACATGTATGTTATTTCTGTTACCACCTTACATACATGTAAATCAATGTTCCCGTATGTAAAGTTAATCGAATGTTGTAATTGCTTTTTTCAGAAACGACGACAAGATGCTCCGATACTGCCACTGGACAACCCTCGATTCAGCAAGGTGAAACCTGTTCGAACGTGACCCAGGCTGAACGATTACGATGTATTCACAGTGAGTCTGCTTTCAAAAAACGATTAACCACCTACGAAATTCACAACTGTGTTAATATACTTGACCCCGGTATATTCTTAGCAGAATGCAAACCTTTAATTTTGAATGAAATTGATAAGGGCTTAAACATGTATAAATCAGGTCTTAAGATAGGATCCTGTTTATCCTGTCAATATGTCATAATATCACAAGAGAGCGATAATATTCATACATTTAACTTTAACAGTAAACTTGAGGTGATATTGCAATCTACAGATAAATCTATATGGTATGAAGAGAAGATTGTACAACCTATACTAGATCATATGGATAATTTTGAATCGCGTACCAGTTCAAAAGCTTTATACAGTATTGAGAAATTAACAATATATGTGACACAATACGATTCATTGAATGCAGGGATGTATACTGAATTACCCGACTTTATAAAATCGAAGAGAGCTGTTATTAACATTCGTAATACTGATAAATATTGCTTTGCATACTGTCTGTTAGCATCCAAATACCCAGTAGAACGTAACAAGAATCGACCCACCTCCTATAAAAGATATGATTTTCGTAACGAATTTAACTTTGAGAATATAACATTCCCCGTATCATTGAAAGATGTAGAAAAATTCGAGAATCAAAATTCAAATATTTCAATAACGATATACGGTGTTGAAAATAAGTCGATTATTCTCTTATATCAACCAAGAGAGATAAAATCACATCATGTTAATCTTTTAATGTATAAAAGACATTAATGTCTGATAACAGACTTGTCACGTTTGCTAGGAAAGCAGCTAACTAAACATAATGGGCGAAAATGGTTATGTAACAATTGTAACTTGTATTTCACATCAGAATCACGTTTAAATAGCCATAAAAAGAGGTGTATGATGAATCAAATTATCAGAATGCCCGAGGCTGGTAAAACTGATCTCGTTGAATTTAACGCATATTCGAAATGTCTAAAAGTTCCATTCGTGGTTTATGCAGACATAGAATGTATCTTACGTAAGGTAGATTCGTGTCAAGATGTATCGAGTAAAAGCTGGACACGTAGCATTCATAAACATGAAGCGTATGCAATTGCATTACATTTGGTCTGTAGTTATGATAAAAATTTAACACGTTTCAAATCATTTGAAGGTCCATATGCAATTGAAAATTTTCTTAAAGAATTAACGTTAATTGCAAATCAGGTCATTAATATATATGCTAATAAAATTGAAATAAGTATGAGAGATGTGGATGAGCTAGAATATCAAAATGCAACACGATGTCACATATGCAAACGTGAATTTCTTAACTCGTGTATAAAGGTTCGTGATCATTGTCATTTGACTGGAAGTTACGTTGGCCCAGCTCATAAGCACTGCAATTTAAATAGGAAAATGCCAGGATTCATACCAATATTCTTTCATTGCTTGTCAAAATACGATGCTCATTTCATAGTAAAGAAACTAGGTTACGATACGGAACCTATCAACTGTATTGCACAAACTTCTGAAAATTACTTATCCTTTAGCAAAAGATATACAAATTCGAATGGAATGAGTATATATCTAAGATTTCTGGATAGCTATCGTTTTTTGGATTCAAAACTTAGTAACCTTTCGGATATGTTGGAAGCAGATGATTTTCATTATACCAATAATATGTACACGAATCCTTTGCATAGACAACTGATGAAACGTAAAGGTGTCTTCCCGTACACGTATGTGGATTCTATAGAAAAATTATACGAGAATAGTCTACCATCCAAACATCAGTTTGATCATGTAAGCGATGAGGATTATAGTCATGCTAGAACGGTATGGAATGAATTCAATGTTAAAAATCTGGGTGAATATTTAAATATATATCTTAAGTGCGATACATTAATACTAACGGACGTGTTTGAACGCTTCCGTGAATTAAGTATCGGTTTGTACGGACTCGACCCGTGTCAGTATTACACACTTCCCGGGTTAGCCTATGATGCAATGTTAAGAACGACTGGTGTACAGATTTCATTATTAACAGATAAGACTATGCTAGATTTCTTCGAAAAAGGAATACGAGGTGGAATTTGCACTGTGTCCAAACGGTATGCAAAGGCGAATAACAGATACATGACTAGCTATGATAACACTCAACCAACTAATTATTTAATGTACGTTGACTGCAATTCTCTATATAGTTATACAATGGAAAATAATAGCTTACCATACACTGATATAAGGTGGCTAACTGATGCTGAAATTAAATCAATAGATTTTATGTCTATTACAAGTGATTCTGACGTGGGATATGTGTTGGAAGTAGACTTTAAATATCCACAGGAACTTCATGATATACAAAATGATTTGCCATTATGCCCTTTGAATGAAATCGCGCCAGGTGATAAGTATACAAAATTGCTAACAACATTGAATGATAAAAATAAATACGTATTACATTATCTCAATTTTCAACAATGTGTTAAACTTGGTTTGATTCCATCGCGTATACATAGAGTAATAGGTTACAAACAATCTAACTGGATAAATCCTTACATTGAACTCAACGTTCGTAAACGTATTGAAGATAAGACGAAATTTGGTCAAAATCTATGGAAGTTAATGAATAATTGTGTTTATGGAAAATTTATAGAGAATGTAAAACGTTATAATTCATTTCATTTAGCTACCAGCTGGAAACGAGCGCGTATTTTGTTAGCTCGACAGACATGTATAAGGTACGTGATTTTTGATGAAAATTTAATAGGTATAGAATTGGTCAGAGATGAAATATTGATGAATAAGCCAATATACATAGGACAAGCAATCCTGGATCTATCCAAACATAAAATGTATGATTTTTATTATGAAATTCTGAAGAAAAAATTGAAAGATGTAACTTTAATCTATACGGACACGGATGCTTTTCTCTTTGAATCTAGCTGCGATATATATGAATTTATTAAAACCAATATACATTTATTCGATACATCGAATTATCCAATGGATAATGTGTATGGTATTCCGTTAGCAAATAAGAAAATTTCAGGATTATTCAAGGATGAGCTAGCCGGTAGAGTGATGACTGAATATGTAGGGCTGAAATCGAAATTATATAGTTATCGATATGATACTGAAGTGATTAAAAAATCAAAAGGTGTAACAAAAGATTCGATGAGATTCATAACCTTTGAACAATATCTCTCATGTATTACACATCCTGACACTATACATCGAAGCATGCAGACATGTTTCAGAAGTTATAAACATGATGTTCATACAATTGAATCTAATAAGATAGCTTTAAGTGGTATCGATACAAAACGATACATTCCCAATAATTCATTTTCAACATTAGCATGGGGACATTATGCTATAGAAAATTGTCAAGTGTAAATTTCTTTTTCTTTTCTCAATAAAGCATAGATTCAACTGAGTTAAAAGGTATTACTAGGCCACGATAATAACATATTACTGTATTTCAAAAAATAAAATAATTGAGTTTCAAGTATAATTGTAAAGTGTGTTACAACTGAGTTAAAAGGTATTACTAGGCACATGATAATAACATATTACTCTATTTAAAAAAAACGAAATAATTGAGTTTCAAGTATATTTGTAAAGTGTGTTACTAATTACATGATAATAACATATTTACTTCATTTGAAAGATAACGTGTTGCTTTTTTTATGTTTATGTTAGGGGTGAAGGAATATTTTTTCCTATTCATGTCGTTTTGAAATGTTAGATAGCAGAAATCAATGAAATGTTAATTCAACTATAATCATGTATGATTTTTTATTAAAATATATTTACTAATTATATCAAAATGTTATTATCATGTCTCCGTTAAGGGGTGAGGGGAGATTTATATATATCAATGTGAACTAGCATGTACAAAGGCTCTTATTTCAGCTATAATCATGTATGATGTTTGTTTAACGTATATTACTAATTACTTCAAATTGTAATTATCATGTTTACGTTAAGGGTAGGTGAATTTATATATACTCAATGTGAACTAGCATGTACGTTATGTTAAAATCTCTAAAATTAAATGTTAATTCAACTATAATCATGTATGATTTTTTTTTAAAGTATAAAAAATGTTATTATCATGTTTAAGTTAAGGAGATGTGAATTAGCAGTTACAGAAGATTTTTAAAAAAGTATAAAAATGTTATTATCATGTTTAAGTTAAGGAGATGTGAATTAGCAGTTACAGAAGATGTCAGGAATCAATGTGAACAAAAAAAAAAAAAAAAAATCAAACACAATATATCATTAAAATTATATTTCTTTATTGAGTTGTGTGTTTTTTTATTTATACAATGTCCACCTCATTAATCCATTCACGGGTAGGAAATCCTAACCATTTCACCAGAATCCTATCACCACGACGTCTGATGATCCTTTCAACTAAATACGTGTCTGGATATTGAGTTTTCTGTAATTCATAACCGTAGAATGCTCCTTCAATCAGTTTACCCTCCAGATCCTCGATGAGATAGGTCAATGGATGTGTCCTTTGCACTGTACGTATCCTAAAGACTTCAACACTCCAATTTGGTAGATAACCTTTCTCCATAACACCTTTATGCTTAGAAATCCTCACGTAGTCACCAACACGATGAAGCCTAGATCTTCGCTTCTCACGCAGACTTCTATCATATTTGTAGACGCTGAGCAGGAGAGAATTATCACGAACTTCTACTGGCTTCATACGAATCGTTCGATGGTAAGTATTATTGTAGGTATGAATAATTCTAGGTAGTATGTTTATCCATTGATATGAGCCTTGAACAATAAATTCCTTATGCAAAATCAGTTTGATCGTTCTTATTAAACGTTCCACTGCAGCAGCCTTAACGTGTGTGAATGTACTGTAATGATTAATATTATTACGATTCATTAGTTCGCGGAAATGTTTATTGTAAAACTCCCTTCCTTTATCAGATTGAACATTCTTCGGAAACGATTCCATTTCATTCAATATCTCCTCCATAGCAGTCGAAACGTTAATACCACTTTTATCACGTAATGGTCGTGCATAAGCCATCTTGGAATAAAAATTGCATGCAAGAAGAATATACTTATAATTCCTATTGTCTCTTGCATAATTAGACATGTCCATAAGATCTATTTGTACTAAATCGTTCATTCCTTTGCTTATGATCTTACGACGTAAAAATCGTCTTCTAGCTGGTGCATGTAAGTCGGTTGCAATGCGACGTTTTATCATGCTATAATTTTTGATGTTTTAAGTTCTGTAATAATTTCTTCTATCTCGGGTGAGTGATTCAAATTACCTGCATCCCTCGACGCAACTAATAATCTTAATCTGTTTATTATTTCATTCGGATCGTTCCAGTAGACGTAATCTAATTTTCTCTGCGGTACATGTTCTTTCCAACGTAAACCAAATCCAGTTCGATTACTAACAAGGTCACGAATGATATGACGATACTTGAACCCTCGATTTGCTCTTAAACGTCCATCTCTTGAATAACCGTGTCTGTAAACTTGAGTATTCTGTAAGATTTGCGAATACACGTCTAAATCATCATCTGTGTACGATGTCTTGCGAGGTAAACGTTTAAATAATAATTCATATAAGCCTGCTGTGGGTTCATACGTTTCTGTTCCCATCTGAACACCATCAGATTTAAACACAACTGTCTTGTTACCCAATTTATACTCATTATCCTCGTAACGTATGCCGTAAGTATTGTCCATGTCACTCGAACTAGCAGTTCGAACCTTGTGTAGATACTTTGACACGAGATCAGATCCGTTAGCATCATCTGTAGTTTCGTCGTCGTTGTTGTCTTGGTGTGCTTTCGCTATTACTTTCAATGGTTCGGTTACAGGTTGAAGAACTTCAGACATGACTCGTTGCGTTTCGAATTTCATTCCTTTGAGAGAACTTAACTTTTCTCTTATTGCCCTACTGTGACGGGCAATGGATTCCTTAAGTCTTATAGCTTCAGCATCCATATCGAAATGAATGTATAATTAATCAGCTACTGCTAATTTATATGAAACTATCAGTTCTATACTTAATATATGACCATCTTTAGCACGTCCGACTGGCGCTGTAAACGATAGAATATCGCCAGTTTCAACTCTTACAGGATATCTTTCAACTAATCTTCCGTTTATTGCAAACAATGTATCATTTACAGCATGCGGATGTACCGATGATACGATGGAACACGAGAGTACACTTCCATTTCCAGGAACTTTATAGTATTCGAGTCCCGATGTTAACGTATACCTTAAAGAGGGACCTCGAAACGGACGTGTTTGCAATGAAATTATGAGTTGTGCTTTCAATTGTTGTAACATAGTGTTTACAACATTTCTCATTCGTGTTTTCATAGTATGAATATCATTATTTATAGTGATTAGTTTATTATCAAGTTCCGTTTGTCGTGCGGTTAGTTCTTTCACTTCTTTTTCTACAGCTGTAGTAATAGTCTCGCTAGCGGAGGTGATTGTTCTAGTTAACTGACTTTGTAATTCATTCTGTTTCCGTGTAATAGTATCGACAATGTTTGTTATAGTCTCAGTTAAACCCGTTTGCAATTCATTATGTTTCTGTATAAAGAAATGATTAACATAACTCATGGTGACTGCATCACTATCATCTATCGGGTCGGCTAAATCCTTCAATCTCTTCATTCGAAATGATAGAGTTTCATTAGAGTCGTGAATTGGAATCCTATCATCTACATATTTTTTATTAGGAACGTCGTGTTCGTGAAGGGGGTCCAACAGCGTTTTCATTCTTATACCATCTATAATGACATTATTTTCGGAATCACGTTTAAATGCATATTTACTTAAGTACTCCATTAAATTGTTGTATTGGATGTCGAGCGATTTTTGTATGTGATCCCTAAGCATAGCTTCAAACTCGCCCATACGCTGATACGAGGTCTGCTCGCTGAAGATCTGCATTCGATTCTCGACGTCAGCCGTATGCGTATCCACATAACGTTTAGTCGATGCATCGTCACCTTCTTCAGGGTCGTGAATATTGCACAACCGCTTTCCCTTGAATCGATAGTTTCCCGATCCATCTCTAGTTATGATATATCGATTGAACACACCCCCTAGAGGGTATGATTCTTCGGGATCTGAACCTGTCGATACTCATTGCTTAAGTGATGGATTATTCTATTTATTCATTCTGATAAAGCGATCAAAACCGTGACGGTAGCGTCCCTCGTTCAGTGGATATTCTGGTACTATAACAACAAAGGATCGTTCATCACTCTCCCATATATGTTTACACATATTCTTAAATTCATCATAGGACATATCGGTATTTACATAATCTTCGTATATATGTTTTAAATTGAGATTATCCTGTCTAAAGAATATAATCATATTTGCATTATCTCTAATTAAATGTTTAGGTACTTTAGCATATGATTGTGCTAAATATATAGCATCGACATTACGATGTCTACCCATACTGTAATATGAAGCTATCTTACCCTGTTTTTCATTTATCACATCATCAAATACGAATATCGAATTTTCTCTAGCATCCGACGTTTGAATTACTTTATCACCATCATCGAACGTAAATACACCTATATCGGGTATAGTTTTCAGTAACCTGAGTAAATATCGATATTTAGGTTGTTGCAACGATTTCGAGTATATGTAGAGGTTTTCGAAACTCAGACCATTCTCGTGAATAAGCAGGTTGAGTAAAACGTTCGTTTTTCCAGCATTTGAACTGCCAAGTATGAGCGCTCTAACGTTACTCGGAAACAACGTACCGTGTCGTCCTTTGCGAATGTCATCCTCGAAATCTAACACCTGTATGGGTAGCGTACACTTTTGCTTTACTATCTCCATATCGCGACTAATACTTATAAAGCATAAGTTTTGTCTTTTATTTCGTTCGTGATAAGGGCAATCTATGTCTTTACTGGATTTAGCCAATCGTCATAGGAATCGTATACTTATAAAGCGCACGTTTTGCCTTTTTTATTTCATAGTGAGACATGCGCTCTACACGTGCACGCAAAGGTTCGGGAATTCTTAATTCCTTGATTAATTCATTACCATTTGAGGCACATTTACCGGGTTATCGTTTCTGCGGTCCCGGAACGAAACTACATAAACGCTTGCAGAGAGGTGACTTACCGGTGAACGGGTTAGATTCAGCGTGTCTCGATCACGATCGGGCTTACGCAGAGAGTACTGATACAGAATCTCGTCGTCTAGCCGATAAGGTGTTGGTAGAGAAAGCTTGGAGACGTGTAAAGTCTGCCGACGCTTCTTTGGGCGAACGACTTGCAGCTCGACTTGTGACTACACTTATGAAGGGTAAATTGGCAGCGGGCGCTGGCATGCGTAAACGTCGCAACAAGAGAGGTGGTTTCTTACCTTTGCTACCACTTTTAGCAGCTCTAGGTGCAGCAGGTGGTCTAGCTGGAGGTGCTGCTCAGATTGCTACGGCTGTCAATAAGAAACGTTCGAATGCAAAACAACTTGCGGAATTAACACGTCACAACGAGCGCATGGAATCTTTGGCTCAGGGCAAAGGTCTTCGCCGTAAGAGACGTCGTAAGGGTAGAGGATTATATCTTCGATCAAAAAACTCGGGGCGAGACCTATATTTATCCCGGAAAAAGCCCTGAGTGCTAACGAGATCGATTCGTATGCACGACGTCTACGCATTCCACATTTTAGAGGTGTCTACATGATCGATAAACTACCTCCACATCCTCGATACTATGAGAGAATAGTAGTGAATCTGGATACATCAAATAACCCTGGTACACATTGGGTTGCTGTACGTAAGGATGGTGACGTTGCCTACTACTTTGACAGTTTCGGCGATCTGAGACCTCCGGAAGAGATAGAAACGTACCTTTCGGGTGTCAAGCTCCTATATAATACGACGAGATTTCAAGAATTCGATTCTGTGATTTGCGGTCACTTGTGCCTTCAGTTTCTCCTCGATGAGTTACACGATCACCGTGAGTGGTAGTGATACCAGCTTCTCTACATTTCTAAATCCACCATTACATCTGGATCCTAACGGACATTACGAGATAGCTCTATTGAATTTTGAGACTTTTTACTCAATTCCGAATGTGGACGAGAGTAATAATCTATTCCATTACGTTCGCGATGGAAAAGTCGAACGTATAGTAATTCCACCGGGTACTTATGAATTGGATGATATCGCCAGATTGATCAAGGATGCTCTCGACATCGGTGACGACTTTATTCTACGTGCTAATAATAACACCATGAAATCAGAAATTCAATCTCCCTATATTATCGACTTTAGTCGTGAGAGATCTATTGCTTCACTTCTCGGTTTCACCTCTAAACAGAGGGTACCGGCAAACGTGCTGACCGAGTCTAACGATTTGGTTAACATATTCAAAGTCAGCATCATACGTATCGAGTGTAGTCTTGCAACGGGATCTTTCATCAATGGTAAAAGTGGTCATTCTCTGTATGAATTTTTCCCATCGGTACCTCCAGGTTATCATATTTCGCAGGAACCATCAAGTCCTATATATTTACCAATCATCGATACGAATCTCATTGATCATCTCGGCATTAGAGTGGTAGACCAGAACGGCGATAAGTTAGATTTCAGGAACGAAACCATCACTGTACGATTGCACATACGTCGTAATGGGTATAAGTTTTAAGAGACGATGCTATATTAAAAAACATCTCTCGAGATTGATCTCTACTCGATCATCGACCCGCAAGCTAATCACATCGTCTAATCGAAGATTTCTCGCTAACTTAGGCTTCAAGGTTCTATGATGGATGTGTTGGACGTGACCGGGATTCCGACCTTTGATGATAAGATCAGTAAGGAGGAAGAACACGTATTCCTACCGTACAATACGTCAGCTCTCGATGTGAACGATGAAATTAGAATTCCATGTCAAGCTGAAGATTTGTACACGCTTCCTAGTAGAAGTTATCTCTACATTGAGGGGACTCTCACTAAACCCGACGGCACCGTTGCCACATCGAAATTGAGTAACAATGCTATGGCATTCCTATTCGATGAGATTCGTCTGGATATGAATGGAACGACTATTGATACAACTAGGAATCCGGGCATTTCATCAACGATGCGTAACTATGCTGCACTGAATGAACTGGAATCGAATCGTTTACTAAATGCTGGATGGATCTATCCTGGAGGTGTGGTAGACATCGTGAATACATCGAATGGTATCTTCAATGCTATCGTTCCTCTTTCGATGTTGCTGGGTTTCGCCGACGATCACAAGGAGGTCATACTTAATAGCAAGTTTGAACTTATTCTCATTAGATCTAAGGATTCTAATAATTGTATCATTGGAAACGATCCTACAACCATACAACTAACTAGACTCGAATGGAGGATGCCTGTACTTCGACTTTCAGATTCTGAACGAGTTGATAAACTTAAACTCGTCAAATCGGATAAACCTCTACACGTCGCATTTCGAACCTTGGACTTTCACACTCAACCTGCTGTACCTCAAACTAAAGCGTTCACATGGAACATTGCAACCACGACTAAACTTGAAAAACCACGTTTCGTCATAGTCGGTGCACAAGTGGATAGATTGAATCATCTCGCTAAGGATGCTTCTCTATTTGATAATTGTAATATCACCAATCTGAAACTTTATCTCAACAGTGAATCTTACCCCTATCACGATATGAATTTGGATTTCGCCAATTCGAAATTTGCATCTCTGTATGATCAATATTCCAAATTTCAATCATCCTACTATGGAAAGGAGAATTACCCTCTTTTGAAAAGGAACGACTTTCTGAAATATGCACCGCTATTCGTCATCGATTGCTCTCATCAACCTGAGGATACTGTGACGGGGGCAGTGAATGTCAGATTGGAAGTTCAAGCATCCTCAAATTTTCCTGCACAAACTTCATTATTCTGTTTAATTATTCATGATTAATTATTCACTTATAAACCACTAACTCATGTTGTACAATCTATCATATAGGTGTAATAAATAAAACATTACAAATTCAAATTATCTTTTTATTGACTTTAACATACATCTCCAATATCCTCTTCCTTGCACTCCTGCTTTTTGCATCATATGAACATAATGATTTATGAATATCATACAACTGATATAAATTTTTTCAATATATGGAATTAGTCTTTTAAGTCCATTGAATGCAGTACTATTCAGATTTATACTGCCCACATTTAAACATGTATTCACAAACGTTATTTCTTGCATCTTATTCATGCATAACATTATATTAAATGCATATATTATATTTTCACTGTACGGTGCACATGGATGCTTACCATCTTTCAGATACGTATCCAAAACACACAAATTTGACATTATTACCTCCCAATCCTCTTTTGTAATATACACAAACGTATCGTCATGTGTGTCTTTAATGTAAAGTGATGGGAGTTCATTGTATAATCCTATGTTCACACGAAAGTCAATGCTGATGGAGATGTCGTTATCGTTCATGCACACACTATTTACCATCACTCGCAACTTCCTCCTCTACTTCTTCTGCGAAGGGTGTGAAGGGTTCGAACATCATTATGATGAAACTGTCTTGATCGAACGTCTTCTTGGCTTTGACGATTCTCGGTTTGCAGTTCGTCTTCTTCTTTTTCTTGTCTCCTTTCTTACTGGATCTGCGGACATACACGAACTGTCTCAACATCGTGAATATTTAATACACTTGTTAACGTAAAACTCTTATTATTTTATACTCACTTTTCTATGACTTCCTCCTCGGGTTTCGATGTACCGATATCCTTAAACGGACGATCATTGTACGGACCGCACACATCTTCACCTTGATCCTGTTCGGACTGGCATGCCACATCTTCACTTTGGGCTTTACTGAAATAAACATATTTATCATTAGTTATCTAACACATAACAACACTTTCACGTTAACACACAATTATAATTCCTCTTACCCGAGGTACACTTTACAATTCTTTCCGCATTGAGCATAAGATGTGATCGAATCATGATGGGAAGGATTCTTGCAAATCACTTGATGCATCTTTCCATCACACGTTTCATCGTGGTGCTCAACCCAATGCTTTTGCAAATCTTCGAAATTGCGTAGATTCTCCCAGAATCTGGTATCACTTTCAATGACAGGTGGTGTTGTTCCACTCATCTTGACGTTGCGATGTGAAGTGAGAATGCATTCGTTCCCGAGTGAGCAGATGGGTGATGAAACGTGATCATACCTGTCTCCCCCCTCCCCATCCTATCGTCGATTGTACTTAACGGACGGAGGGTTTGTGTGAAGTGAGGACACGTTCGTTCCCGAGCTGGCGGGACAGGGTGAGACCTGTTAATTCGAATTTACTCACATATGCACAAATCTTGAGGAATGACAACACGTCATCACCCTTATACTTCAATGTGGAATAGATTTATATTTTCTCGTACCTCGATGTGGGAATGGAATTTAACCTTTTCTTAACCTTTACATCGCTCTTGGATACAATAGCTCAAGGAGAGATTCTGCATAGGGAACACCCCTTACCAGAATGTCTTATTACATTTATTTTCATAAATCTCTCCCAGTAAACATACCTAATCATTCTCTCGATATTCTTTTATCTAAAGAATAACGATACTACATCATATATCATACACTAAACGTAATAGATATCAAACCCTACACTCGATATTCATACATGAGAGTTCAAGCACAGACATCGAAGCACTGAACGTAATAGATATCAAACCCTAGACTCGATATTCATACATGAGAGTTCAAGCACAGTCATCGAAGAATTACTATCAATACATTTAATTCAAACATCCCCGGAACCCCCGTTACCCACCCCGCCCCATCACAATATCGAACCCTAGACTTCGATATTCATACATGAGAGTTCAAGCACACACACACATCGAAATGAATTCACATTTAATTCAAACATCCCCGGAACCCCCCCCCCCCCCGTTACCCATCCCACCCATCACACATTACACATCACACACACACACACACAATCATCATCATCATCATCATCATCATCATCATCATCATCATCCCAACCCTCAAAAACATCTCACTGCACAGGGGAGAACGGCACTACGCCAACACTCCCCTTCTTTTACAACTCGATTTTCATATAGGAGAGTTCTAAATCAATGAGCATTCTACATCATTCATATATTAACACAGAGGAGAGTTCAACATCTTATCTACACTGTGCTGATTCTCTCAATTCTATACTACTAACAACTTTTAGACTTCTAACAGTCCATGACCGAATAAACATGGATGGAAACCACCTTCTCCGCTGTCCATCCTTTAGTCAACGTACTAACTTAACATAAAAACACTGGAGGCAACAGAGTGAATGGCTTCATTGCCAGCTGTTTAACTTTAGATACCACATCTTATGGGATACTTACTCTTTTATCTTCCTTATCTAAACTTGGCTTACAGACTTTTGTTTGTTTTCAGTGCGCTGTGGAAATTATTTTTAATGTTTTTCTTCTTGGTAGAATGAACGTTGGTTCACTTGACCAAATCCATGCGATATGATAGCTTTTTGTGGGGGAAACAAATCGGGAAATAGTTTTCATATTTTTTAATTTTTTCGGTATATTTCAGCCTTTTGTAGTCATACAAATTCATGCTGCTGTGTAATTGTACTTTCCGTAGTGGGGGATCCGTCCCCTTCAGCTGTCGAGGTGCGGGCGCTGCGGACCCCTAGCACTCGTGGTAAGGTCTGTCTAGTGAACGGGAATACAGTTGGCCGCTCGAAGGAAACTACTCTCCCGCCCACTAATGACCGTCATAAATCTATCTCCGTACTTCAGAAATGGAACACTGTCGTTGAGGACCAATAGCAACCCTGATTTTCTCAAAATGACAGTTGCCAAAGTTCCAACTTCCAGTTGATCTGTTTCATTACGTGCAGAAATTCGTTGTGTCACGATGTGGAGACCGTGGGAGGGAAATGCAGTGGTAAATGCAAATGAAGTAGTAGATAACTTTCAGTCAAGTGAAAATAATCAAAGTGATGACAACAGTGTGAATAACTGGGCCGAGTTATGTTACTGGAAAAGCCTCACAAAACAAAGTTATAACGGGAACTGTTTCTAAGCAAATTCAATCGTTTGTTTTGAACACATATGAATATGTACTGAAAAATAATCTTCATAAGAGGTCGTGCAATGAACCTGATGATAAACTCTGGGTATTCACAGAAATACAGTAAGAAATATTGTGACGAAAGAAATACCAAAGACGCCGATCAAGTGTGAAAACAAAAGGAAACGTTTCTCTAAAGTAGATAATTTCATATGCGATTTCATTCGTCGAGAAATTTATAGATTCTATGCAACGGAGAGCGCCCTCCATAGACGAATTGGTTGCATATTTGCAAGAAATTTGTGATTTACTGCACTTTGCGCGGTCTCCTAAAGGAGCTGAGTTTCAAATACCGCACTTTGACTAAGATAAGGGTTATTATGGAATCCAGTAGAATCGTAGCTTGGCGATGTGTGTGTGTTTGTTTGTGTGTGTGTGTGTGTGTGTGTGTGTGTGTGTGTGTGTGTGTGTCAAAACCTAAGGAAGTTTCGCAGTAATGGACATAAGATAATTTAATTAGACGAAACCTCGTACGATACACATGACGTATCGAGAAAGGTGGCAACCTTGCAGTAGGATCTGGGAGGAGGAGGGTCGGTGTTGTAAAACGATTATAAGAGTTCGTTAAGGGCAGCGGCCGACGTGCACATGAGTTAACTAAACAGACTTTACCACATCTTATGGGATACTTACTGTTTTATCTTCCTTATCTAAACTTGGCTTTTAGACTTTTGTTTGTTTCCAGTGCGCCGTGGAAATTATTTTTTATGTTTTTCTTCTTGGTAAAATGTACGTTGGTTCACATGACCAAATCCATGCGAGGTGATAAAGCTTTTTGTGGGGGCAAAAATTTGGGCAATAATTTTCATATTTCTAAATTTTTTTCGGTATATTTGAGCCTGTTTGTAGTCATACAAATTCATGCCGCTGTGTAATTGTACTTCCCATAGGGGAGGGGGATCCATCCCCGTCAGCTGTCCGGGCGCTGTGGAACCCTACCACTCGTGGTACCTCTGACGTTAGTAGAGGAACCTCGGGCCGAACATTCGAGCCCCTCCCTGATTGGGAGTTGTTCGGATTGGGTTGGACTCGAGGGGGAAGTGGTACCCGATACCCTTGGGAGATCGGATACGTCTCCGGATGGGGACGTCTCCGCGTACTAGCCAGCATAGCTGGTAGACGGTGTGCTAGATCACCAGGCGGCGGCCGCATCGAGGTCATATCGGTAGCCTTCCCATTTTGGAGTTGGCGCACCTAAGTGCCGCATCCAATTCCATCACGTCTTGAGTCCACAGGGCCAGATGGGGGCGCTTGCTAGTCTCTAGGTCTTGCTTTACGGAAAGACCCACGGAGGCGCCGGACATCCTTTTGGGAGAGCTCGGTAATTCCCGGGCCAAAGTAGGCCCGGGTCCTTGATCCTACGGGTCCAGGGCTAATTGGAGTAGAACCTCTGACATTAACGTAACGTGTGTAACTGTACTGCCAAAGGTGTTTAGACAGTATTGCAATTTCTTTCAGTGAGGTAAACAGTAACTTCTGAATTTAATGTAGCCCTTGATGTTGGTCGTCTAATTCCTGGTAGGTTTGAACAAATGCTCTCCACGATCACATGTGAGTAAACAAACACACACAAATAGTCCACTTCCTTTAGTAAATCTTTGGTTTCAGTTGTATATAGAACTGCAGCAGGAAGGAGACAGAATGCATTGATTGTAAAATTGTGCTTGTTGGATACCAATTGGATAAAAGAGATAAAATTCTGTAAACGATGTTCTTGTTCCAGATTCGAGGAATGGATCATTAAATCAGTTTCCCCACCCCAACGGCGGTAACATGTGGTGACTAGTGCCATTGGTTTGGTAGAAGGAAAGCGGATAAACGAAGAGGAGATAGAAAGACTCATTTGGGATGTCTGTCACGTCACGTCTGCACAATTTGAAGCTACAATCAGACGCTAATACACAAACCAATAATAATTACGCATTTAGCTTCTGTATTTCTTGACCTCATTCTTGCCCCACTTTAAGCGCGAGACGTACAATAAAACTAACAACATCCTCCCAAAATTAGGTCAACTGAAGTATAGAGAGCAAACCTTAACTGGAGGATTTTATTGAGAATAAAGTCTCGGGGAATGGAAGCACGGAGCGCGAACATCACGTCGAACATTCTCTTTCTAATTTACGTAACGATTATGTAAGCTACTAACCGATATAAAGGAATGACCTGGATATGGTTAACTTCGCAAAAATATGTAAATAATATTAATCATAACCTAAAAATAGTCGTAACTATGAAGTCTGGGACTTAAGTACTTATAGCATACTAAGTCACCATAAACGGTGCGTATCTCATTGTATATGAGAACCGTAGAATGGTATACTGGGAAATATACAAGTCAGTTGGAGAATTGAATATGATGCCGGTATGTTGGTCATGGTAGCTCAATGGTTAAAGGAATTTGATGGAGATCAGGAAACCCGTGGTTCAAATCCCGGCTACGGAGTTGAATTTCCAGTCTGACACTAATTATCTTACTTTTTCTTTTACTTTTAGGGGCTTCTCCACTTTCTGCGGCTACCCTTAATTCCCAATACCTATCCGTGCTTATCCTTCAATTCTCCTTCAATTCCTCTTGGTCCATTATCCGCACTGCTCCAGATTTCCTGGAAGTTCTAGGACGGGCCCATTTCCTTCTACCACCTGGAGACCACTGTAGAGCCATATGTGGCCACCTCTCTTCTTCCATCCTTCTCACGTGACCATACCACTGTAGTGTTCGACTCTCAGTTCTTTCAATCACTGACTCTTCCATATCCATTATACTTTTAATATCTTCATTACTTCTCCTCTCCAACCTGGATACACTGATACTCCTCCTTTTCCATTCTATTTTAATTTCGTGTATCTTACTTGTTTGACCCTCCAATGAACTCCAACCATCTGTCCCATATTCCCCCATATACCTGAAGAACTCTTTTTGTTTCCACTGTTGGTTCCCGACTCAATAATATTCCATTCAACATGCTTACAAGATGTATTTTTTTATCTTGAAAAGTGCAGAGCGATGCGCAGTGGTATCTGGACGAGTCCACCTCAGAACGGTTGCAACTGGAGGGTAGGGCAGTTCAGTTGCGTACCAGTTGCGAGCAACTAAACACGTGCAGAGCTACTCGGTAACACTACAGCTTGTTTCAAAATGTACTTGTCTCCTGGTTCTAAGAGAGCATTTATAAATGACGCCTCCTAGCAGCACATTAGGAAATAAAGTGCTACATTTAAAAACACGAGAAGTAATAACCAATATCCATAGATTTATAAAAAAGGAACAATGGTCTGGGTCAGCTATAAATATCTGGGGAAGAGTATCTGAGGCAACAGTTGTGTCTGAAAGCAGTTTAGGAGAGTTATTAAGGAAAGAAAAGCCATTGGTGCTAGTGCAACAACGTCCTCCTCTATGCCCAGTAAACAAAAATTAAGAACATGCACAAAATATAATTTGGATAAGTGCTCATGAAGCTAAAAATTCTACTGACTTCCAAGGCAGTGTCTGAACATTAAGAAGAGTTCTTTTGAAGCTAGGATTATTTGAAAAAAAAAAACACTAAGCGTGCCAGACAAATTTTAATCGAACGTCGCACCATACGTGCAAAAATGCTTAAGTATTTACGAAATATTCGGAGATATTGAAGTGAAGTTTATATAGTTTATATGGATGAAACTTATATAAATACAGCACATACTAGACCATATGCCTGGAGTGAAATACGTTACAGGGACTCTGCAGCGATACTGAAAGGCCGACAGTTGTTTATCATGCCTGCTGGAGGAGAACAGGGTTTTGTTCCAAATACCCATGTACTATTTAAGATCCAACAAAAGCGTGGAGATTACTACCATAGTAAGAATTACAACTTAGTTTATAAGAGTTGCAAAACTGGCTTCGAGAATGACATTTGTATTTAGACACCTTATGTACCGCCCTCCCCTCTCGCAATCTTACGCGTGTGACGCATTGTGGCGATAGGTGCACTATCCCCACTACAGTTGCTACTCATCCCTACCTCGCAGGATTCCTGTCAAGATAAAATAATACATCTGTACTACTCATCTACTGTGTATTGTTATGTAATCTAAATCTACTTAACAATTTCTAGAGTCCTTGGCGGAGCTTTATGTCTCGTCCATTTCCAGCTATCACCAAATATTTAGTTTTACGCACTTTAGCTTTCAATTCTCCTGCCTCATTGCAACATTACGCAATGATCATCTCATATCTGCAAATAGCAATGAATGTACTTTTCCTTGTTCAATTGGAGCTCCCAATGCTTGAGTATCTGTTGAATATATATTTTATACAGTGATGCAGACATGCTGCAGCCCTGTTTCAAGTCTTTGTGGTTTGAAAAGTATGCGATACTCTCTTTCCTATATTAACAACAGCTACTCTACTTATCCAGACCTATTATCTAAAAAAGGACGTTTAACAAGAAATAAAGATATCCCATAACCTAAAGGCTGGAAAAAGGACGTAACGAAGTTATCTTCAATTAGATATTTGTTGAATAAGTTTGAAAGTAAAAATTCAAGTGATACACAACACATAGAGCGAGAAAAAATGCATCAAAGAAGTGCTTCTGACTAAGCATCCAGCAATGGGCATTCTGGCGGAAAGAAATTGAAGCAGATATAATTAAATCATACTTGGCTTAACCGTGTTACAGACATATTCAACTTCAGAAAGCTTACCTCAGTTGGTGTTGCAGATATCACAGCAGTCATCTCTAAATTCTTAGGTGTACAGATAGGTATATGTTTTCTGGCAGTACGTTGTGAAAACATTGAAAAACTTATAAGTGCATATTAGTTTAAAAAGCGAATATTAGTTAAAAGAAATTAGAATTTACGCTAGACTCTGTTGAACAGGGAAAAGATAGTCAAAAGAACTTACGATCTTCGCCGGTCGCAGTTTCCGATCCTGTCGAGAGATTAGATTCGAAGTTCTCGGTACGGAAGCCGTCTTCCTGCAATGAGGATGTGGAGCGGGTAGATCCTGTCCTCCTTGTCCAAACGACCGCGAGGAAAAGACAGGAAAACCTGCTGAAAGTGCTAGCCCAGCCCCAAAGAAAAGGAACAAATTGGTTCGACCACCACTGGGCAGGTAGCTTTTGTCACGGCAATTTGAAGTTGAAAGTTAGAAGTTTTATGCCTTTTGGTATTTTGAGTAATTATAGCTGTTTATTGTTGTTTTTTCACCCATTTGGGCTTATTTATTTTATTGTCATTTTGTTTTGATCTGTTTTTTAAATTTTGAGTAATTTATATTTGGCTATTGCCATGAATTAGTTTTTGTAAGGGCGCTGATGATCACCCCTCAGCCTGCTTGGCATAACAGCCTTATGCTTCACTGAGGGATTACCTGGATCCCTTACTTTTCCCTACAAAATCCTTCCTCCACCCCTACTTCCTTCCCCCCTTCATAACTTTTTCTTCTAACTATCCTCAACCATTTATCTTTCATTTTACCAAGAAATCTTCCTACATTTTTATTCCTATTCCGTTGCCTGCCTGTTAGCATTCTTATTGTTACAATTTTACTCACAACTTTCTCCAATTTTTGCTCCCATGCCTCCTTCCCGCGCTTATCAACTTCTTCACATCTTACTACATAATGTTCTACACTTTCTTTGCCCCCACATAATCCACATATTCCTACCTCTCTCCACCTTAATTCTTTCATAAATATTGCACTTGTTCTCATCCATGATAATCCCTCCCTTTCAATCCTACTACAGTTGTCTATATAACCTTCTCTTCCCAAGTCACTTTTCAAAATCCTATAAAACTTCAATGAACTTTCGTTTTCCATGCTTCCCCATATCTCTTGTCTTTTCTATGTCTTCCATTCTTCCAAAATCCTTAACTCTTGTCCTTGTTAAATCCTTAACTCTTGTCTCTTCTTGTGCTTACCTTTTTCCAAAATCCTCTCTCATTACCTGACTTGCCTCTATATATCCCCCATTCCAATTTTGTCAATAGTTCTCTGTAGCACTTTCCACCAACTGTTCTTATTTATTCCTTTTCTCCTGGTCCTCCCGATTTCAAGAAGTGCTACTTCACTTGGAGCCGTCCTTGTCAATCCGAGAGCCTCTTTACAGAATAGCTTGTACATATTGTCAACCTTGCCACTTATCTCTGAGCCTCCCCAAATCTCTACTGCATATATAATTTTTGCCTCTACCACTGTCTCACAGAGCCCCTCTAACCATTTTGTCGGCATGTCTAACTTATCCTTACAGGCTCTCAATCCTACCATAGCTGCCTTCTTCCCCTTAGCATTTATTTTCCTACCATGTGCCCCCACTCCCCATTTCTACTCAGCCTTACTTCCAAATATTCAAATTCCTTCACTACCTCAAGCTCTTTCCCCCTCAATGACCATTTCTCATCCATTTTTAATTTTGCCCCTCTTTTACAAATCATAATCTTAGATTTATTAATATTTATTCTTATTCCCCACTCCGTGTAAAATCTACCTTATATACAAATCATCATCATCATCATCATCATCATCATCATCATCATCATCATCATCATCATCATCATCATCATCATCATCATCATCATCATCATCATCATCATCATCATCATCATCATCATCATCATCATCATCATCATCATCATCATCATCATCATCATCATCATCATCATCATCATCATCATCATCATCATCATCATCATCAAAGAACTTACGTCCTCCAAAGTAACATCAAACTATGAAAGAAATGGATGAACTGATGTTCAAGTGTGCCCAGACTCCATTAAATCTTACAGCTACCAGACATTTATCTTTCAAGTAAGGGAAAATCCTGGGATAAAACCTTAGTCAACAGGTTTCCATCAGAGGAGACAATTTTCCTGACAAGTTTATCATCCATAGGATTACAGAAACATTGATGACAGCTGAACAGTTGAACCTCATCCAGATAGCCCGCCTCGGTAGCGTAGATGGTAGCATGTCTGCCTCACGCTCAAGAGGTCCCGAGTTCGAATCGCGGTCAGGGTGAGTTACCTGGATAAAGCTTTTCCGAGGTTTTTCCTTACCCTTAAAGACGAATGTCGGGTAACTCTAAGCTCCATGGACCCCGGACGCATTGAGCATCATTTCATCCATTTCATTCATCGTCCGATATGACTACATGTTGGAGGGCGTAAACTTAATTAAAGAAAAAGTCCAGGTAACTTACACTAACCGATATTTGAACCCAGAAACTCTTGAATGTGAGACGGACACGCTACCATCTGCGTTACAAAAGCAGGCTAAAGGGAGCTGATGTTGAATGTAAGCAAATTTTCAGACTTTCGGATGACTTTGTGTCGTTCCTAGTTAACACCACTAGGAGGTGACCTGTTTTCGTCGACATTTCTTTTATTTTTTTAAGTGGAAATTAAACTCACTTTCATATGTTCAAGATCTTCTCGGGAAACTAGCCAGGTGAAAAGACGATTAGAAATAGACGTTTCGGGAGCGTACATCTCTCCTATCACCAGGATATATAAATAAAGGATATAACCACAAAATAACTTGATATAACAGACATATCAACAGAGACAAAACACTGCCTATACTAGTATTGCTGAACAAAAGACTGTTTTTAGTAAATTAAATGCCAGGTCAAGTAGTAGATGTATGTAAGGATATTACATAGTAAAAGTAATAAAGTTAAATGATTTATTGTGCCTATCACTTGGCGTCCACGGTCAGCGCGAGTTCCCTTGGCTAACTGAGCCTTGACGGGGCTAATCGTCCTTCCGAAGAACAATATCACATGTAAACAATAGCCATAGTGTGCCGTTTCCGTCTCTGATTCGTTTTAGCAGTATCATTGCTTTTTCTTTCTAGAACGTTCCCTTCCTACCCGGGACAATATAAGGTTGTGACCAAGGTTCAGCGGACAGTTCCATTGCGTCGGAGCTGATAATGAAGTTAACAACTGATAGTACATAGTTAAGTGATTATTGCACTTCCGTTTCGAAGTTCCAAGTGTAATGTGACACAATAAGTGGCTGAAGTGATAAATAGAGTGCATTGAGCAGCTTCTGATGTTATTTGTTATTATTTACATGATTGTTAATTGTTGTTTCATCCTGTAGTGGCCCCTGTTCTTGCACTGTAAGTTCTGTGAGCCACAAGTTATAATAAAATCAAACCCTTGCTTGGTGTCTGGGGTCTTTATGAACCTCAAGGCTGCTTTAACTACAAATTATTTTAATGTGACCGTAGACACCTCATCTTCCAGGTGTATTCTTTATTATAAATGGGCAAAATATTTATGCTAATATCACAGTCGCTAGCATAGAATTTTGAATTTTTGTATGTCCATTGTTTTTACACATTCTTGGCAATACATACACATGCACTGCTGTAACAAATTATTATAACATACAAGCACAGTTAGCAATTGCGTTTTGTGGAAGTTAAGAGGTGAAAAAAGATGTGAAAAAATAAAAACCTTCAAGTGATAATGTTCTACAACTCAACAAAGTCAGGTGTTGATCTGTTGATAAGATGGCTAGACACTATTCAGTGAAATGTTGAACAAGAAGGTAGTGAAATGTTGAACAAGAAGGTGGCCACTTGTTCTATTTCTTGATATACTTGACTTAGCATGACTCAATGCTTACGTCCTGTACTGTAAATGTTTACATCATATGAGAGGTAAAATTGCTAGAAGAGAATTCCTTTTAGAACTGGAAAAAGATTTTGTCAGACCTCAAATTTAGAGACGATTTCTTTCCCCCAGTGCGGAACACACCGCATTCGTTCAGCAATAACTCAAGTTGGTTTCAAGGATCTTCTAAATGACAACCAGCAAGTCCAAGATGCAGATGTTCCATATCTGAAATGAAAAAAAGATGCCATTCCTGCCCTCAAAGCACAAGAAAGTGAAGAAGCAATGTGATGAGTGTCACAAATTTATCTGCAAGGCACATGCAAGAGTAAAAGTGTTGTGCAATGAGTGTTCATCATTTCAAGTGGAGAATGAGTACAAGTTTATTTATAAAATGATTTTTATGAAGAGATAATGCACATAACAATAAAAATACAGTTATATAGTGTGAAATAAATGAAAATGTGTTAAAATAGTATATATATGTTTTGGAACTAAATCATATATGTATATATATTCATATTTCAGACATGGCTAGTACATAACTCATATAGATTAGATTAGATTGATTTGCGTTCAGTAGGTTCACTTGTATAAAGAAAAGGCTGTGAACATTGAACATGTACAGAGGTATAAAGTTTAATAGCATATATATATGTACTTGAAAAGTTAACATAAGACACATAGTATACAGGAAATATGAACAACATTATGGAAAACAAAGCAGGGATAATTATATATGATACAACATCAAACACTTTTTAATTCAGCTTTCACTTGGCTTATGCCAGTACGTCTCAACCTTTTTGCAATGGATAACATTCTTGTTATTTCTTAAATAAATATACATTAAAAATAAACTTTCAACTTGCATCAAATATTTATTAGTAATGATTTGTAATTGGAATAGTTAGATACTACTTAAAGAGCTACAGAAGCATTATCAGGATAATTTGTCATTCAGAAAATCTTGTACAGAATAAAAAGTTTTGAGCAAAGGTACTCTCTAAAAGCATTTTAAAAGCACCGAAATTATCTAGTTTTTCTTTAATAACATTAGGAAGTGCGCCAAATATTTTGATAATTTCATAATGCACACCTTTCTGGAAGCAAGAAACTTTACTACTGGGATAATGGATATTATACTTTTGTCTAATGTTTATTCTGTGAATTACATTATTTGTTGCAAATAAGGCATGATTGCATACAAAGACTTTTAGGATCGAGAATATATACATGCAAGGAAGCGTTAATATCTTCAATCTTCTAAAAAGATCTTTACAGCAGCATCTGGTGTGGGTGTTAGTAATGATTCTTATAACCTTCCTTTGCATAAGAAATATTTTTTTACTTTCTACTGAGTTGCCCCAAAATAATATTCCATATTCCATAATAGAGTTAAAGTATGCATAATATACTAATTTAAGTGTGTCAATGGAACAACAGCTTACAACAATGGAGTTTTAATATAAAAAATGTGCTTTGGTCTCAAAATAAAGTCATTATTATTTTTGTGGAAATATATTACACTTTATCGCCACATAGTTGTTAGAATCACTTTGGGGTGAAAAATGACCAAAGATATATAATGCTTTTCCAGAGCTGATTGCATGCGAGGGTTAAACAGAGCATTAGGCCAGGATTATACTGGCGAGCCTAAGGTTACTTCCGTACTAATGTAATTTTCTAAATCTTTCAGGATTGGCATGTTAAATGTCAATAAATTCGATGTCCGTAAATGTGTCACTCCGTACAGCTGTTACAGATTACTCCTAGGAATGCAATGTCTTGTTTATTGCTCAAGACGCCAGGCAATAATCAACAGAGATAAGCAAATATCCTTTGGCTTACGATGTATGCTCGAGTTTGTATTGACAGTGTGGCAAGGGAAGGGGGCACCATAGGTAACTCGGAACTGCAAACAGTAAAGTCAGGGGTGTAACAACAAATCATAGACATAGGTGCATATGAACATAACAGATATATTTTGAATTAAGGGGGGATTGGGATTTCATTATGGAGGGGATTCAGTACGTAGGCCACCATGCTGGGTCATTGTGCCTATGCCCCCAAATGGAGGAAGGATAAGACGGAGGAGACAGCGTGGCCATCCCAAGGAGCTATGAAGGTACAGAGGGCAGGTTTCCTAGAGTTTTGCTTGGATAGAGACTTCCCCCGACAGGCCAGGGCAACGAACACACTCCCCCACACCGGGAGGGCAACGAGCCCAACAGCCGAGCCCCAAAAGTCCCTGTCTGGCGGTCCCGAAATGGTCGCAGCAGAGGAGCGGAGACCGGCAACCGACCGACCGCAGGAGAAAGTAGTTTTCCTCAGAGTATATCATCCTGTCATGCACCGCCGAGACCCCCGCCGACACTTCTACTGTGAAAGAGACCACCAACGAAAGATGATATGAAATGGAGGGACAGAAAATTCGGGGGATGTAATTAACCTACGTAGTATTCGCCTAGCGACCCGGGAAAATACCCGAAAATACCCATGGGTCAGGTAGGTTGGCCATGGGTATCGAACCCTGGCCTCCGAATGCGGGCCTCAGACGGAACCGCCTGAGCCATCCCGGTCGGTTTTATTAAGGGGAATTATAACCTAATTCCTCCAGTGTTAAATTTGAAAGATTCACGACTATTCTTTATTAAAATATTTACGAATGTGAGGTCAAAGTAATGCAGAGACACTACCATCACGCTACAGAGGCGCGCAAGGAGAACACAGATTAAATACTACAAAGTAATGTGTATAAAAGGCACAGCTTAAGAAACGAAAAAGTAATAAATTAGTCCCTGAATAGAGGAAAACACATCTGAAAATATGTGAATCCTAAAATCGCTGGTTGGCAACACTCCCGTAGACCATATAGAAAAATAAAGAATAAAATAAGGAAAGAAAGCCTCGTCCACCACTTTACGATATAGCCTATATCTTTGCTTTAACCTGTTCCGACTCCAATTTGATATTGCAACTTCTGCACCCAAGTTTTCCTGGCTTTTGGTTTCTTTGGAGCCAATTAATTAAGGTAGCTCTTGATACTCTGTTGGGTGACTATTTTTTTTACAATTTTTCGTATTTCTTCTGATTATTTATTCACGAGATTGTGAAAAAATTCAAAACTACTAAATCTGGCAAACAAAAAAAAAAAAAAAAAAAAAAAAAGCTTAACTTACAGTGCTAGCAGAGGAAATAGGTGCATGTTTTTATACGTTCACCAATCAAATCCATCCCAATATATCACAAAAGTTGGGAAATTCAGAGTCTTCAACACGTAGAGCAACTGAGTTGTTGAAACTGAAACCTTATACAGAGTGATTAATATTCACTTATTGTTTTAAAACAAATTGTGCTAGCGGCAGATTATTATACCTAAAATGTAGACATTTTGGGAGATTACTTACGTCTGTAGCAAATATTTTAAAGGTCCTCCATCCTGCATAAGGCACAACTCAACACGTCGTTCATGTTACTGGCCACTCCTTGGAGCACTCCGTTGTCAATAGCTTGTGATGTTGTACTTCAGATCGTACAATGTCTGCCGACGTGTGGCGTAACTCCTGTCTTTTAATTAACCCCATAGAAAGAAGTTCAGCGATGTTAAATCCGGAGATCTCGGTGGCCAGAGGTTCCTCGAAATTATCCGGTCGTCAAAGAAACTTGCAATTAGTTCCATGGATTCATTTGAGTATGTCATGTAGCGCTATTTTGCAAAAAAATATCCTTGACTACTCAACAAACTCCATGGAAATTAGCTAGTACTCTGCAGTGTTCAGTCTGGTTACAATAATTGGCCCCACTATTCGTCTTAATGGTACTTTGGGTGATTGCGTCAGTCGTGTTCTTACGTCAACAACCGTGGGAAGCCTAGATGAACGATGCTTGCATTTTTCATTCACCCGAGATCGAGTTGTTTCCAAATTGTTTACAAGTGACAGTATTGTTTCTTTTGGGAGGACTACGACCACCAAATTCTCTCTGGTTTGCTCTTTGAGTAGCTGTAATTGAATTTGTAATACAGTATTGCTTCACAAGGAAGAGTCGTTGATTTAATGTGTACTGCATTTTTACGTGACTAGAACAAAATGTCGAAAACATCTGCCAGCTATATCAATTAGGAATAAAACGCTAACATCTGCACATCTAGTGCCAAGAAATCGAAACTCCAAAACATTCTGCTTAATTTTCTGTTAAAATTGGGTCATTGAATGAATTTCCAACGGAATAATTAAAGAAATATAGTTCTATATAAATTACTCTGTAAGTGTTGTAGCAGGAATTTGTGTCCGTAGTTAATTTATCTTCGTCTTCATCAGCCGCTCGGATGCAATTTGGGACAGGATTTCTATGTTGGACGCACAATTCTTTCCTCTTCTCGTGTGAGTTTTTGTGGCTATCTATTTCCTCCGGTCACCAATTTTATCATCTTATTCTGAATAAGAGTCACGAGACATCTGTGTTTCAAGGCGTGGTTCGGAATAAAGTCTCGGAGAAGTCAAATTCTGTAATTGGTTATATTTATACAGATTCAAACTAGAACTTAAAACGTTTTTGTTCTTGCAGCAGTATTCATCACACTCCAACATTACAACGAAAATCTCTCTCTCTTTAAAACGAGATTATTGATTTATCTCTTACTATTCAAAACTTTTATCTTCTCCGCGTCATTTTTCCACCATGAAGCCAGATTATTGGTTTATCGTAACTTAACAAGACTGAAGAACATATCTTCCTCCTCAAGATTATTGACTTATCGTCACTATCGTTACTTCTACTTAATTTTGTGATTGGCCGATCCAATGGCACGTCACCACATTACGTCTTATTACGCCATACCATTCCTACTTCGGCCAATCACAGAACTACATATATTTTATAAATTCATAATTCCTCCGAGCATAACCCAAAAATACTGTTCTCTTTTAAATATATGGAAAATAACCAAATAAAGGAATTAACAATCTGTTTCCATATATCTCGAAGAACGGCCCCAATTAACAATTTCGTTTAGAACAATGAATTGTAACATAAATATAACATACATAAAATATAACAATAAACATACATTGAATGAAATATCATAATAAACGAACATTTAACAATCACTTAGCATTATTATAACACATTTTTTTTTAAAAATATATATACTTTTGTTTTCATGTGAGGGTGTGCCCCGCCCCAAATTTGCATTAAAGCATTTTTATATTTAACAATTTTAAATTATTGACTGTGAACAATCATGCTATAACAATAAAAACATATTTTAAAAACTATTTGTAAATGAACATATATACAATTAAAATGAAACAACTAAATTGTACCCAATTTATATGCAATGTATATGCAAAATAATTCTCTGTTTAGTCATTCATGTTGGGTGATTTGCCCACAGAATTAATTTTTCTAGCTGTCCTGTATCAATATTCATAACTTTTGAACAGTTAGTGTGATACATTTTTCTCAGTTGGCTAACCTGATCTTTGCAAGCATCCAGAAATTGGTAAATCCATCTTTTGTTTTTATGTACATCATAACGTTGTTTGAAGGTTAGGTTAGTTGTGTGTTCCAATCTTAAACAAAACAACATTATTTTGTGTGGTGTATCATACATGTGACCACTATGACCTTCATCGTGTATTTGTATATGTGTGAACATTTCGTATACATATACATTTTGACCTAGACTGTGAAACTGTGTGAGTGAGGGCATATTTTGTGTGTTTCTATGATAATTAATATCATTATCTGGACTCGCAAACTCACCACATTCACTTACTACATCACCAGACTTCTGATGATTGCTTAATTCACCTGGTAAGTCACAGTCATTTATATTTCTAATTCTAGGCATTTCTTTCACATTATTTACTTTACTATCCTGTAATGCAATTACAACTTGTGTCAATTTTCCTAAGTTATCCTTCTCCTTTCCAAAATTCTCTGTTACCTCTTTAATTTGCAAAATTACTTCTTCTTTCGCTTTACCTATCTCATCAATTTGTAACTTTATTTCCTCTTGGTGTGTCTTACTTTCATCATGTTGTAATTGCATTTCAGAACAAATTACATTGATTCTTTGTTATACTTTATCTCCTAATTGTTCTCTTTGTTTTTGTGTTATTTCTACCGTTGAATCCTAAATATTTCTAACTCTTTGTTTAATTCCATTCTCATTTCGTGTTTTACAATGTCCTGACCTAACCTAGTTTCCTGAATTATTTCTCTTAATTCCATAATTTCCTGTCTATATTCATTCTTATTCTGTTCTATTGTTTGCAATAACCTTTCCATGTTATCTTTACATTCTTTTCTTCCCTCTCTAATTTCTTGTGCTATCTCATCTTTCAATTCCTGCTTTAGCTTTTGTGACAAACTAACCGCTAAATTGTTCAAACTTTGTGTCAATTCATCTCCTAATTCTTCTCTCAATACATTTATATTTTGTTCAAGATCTTGCTTTAATTCTGATTTTACATCTCCTATTTTAACATTTACATCTCCTATTTTAGTATCTAAATTACTCAACATTTCTGATTTTACATCCAACATTTCTGATTTTACATCTTTCAACTCTGATTTCAACCCTGATTTTACATCTATCAACTTTTATCCTTTCTAACATTAACTCGTTATCTTTGCTTAATCCTACATCCTCCCTACTCATTCCTACACTATCAGTAGCTTCTCCTTCCACTATTATTTCTTTTCTACTCGCCATCTTTTTAGCTATTTTCTCATTTCTTAACAACATAAATCTACTACTACTATTTTTTTTTAATTTCACTCACTTAAACCTGTTCTCTTTTTCTTCTTTCTTCTCTCTTCTTTCTCCTTTCCTTTTATATTCCCACGGAGCTGTACTATGTTTTAATCTCCTCTTCTTTATCCTATTCGGCCACACGCTGCGGGACCATTTGTAACAGGAATTTGCATCTATTCGTTGTTAATTTTGATTTCTTTCTTGGATCCTCCTGTACAAGGCATCCTCACCAACATCGGCTCCAAAATTATGTTCATATGTTCACTTTCATGATTATTTTAAAGTGTCAATCGAGTTCCACGAGAAAATTTGTGTGATATATTCCTTCATTAGTTTGTTGTATTTAAACGGATTCAAACTACAACTTAAATGTTCTGATCTAGTACCAGTATTCATCACACTCCAACATTACAACGAAAATCTCTCTCTCTTTAAAACGAGATTATTGATTTATCTCTTACTATTCAAAACTTTTATTTGCTCCGCGTCATTTTTCCACCATGAAGCCAGGTTATTGATTTATCGTCACTTAACAAGACTGAAGAACATATCTTCCTCCTAAAGATTATTGATTTATCGTCACTTAACAAGACTGAAGAACATATCTTCCTCCTAAAGATTATTGATTTATCGTCACTTAACAAGACTGAAGAACATATCTTCCTCCTAAAGATTATTGATTTATCGTCACTTAACAAGACTGAAGAACATATCTTCCTCCTAAAGATTATTGATTTATCGTCACTTAACAAGACTGAAGAACATATCTTCCTCCTAAAGATTATTGATTTGTCGTCACTTAACAAGACTGAAGAACATATCTTCCTCCTAAAGATTATTGATTTATCGTCACTTAACAAGACTGAAGAACATATCTTCCTCCTAAAGATTATTGATTTATCGTCACTTAACAAGACTGAAGAACATATCTTCCTCCTAAAGATTATTGATTTATCGTCACTTAACAAGACTGAAGAACATATCTTCCTCCTAAAGATTATTGATTTATCGTCACTTAACAAGACTGAAGAACATATCTTCCTCCTAAAGATTATTGATTTATCGTCACTTAACAAGACTGAAGAACATATCTTCCTCCTAAAGATTATTGATTTGTCGTCACTTAACAAGACTGAAAAACATATCTTCCTCCTAAAGATTATTGATTTATCGTTACTTCTACTTAATTTTGTGATTGGCCGATCCAATGGCACGTCACCACATTACGTCATATTACGTCATACCATTACTACTTCGGCCAATCACAGAATTACATATATTTTATAAATTCATAATTCCTCCGAACATAACCCAAAAATACTGTTACAGTGTACAAGTGTATTGAATAACTCTCTGTGGAAAAAGTAGTTAATAATTATGCCACTTTAATTGAATTTGATAAATGTTTAAAATATCTATATCAAAATAATAAAGGCTCTTATACAAATACATAATTCTGCCCAATAGTAAACTTTTATGGACTTATGTTATTTTATATGGAGGTGACAAAAGGGCCTCTTGAATCTGTTCACTTTCCTAGTTATGTATAATAATATATTTTATGTAATTAGTTTTATTTATTTTTATTTATTTATATTTGTTAAGTCAGTATAAGTGAGTGACCGGTGTACAGCCCTGGCTCTGTACCAGTCATACTCACTTTTACAGTAGATCCTTATTTCTAAGCAATTATAAAAATTCAGGTTCGTCTTTAGTTCTGTTCACTGTCCATAACAACTTTTTTTAACTTTGTCCAAGAATTTCCCGATGTTGCTATCTTTAACAAACATTTCAGCTATAGCTATATTCCTATCTAACTTAAACCATCTCTTATTAATATACTCTTTCCTCCAAGTTTCTGTCCGTTAGCACTCAAAAATATATGTTCTATGTTCACATTTCCCCACATATGGGACAGTAATTCTGTGGAATACCCTTCCTTATACCTTTTAATCGCCATACTCCTGCTCTCACCCATGCAATACCTTGTCTCTTCTCTTTATTCGTCGAGTCTACGTACTTTTCCCTTCCCCAAGACCCCTTGATTGGTATATAAAAAAACAAAAGACTTCTTCTCAGCTATTTCACTAAATATTTTCTACACTTCTATATCTTTGAATATTTTTATTGCAGATTTCCAAAAAAATATTACAATTCTTTCTGTTTTTATCCACATTTGCCCTAATCCACTGCTCTCTATGTTATTTCTAAGACACTCTACCCATCCCTTCTTCTTTAAACTGTTCTCTTGATAAATTAAACATTGTTTTAACAAATTACTTTCTTCCAGATTATGGACCTTGCTGATCTTTTTATGCGTTTTGTTTTTCGAAATGCAAGTCACTAAAGCATTTCCTTTGATTTTTTAAACCTGGTATTGATATGTAGATGATATTCTTGCTATTGTGCTGATAAACAAATTAATGATGCTTTAAAATAACTAAATTAACAAGAAAAAGCTGTAAAATTCACATTAGAAACTGAAATTAATGGATTTCTTCCTTTTCTAGATTTGAAGATAATAAAAAATAATAAAAATTAGATTTTGGTTTTTATAGGAAGTCTATTCATTGATGATTACATAAAAATAAAAGTTTTAACCCTTTTTCACAGAAATTTGCTGTTTTTAATAGTTTGATTTATAGATTAATAAATATATATCTGAATAAAGATAAATTTAGTAAAGAATACAAACATATTATTAATACTGCTTTAATTAAAAGTTTTAATAAGTGCTTTATACAAAATAAGATTGAAAAATTTAAGTATCAAAAAACTTTAAATGATATTTCTATCCTTAAAAATATAAAATACGATTATAATTTAAAAAATATACTTAGCATCCTTGGGTTAGTAAACATTTTCAACAACTTTTAAAGAAGCTTAACATTAGTTCCTCAAAATAAATAGAGTATTAAAATTTTACTGCATTTTCCCAAGAAAAGATAAAATTCCTAATAATGAAAAATCTTATATTTATCAATTTAATTCTTTAGATTGTGATCAGGCTTATATAGAAAAGACGAAACGTAATTTGGAAACCAGAACGGAAGAACATTTTCGTAACACTAAGTATAAACAAACTGATAAATCAGCAGCAGCTGATCATTTTTTGCTGATTTAACAATGAAATAAATCCAGAAGTTAAATTATTAAAACAATTAAATGGTCCGATAGATTTAATGACTTTGGAAAAAATATTTATTTAAAAAAATAAACATCGCGTAATGAATTTTGAAATACCAGCAGTTGATTCTGCTTTTAGGTCTGTTTCGTTTTCAGATTTTGGTAATACTGGAAAAACATAAGAACATGGTAACCGTAATCCTTGACAAGTAGTTTATTTATGGCCTGAAGATACAAACAATGTGTTTGTGAAATCGTTCTGCATTAGAAAGAAGTATTAACACCAATTTCTTTAGATAAGTGAAGCCTTTGTTACATATATTTATATTTGTGTAATATTTGCTGCTTCACTGTAGCTAGCTTCATTTTCTACGTAATTATAAAGTCAATTTAATTTAGTACTTGTTGCTTTGCTGTAGCTAACTTCATTTTCTACGTAATTATAAAGTCAATTTAATTTTTCCCCTTGAATGAATAAGAATTTCGAATAATAAAACCTGGATATTTTAACAATTTTTCTAGGATTGATTCACTATACCTGTTGAACCTGAGACTTGTAAAATACTCAGCCACTTATTTTCAACCACTTCAACGAGTGGTGTCCTATTTATATTCTAAATTCGGCATTTTTGCTTCCGGTGAGGGACACTTTTATACACTTACTAATATTGAATGGAAGTTTGTTTCTCTCCATGTATATCTGGAGTCTAGGACCTTTCGAAGTTCCAATCAGTTTTAAAATTTCTCTTACTTTTAAATAGCTTAAAATCATCAGCTAAGATTAACGTCTTTGAATTTATTTTACAGTGGTAGGTAAATCATTTGTGAAACACAAAAATAAAAAAAGGTCCCACCCACAATGTTAGCTCTCCTATATTTGCATTTTTATCCATTCTTACCCTATAATTGAGGAATTTCATTAATTCTCATCGTCTTTTAAATTTAATGTAGAAGTTATTTGCTGTTGTGTAAAATAACTGTGTATTTATCCTCTCTAGATTTTGCTTTTAATGTTCGTTTCATTGTCTACGTCATGTAATTAACCTTAAAAGGAGCTCCAAATTTTGTACAATTTAACAGAAGAAATGGAAAGCTGCAAGTGGCAATGGCTGGAGCAGTATCAAAAACGGAAGACCGACAGTTTCTGAAAATTCTGCTAAACTATCATCTTCAAGAACAAAGAAATATTGAAGTCCTCTTCGGAAATGAAGTGAAATGTGTAGTCCACAAATACAATTATCTGTAACAACTTCAATATAATATTTTGAAACTAATATTTTGAAACTGATTGTAAAATTTCAATAAATTGTGATTGTTTACTTTCTTAACCACAATCAGTCTCATTGTTGTCATCGTTACGGCTACCAGAGGTCACTACATTCCTACTAGTACTACCAAACTCTGAATGTGAAATAAATTTAAAGATAGAATCGATTTTCGATATTTCAGAATTCATTACGCGATTTTTATTTTTTTAAATAAATATTCTTTCCCAAACCGTTATATCTATCAGGTCATTTAATGTTTTGATAATTAAATTTATGGATTTGTTTCATGTCTAAATGACCATAAATTATCTGCTACGGCCGATTTATCGGTCTGTATATACTTAATGTTTGGATAATATTCTTTCATTCTGGTTTCTACATTTATGTTCGGTCTTTCCAATAAAAACCCGATTGCAATCTAAATAATTAATTGATACATGCCAGATTCTTTTATCAGAAATTTTATCTTTTTTAGAAAAATATAATAAATATTTAATATTGTATTTATTTTGAGGTACGAAAGTTATACCAAATTCTGTAAAAAAGAAATTTCAAAATATTTACTAACCCAAGGGTGTTAGGTAAACTTTAAAAATTATAGTTGTTTCATTTTCTTAAGGGCACAAATATTATTACCAGTTTTTAAATTTAACTTTTTCAATCTTTTTGTGTATAAATTCTTTATTAAAACCATTAATTAAAGCAGTATTAATAATATGTTCATAACAACGTGATGACAACAACGAGATTGACTGTGACTGAGAATGTAAACAAGAGTTTACGAAATTGCTATTTCAAAATTTATTGGAATTTTATATCAGTTTCAAAAGCTAAGTGAAGTTTTTGTTAGAAATAATTATATTTTTGTAGTGTTTGTGGCTTCACTGTTAATAGCTTCATTTTTTACGTAAGTGAAACGTGTAGTGTTTAACGTCCACTTATACTGCATACGGCACCGCAGGCGGTGACACTGATGATACATGAGATGAAGATGCAACACCGATGGAATGAGATGGCGGGGAATACCGGAGATCGCGGAGAAAACCCACTCCAGCGCCGTGTTTTCTAACACAAATCTCACCTGAGATCGATCCCGAGCCGCCTTGGTGAGAGTCGAGCAGTCTAACCACTCAGCCACGGCGCGGCCTTCTTCTTTGGAGATGGATAGATTACTTCACTTGGGTAATACATGTCAAAGGGCGTAATCCTGCTAGTAGACGATAAGTTGGTGATGTAGTGGTTTACTCCATTGAAATTTAATGCACCATGGCCAAAATACCGGTGTGGCGTCTAGAAATTATATGTTTACAAAAGCACATACAACATAATTTCACATAAAAATAGCAAAAAGGTGGATGCCAAAGTTAATTTATATTACGTGAAAGTAATTGTGATATGATGCACGTATCCAGGAATCTAAGATCCACTTTCAGAAATATGACTTTCTATGCCTCTTATCCTTTATTTTATTTAGCACTTACAAAATATTCCTAAGAATGCATTTTTTCACCTTAGTTTATATTTTTCGCAAAGTTTATTTTATATACGTTGCGTGCCGTAACGAAACTAAACTTATGATATAGTAAGAGTTCGCCTATTTCTTACGGTTTATCAGCTACGCAAAATTCATTCAGAATGAAGACGACTACAAAGGCTAATCTAATAAAATTCAAGATATATAAAGACGGTCTGAAAAGCTTCCGACCTCAGCATGAAGATGGCAGCACTCGTAAGTTGAAGTTAGTGAATTTCACTGTTCATCTGTTGACAGTTACCAAAGTTTCAGCCATTTTGGACGCTCTGTTATGTAACATTCGTTAGAGTGACTTAATGTGAATATTTTTATTAAAATGGACAAAAACGAATATCGAGCTGTCATTAAATGTTTGTTTTTGAAAGGCAATACGTCTACGCAAATCAAAGATCAGTTGAGTTCTGTGTATGGGGATTCTGCCCCATAATTTATCACAGTTAAATTTTAGACACCTGAATTTAAACGCAGTCGTAAAAGCTTGAGAGACGATGAACGTTCGGGACGTCAAAACTGCAATTACCGACGAAAACATCACCAAAGTTCACCAAATGGTGCTAGAAGACCACCGAATTCAAGTGAGAAAGATAGCAGGTGCCATGAACATGTCAAAAGAACGTGTTTGTCACATATTAAATCAACATTTAGAGATGAGAATGCTGTCCTCACGTTGGGTGCCGCGTTTGCTCACGTTAGACCAAAAACGTGTTCGAATTAACGTTTTCAAGTTCTATTGGCGCAGTTTCGGGACAATAAATCCGAGTTTTGGCGCCGATTAATTACTATAGATGAACCTTAACTACACCATTTTACGCCCGAAACAAAAATACAGTCCAAACAGTAGACGGCAAACGGGGAAACGGGCTTAAAAAGAGCAAGAACTGTTATTTTTTATCTGGAAAAGTGATGGCGACCGTTTTATTAGAATAGTCATGGCGTTATTTTAATCTATTATCTTCAAAAAGGATGAACCATTAAAGGAGCATACTACGCATCATTACTTGACAAGCTGGATGCACAACTTGCGGGAAGAGGGCCACATTTACAGAAAAAAGAAAACCTGTTTCACCAAGACAACGCACCGTTTCACAATGGTTTCAATGACGAAAATCCACGAATTACGGTTTGAGCTGCTTGATCATCCACCTTACTCGCCAGATGTAGTCCCAAGTGATTTCTTTTTGTTCCCTCAACTGAAAATTGTGCTCGGAGTACAGACTTTCGTCAAATGAAGAGGTAATTACCTTCGTGAACAATTATTTTGCAGAGAAAAACGCCGAGTACTATTTGGACGGGCTTCAGAGTTGAGAGCATCGCTGGGAGAAGTGTGTAGAGTTACAAGGAGACTATGTTGAAAAACGCCGAGTATTATTTGGACGGGCTTCAGAGTTGAGAGCATCGCTGGGAGAAGTGTGTAGAGTTACAAGGAGACTATGTTGAAAAACGCCGAGTACTATTTGGACGGGCTTCAGAGTTGAGAGCATCGCTGGGAGAAGTGTGTAGAGTTACAAGGAGACTATGTTGAAAAACGCCGAGTACTATTTGGACGGGCTTCAGAGTTGAGAGCATCGCTGGGAGAAGTGTGTAGAGTTACAAGGAGACTATGTTGAAAAACGCCGAGTACTATTTGGACGGGCTTCAGAGTTGAGAGCATCGCTGGGAGAAGTGTGTAGAGTTACAAGGAGACTATGTTGAAAAACGCCGAGTACTATTTGGACGGGTTTCAGAGTTGAGAGCATCGCTGGGAGAAGTGTGTAGAGTTACAAGGAGACTATGTTGAAAAACGCCGAGTACTATTTGGACGAGCTTCAGAGTTGAGAGCATCGCTGGGAGAAGTGTGTAGAGTTACAAGGAGACTATGTTGAAAAACGCCGAGTACTATTTGGACGAGCTTCAGAGTTGAGAGCATCGCTGGGAGAAGTGTGTAGAGTTACAAGGAGACTATGTTGAAAAACGCCGAGTACTATTTGGACGAGCTTCAGAGTTGAGAGCATCGCTGGGAGAAGTGTGTAGAGTTACAAGGAGACTATGTTGAAAAACGCCGAGTACTATTTGGACGGGCTTCAGAGTTGAGAGCATCGCTGGGAGAAGTGTGTAGAGTTACAAGGAGACTATGTTGAAAAACGCCGAGTACTATTTGGACGAGCTTCAGAGTTGAGAGCATCGCTGGGAGAAGTGTGTAGAGTTACAAGGAGACTACGTTGAAAAACGCCGAGTACTATTTGGACGAGCTTCAGAGTTGAGAGCATCGCTGGGAGAAGTGTGTAGAGTTACAAGGAGACTATGTTGAAAAACGCCGAGTACTATTTGGACGAGCTTCAGAGTTGAGAGCATCGCTGGGAGAAGTGTGTAGAGTTACAAGGAGACTATGTTGAAAAACGCCGAGTACTATTTGGACGGGCTTCAGAGTTGAGAGCATCGCTGGGAGAAGTGTGTAGAGTTACAAGGAGACTATGTTGAAAATAAGAAAATAAAAAGTAAAACATCTGGAAAAATTTCTCGTATCTTTATTAGGTGGGAAACTTTTCAGGCCACCTATGTATATTGCACTTGACATCAGTATCCCAAACATGTTGCATTTTAATCATACTCGTTGTAGTCTTTTTATCAATTTCGATAATATTTTCATGTATTACACGTCGCTGAAAGAAATTAGGTACTGATTGCTAAGCTAGTTTGGTTTTGTCATTCCTAACATAGAGAAAGTGTGGTATTGCTCATGATTCAATTTGTACTTTTATATGGAAAAATCTGAGAGACGTTTTGATGTTCTATAGGAGACCTACATCATCTAGGAACATGGAATGGAAGTTCACTAAGTGCCTTAGGCCATAGATGTGTTGATTGAAATTTCTCATATTTAGTTGTTGTTAAAAAGTTGTTGGCCCGATGGGTGCCGTATTTTTTCACGTTAGACAGTAAGCGAGAGCGACTTTTATTAGGTGGTCTCATAAGTAAAGTTGGTTTTTGATTTGGCGTTTTGAAAAAGTTATTAGAATTCTTTGGTTTTGTAATGTTACTTATAAGGTGCGTTGATTAGATTTGCGTACATTGCGAGCATTTATCAGTCTTCTGTTAACAAACAGTCAGCAAATGGAGACAACAAAGCTTAGAGTTCTTCTAAAACACTACTGGAAACAAGATTATGAAGCCGCTGTCGCAGCTCGAAAATAGGTAAAGTGGAAGAAGAAAATGTCATTAGTGAGCGTGTGGCACAACGATGGTTCAAACGTTTCCATAATGGCAACGAATACACTAAAGGTTTGCCACGTTCTGGAAGAACTAAAGTATGGAATATTGAGCATACACGCCAAGTTTTGGAGAAAATCTGCAGAAGAGTACCCGGAGGCTTTTTGAAGAACTTGGTACATCAAAAGATACGATAAGACTTTGGAAAATCATACAGAAGTTGTCGATCTGTACTTCATGAAGTGACACCTCAACAGACAGAACCTGGACAGAGTGGACATCTGTCGTCAGCTTACCCATAATTCCATGGATGATAAATTTGTCAGGAGAATTGTCACTTGTGATGATAAATGGGTATATTACCGAAACCGTGGTGCCTCGAAACGGTGGCTTGATCCCTGCCAACCTGACAAAGTCATCGTTAAAAGTCAGTTCGGTCCCCAGGTAATGTATCTCTGGTAGAATTTTAAAGTGTGATTCACTGCGAGTTTCTTCCAAACGGGCGGACGATTGATGCGGAGTTTTGTTCTCAACAAATTGAATGAGTTCATGAAGTTTTGAGACGGATATGCCCAGCAGTACTTAACAGAAAAAATTTCTATTGCAACAGGACTATGGACCACCCCATACTGCACGAACAACCATAGAAAAAGTTTAGGAATTGGGAGAAATCGAACTGTTTTCACACCCCGCATACAGCCCCGACCTTGCACCATCAGCTTATCATCTTTTTCGATCCATGGCCCATTTTCTACGTGGAAGGAACTTTGACAACATTGAAGCGGTGCAAGTGGGTGTCGCCGAATACTTCGCATGAAAAACTTAAGAGCCGTACCATCATAGGATAATGAACCTCACTGAACCATGGCTCAAAGTCCATAGAATCTAATGCTGTACACTTTTAAGATTAATTAATTGCTTGTCAGAATACATTTCAAATAATTGTTTTTCTTAAAAAGACTTCATTTGTGAGACATTTCTACAAGTTATGTGAGCTATTTGAGCTAAATCCGATGAAATTCATGGTTCGAGCTATCACCTTGGATGAAATGAAATGAAATGTGTCGGTGGAATGAGATGGCGGGGGAAACCGGAGGTCCCGGAGAAAACCCGCCACAGCGCCGTGTTTTCCACCACAAATCTCACTTTTCGGTCACCTGGGATCGAACCCGGGCCGCCTTGGTGAGAGCCAAGCGGTCTAACCACTGAGCCACGGCGCGGCCTTACCTTGGATGAGGTCTGTATTTATCATTATATTGGGTAAACAAGTAATAATCAAAACAAAGGGTTTTATCGGCCACGAAGCTAATGGTGACGAATTTTTGACATCCAAAGGGGGTCATTACTCTTCACGGATCCCGTAGGGGAGGGGATCTGTCCGCTTCAGCTGCCGTGGTGCGAGTGCTGCGGAACCTTAGCACTCGTGGTACCTCTGACTTTACTAGAGGAATCTCGGGCCAAATATTCGAGGCCCTCCCTGAATGGGAGTTTTTCGGATTGGGTTGGACTTGAGGGGGCTGTGGTTCCCGACACCCGTGGGAGATCGGGTACGTCTCCGGACGGGATTGAGGGAAGCCATTGATCTTCCCGCGTACTAGCCAGCATAGCTATTAGGTGTGCTAGATCACCAGGCGGCCTTAGCGAGGTCATATCGGTAGCCTTTCCATTTTGGAGTTGGCGCGCGTAAGTGGCGTATCCACTTCCATCCCGTCTTGAGTCCACAGGACCAGATGGGAGAGGGCTTTTTAGTCTCTAGGTCTTGCCCTATGGAAAGTCCCATGGAGGCTTTGGGCGCCCGTTTTGGTACAGCTCGGTGACTCTCGGGTCATTAGTCTTACGGGTCCAAGACTAATGGGAGTAGAACCTCTGGCATTAACTCTTCGCAGAATAGGCAAAACGTTTATTGGACAGGGCGGCAAACCCGCATACCATAGTTAAATTAATTGGGTTCTAATTGGAGCTTAATTGGAGCTATGAGTTCTCTTGTCCTTAGGTGAATAGTTGTAGGAAATGGATTTTTGATGGTTGTTGGCTACTCAGTCGTATTTATAATGCTTTGTTTGTGGTAGAATTATTTCATTTAATTTTTGAATCTATGTTTGTATATCGACTTGGATCGGTGACCACCTTTCAGACTTCGAAATCTTCGCTTCTCTTCTTAATGCACACGAACACGTTCTTCCCGTCGTAGTATCAACTTGTAAGTAAGCTTTTTCTTACTTCAACATTCAGTTCGAACCTTATTCTAACACCCTCTATAACTTTATCACGTGACTAACTCACCCTTCTCAAATGTTACATTATTATTGGTTTCTCATTTTATTCCGAATTTTCGCATTGGTTTGCAAAAGTCATATGACTCACTGACATTCCGCCCACCCTGAGTTGGGGAACGCCTACCCTGAGTTGTTTGTAACGGTATGCATCGTTACCAAATCAGCGAAGTAAATCTCTTTAGCATTCATGCTCAACTACATTTTGAAAGTCATTTGTTCCAAAACATTCCTAGCGGTAAGAATACAATAGTCTTCAGACATTGAGCTTTTACTAGCACAAAGAAAGTAACGGCTCTTCTTTCCTGTCTCCCCGACGTGTACAGATTTTTACAAGAATATTTTCTCTTTCTTGCCTGGATGCTTGTATATGTTATATTAAATTATATTCTTCCTTTCTTATTCTTTAAGTCAACTGCTATTTTAATCATTCTAATTTCATATTATTATAAGAAGATTGTTATATTAGTTTAGCAAAGCATTTCTATTAATTTATCTTCTTTTAATTATTTGACTTCGATTAATTCACCGGCTCCTAATCGCTGCCTGATACTGCGGTTACAACAGTTACTATAACGAGTTACTGGCTCGATTCGGCAATACGTTGAGGAGGCGAAGGAGAGTGTGCTGTTTCACCAAGACTACGCTTCAGCACGTTATTCCGGCATTGTCCCCACCAAACTCCTGGAGTACGCTAAGAACTGCTATGGCAATAGATATACTTGACCGACTTGGCTCCCAGAGATTCCTTTTTGTTTTGGGTCGCTGGAGTAAATGTGGCAAAGAGTGTGTTTTACACAGCTTGACACTTTTGGAGGAGGTAACAAATGACAGTAACTTTGTGGTAAGCGTATATTCCTAAAAATGGATTATATTAAGAAATAATACTTTGTCTTTTAAAAGATTTACGTCTTCATTTCTAACAAGCATACTTACTGAACAGCGCTTATAACCCCCTCACGTGATATTCTACTGTAACAACGTATATAAGTTTTTACTTGTCGGTTGATGTTTTCCTTTTTTCGAATAAACTACGTCACCACGGTAATTAGATTACATAATACAACATAGGATGTGTACACGGGATTATTAACAGCAGTAAACAATTAACAAAAAATATTATCTGTTCTTTTCACTTCAATGTTAATGACTTCTCTGTTTATGCATTCATTTTTAACACGTCAATGCTTGCGTCATTAGCTTTCAAAGCGTAATTGTTTTACCGCCTTTTTTCATCTCTCTTGATGCCACTCTTCATATCCGTTGAATGATAATGAAACTTTGAAGTGTTTAAGGATGTTACGTCAATGATGCACAGCAGAATTAAAAAGATATCTTTTATACAGTTGCTTAGTTTGAAATTAGCGTGACGCAAATACTGCATTCCTTAGTATATAATATTCAAAATGTATCAATTAGAAAACTTGGTATATTATTTATAGTGCACCTGATTGTCATTTACTGAATTATATACGAGGGCTGTTCAATAAAGAATCATCATAATTTTTTTACTATCATAATTTTTCGCACTAAAATTCAACCTTATTATATTCTGTTAGCTTAATGTGAAACAAACATGCCATAGTAGTTTCAATGTTGCTACTACTGGTTCCTGACTGTAAGAACCAGACATGTTCAGACATATTCAGTATCGCCTACCCTTGCAATGGAGGTAACACGCGAGGAACAATATGCGGCTTTGAAATTCTGCTTTAGTCTCAACAAATCTTCAGTTGAGGCCTAAAAATTGTTACATGATGCCTATGGAGAGTCTGTTCTTCCCTACAGCACAGCTCGAAGGTGGTTTAAGATGTTTAAAGAGGGGAGAAAATCAATTTCAAAGGAAGGTGAGCCCGGTGCTCCAGTTATTGCTCTTACGGAAGAAATCATCAGCAATGCTGCTGCCATTGTGAGAGAGGATCAATGAACTACCTTAAGATCATTTTCTGAAATACTGAACATTTAACTGTGTGCCAACCACACGTTGGTGATAGAATGAGACGTGTTTTTGCGCGATGGGTTCCAAGACTGTTGATTCCCGATCAAAAGGACATTCACGTGCAGTTAAAGTTGATGTTAGAGAGAGATCCGGAGATTTTTTCAAACGTAATCACTGCTGATTAAACTTGGCTACATCATTTTAATCCCGAGAGCAAACAGCAAAGCTCAGTGTGGAAATCTCCTTCATCACCAACCCCTAAAAAAGTATAAGTGGTTGCTTCTGCTGAGAAAGTTATGGTCATCTCATTCTTTGATATTCATGGAATGGTTTATCAGCATGTTGTAACTGCACACACATCAGTAGCTAGACAATACTACAGGGATGTCCTGAAAACATTGCAAGTCCATATCAGGCGCAAAAGACCACATTTCTGTGGAGCAGGCTGGATGCTGCACCACGATAATGCGCGGCCGCATATTGTCAATGTTCCTGAATATATTTCAAAAATCGACGTGAAGTGCATCCCTCACTCTCACTATAGTCCAGATATAGTCCCACGTGACTCGTTTCTGTTCCCTAACTTGAAGAAACGCCTCCGTGGGAGGCATTATTCATCATCAGAAGCAGTGGTGAAGGCTGCAGAGGCGATTTTGAAGGATCTCTGAAAAATGATTTCCAGCATGTCTTTTAAAACTGGCAGAAATGCTAGGAAAAATGCATTGCATACAGGGGAGACTATTTTGAGAAGAACCATTAAAATTATCAGGATGAGTAAAGGTACGTTGTGAAAAAAAAAGTGTGATCATTCTTTACTGAACAGCCCTCGTTGCTTCTCTAAACAATTTGAAATTCATGAAATAGGATATTTGATGTATCACCTTCTATTATCTTCTCTATTTTTTATTCATACTCGTTCTCATTCATGCTATTTCAGATAAACTTTAATTATATGTTTACTAATAAGCATTTATCAACTTATTCAAGGTATGAACGTTGATCACCGTTGGAACTAGAGCGTTGTAATACACCAAAATGAGCCAGCACCTCGTCATGGTTTTAACATTGTATTTGCGAGACATCTGATCTGTAACATTCACACCACATTTGGTGACATTGTAGAAGGTTCTTTTTTATTTTATTTATTTATTTATTACTTGGAGGTCATCTATAGTCACTCTGGCATGCCGAATGCTAAGAATAAGCATGTTTTCTTGATCTTCTCTTGGTAAAATGTGAGAGTTATACCGCCAGTTTTGTAAATAACGCTTGAATGAAGTATATCTTGACCCTCTTTCACAGATGGAGGTACTTGCTGTCTATCGATATTCAAAGTACCAACAATGCTTGTACCTCTCTTCTGTAGTTCTCTTGTCAGTTTGATAGAGGCGAAGAAACTATCAAAGGGTAGAACCAGACTGAAAAATTCAATACAATAGCCGGGATTTGAACCACGGATCTTCTGGTCTCCGTCCAGCTGCTCTAACTATTTTAGTTACTATGTCCAACGTACCGACATGACATTAAATTCTCCAACTGACTCGTGTTTTTCCCGGTAAACCACTAGGAGTTCTCATAAACACATGAGACAACTACCTTAATGGCGACTTACTATGCTGTAAGTACTTTAAGACCCGGGCTTTATAGTTCGGACCACTATTAGGTACAACTGACTCGTGTTTATCCCGGTAAACCACTAGGAGTTCTCATAAACACATGAGACAACTACCTTAATGGCGACTTACTATGCTGTAAGTACTTTAAGGCCCGGACTTTATAGTTCGGACCACTATTAGGTACAACTGACTCGTGTTTATCCCGGTAAACCACTAGGAGTTCTCATAAACACATGAGACAACTACCTTAATGACGACTTACTATGCTGTAAGTACTTTAAGGCCCGGACTTTATAGTTCGGACCACTATTAGGTACAACTGACTCGTGTTTTTCCCGGTAAACCACTAGGAGTTCTCATAAACACATGAGACAACTACCTTAATGACGACTTACTATGCTGTAAGTACTTTAAGGCCCGGGCTTTATAGTTCGGGCCACTATTAGTTACAATTAATGGAAATTAATTGTTCTTTAACACTAGCCGTGTCTAGGACGCACTATGAAATGGTAGAGCTTGACTGAAATATTCAATGCCATAGCCGAGATTTGAACCACGGATCTTCTGAAGAAACTATCAGTTGTTACATTTCGTTCCTTTCCTAAAAAGAGTTCCATGAGACGTAGAGTAACATGCTCTCGGAGATTGGTACTCGCAGTCTAGTTTCACCCCTTTAAGAAGTACGGAAACCCATTAAGAGTATACCTCACTTTAACATCAGTAAGCAACCAGTATTTTAAGCCATACTTGCTGCTCATGTACTGAGTGAAAGGGTATCGGCATTTTGACGAAAACAGCTGTTGATCTATTATCAAGAATTCAGATGGCCTACAACATGGAATGCAATTGTCAATGGGTTTGGTCCAGATATCAGAGACCAATTAAAACTTCTATCTTTCCCTACGTTCCTGACGAGTAGCTTTGATACCAACGCAAAGAAACCGCATGATTTCTATAAGTCTGATTCTTGTCATTGAGTGAAACAAGCAGGTCCCCACATTGATGATTCCACAAATCTCTCAAAGACAGTGAGCTTTTACCATATGCTCCTCGACCGTACAGTACGGCTACGGATGCTTTTAACTCTTTAAAACTCCAACATTTAGGAATTATTATTGATCACTACTGTATACCCAAAAAACAAGAAGGCAAGCTAGAGGAATGTGTAACGCAATCACTTTTGCTGCCTCCACGGTTCTTATGCTCGCTTTCCGAGTATGACAATGATGCTAGATTCGTTTAAAATACGCAAGTTTTATCTCATAGATCACTCATGCATAATACTTATCACTAATCTTTGTTTCATATAACCTTGCCCCGCTGACATGTATCACTCCGCGTGCAACTAACTTTCCCCTCATCCTAATTGGCTAATGCTTTCGCGCCATAGGCCACAAGTAGTGCCTTCCCGTCACACCTGCAGTAAACGTCATGATAATTGCCAGGAAGGTAGATAAAATCATACAAATTAGAATATGCAGGCATGCAAAAATAATGAATAAGTTGAAACTGAATGAATGAGCAATGAAACTAGAACAAGTTTATAATGAAAGGCCTTCGGGCTTTTCCACTGGGATTTTTTAAAGCAGGACACATACCTTGCAAAAATGCTGGTCTTTCAGTCTTAAAAGTCGTGTCACGCCATACTTGTCGTGTGTTCTTCATTCACCCAAGTCTCGTCAAGGTAGTATATTTTGTCACTTGTATCTCGGTACAGTCTGATTGTCCTTAAATAACGTCTTCGCCACACAGCAATATCGCCCCTGGAGTGATAAGTTTTCCTATTGTCTCAATTTCATGTCGCGATGTTCCTCCGCATCTAGCACTCACACCTGTAAGTTCAGGGCACAGCTATTCAAGTTCTCTAACTGACAACGACGGATTCTTCTCTGTGAGTGCATTAAACACATGCAACACAATTCTTTTTTCGCCGCTTTGTAAAGGTCTTCCCTTGCGATGCTTCAGCGAAAAACTAGCGGTAGACTCTGCCATTATATATTTAATAAGTACACGCGCAATAAACGACCATAAAATAATTTAGCTCTCGCATTCGGCATAGCACACCGTCGAATGGCGATCTATGAATAATCAAGTTCAAAACAAGGTCAGTGATAAAAGTCATGTAAACAAATATGTCATCACTACCGCTAAATCACGTGCTATCGTGCCATGTGCTTGAGAGCAAAGGAACCTCCTCTTTACTTCGTTTAAGAATTAACATACATTTCAGATAAATCAACTCTGTTGCGTAATATATTTAATTAAAACAGTTACGAAAATATATATTTGACAATTCTCTTCCAGCATATAAAGACATATCACCATGTTAAATAACGAACTAATTTTTACCGCACTACAGTCTGCACCACAACAGCAGCCAATGAGATGTGATAAAGTCACGTTACCGTTAAGAAATACGGGGCAAGCTTGCGTGAAACAAGGATTAGAGTTACTGCCACAAATATTAGATCTGGCAGCATGGGTGACTCATATGCATTCCCACACGTACACATTTCCTAGTAAACAGATCCACTAACAGAGCAGATAAACAGTTCAAACCCCTCTCCTCTTCATTGGTCCCTTGCCTTCTTGTGATGTGTATATAGTATGTGTGCCTCATTTCAGTGCATTTCTTCAACAGTCGCAACATAGATTCACCGATGAATAACCGAAGTGCGCTGGCTGTGGATTCCTCCAGAACATAGAATTTGGCGTGCTTCACAAATAACGTTTACTGCCTTTCCTTCCTGTATAGTTTCTTGTGTGTCTATAATGTACCATCTGCGCCATATTCTTGACCACCGACGTCTGGTCTGCTTTCCGCGGCGTATACTGTATTACATGGAAATGTTGACACATCACATACATGTGTAAATATCATACAAATCGATCAGGTGTAGGATCCGAGGTATCTTCCAGTGATTTATTAAAGCTACTTCTCAGAAGTTGGACCACCTTCATTTCCAGAACTTTCATGAATGAATGTACTGTCAATCAAATTCGTGTACATTGGATTGCGTTGCTGATATATTCCGAAGAGCTTCCAGGATTAAAATAAATATTGGTTAGCTAACATTCATTGAAAGGGAATAAAGGTCACAAAACGATACAAAAGGGTATCAAAAACCGCTGACAGGATGAGCGTTCGAAAAGTAAAAACGCTCAATTGACCGTCACCAAGAGTTCGTAATTAAGGTGAGAGGCCTGAGGTCGAGGACAATATTTGCAACCCTTGCTGGTATAAGGCTCGTCCACTATTTCCAAAGAATTTTTCACATGCCAAAATCTTTGGCGATTTTTTTTTAATTTACGTCCTCCAACGTTAAGTCATATCGGACGATGAATGAAATGGGTGAAATGAATCCGGGGTCCATGGAGCTTAGAGTTATCCGACATTCATCTATCAGGTTAAGGGAAAACCCCGGAAAAACCTTATCCAGGTAACTCACCCTGACCGAGATTCGAATTCGAGACCTCTTGAACGTGAGACAGATACGCTACCATCTACGCTACCAAGATGGGCAAAAAATTGTTTGGCGATAACTATACTGGCCTGCTGGGAAGTTCCAAACGGTAAGTTGTACTGACCCTGCCATAAAAGATACTAAAAGATGAACCTCTGGTAACTCAAAGCTCTATGGACCCTGGACTCATTTGAACATCATTTTATTCATCGTCCGATTTGACTTAACGTTGGAGGGTTTCTCTTATCCTGAAAGATGAATGTCTGATAACTCTAAACTTTATGTACCCTGGACTCATTTGAACATCATTTCATACATCGTCCGATATGACTTAACGTTGGAGATTCTCCCCTATCCTAAATGGGAATGTCTCGTAACCCTTAGCTCTATGTACCCTGTACTCATGTGAACATTTCATTCATCGTCCGATATGACTTAACGTTGGAGGCTTTCCCTTATCCTAAAAGATGAATGTCTGATAACTCTAAACTTTATGTACCCTGGACTCATTTGAACATCATTTCATTCATCCACCGATATGACTTAACGTTGGAGGCTTTCCCTTATCCTGAAAGGTGAATGTCTGGTAACTTTAAGCTCTATGTACCCTGTACTCATTTGAACATCATTTCATTCATCGACCGATATGACTTAACGTTGGAGGTTTTCCCTTATCCTGAAAGATGAATGTCTGGTAACTTTAAACTCTATGTACCCTGTACTCATTTGAACATCATTTCATTCATCGACCGATATGACTTAACGTTGGAGGTTTTCTCTTATCCTGAAAGATGAATGGTTGTTAACACTAAGCTCTATGGATCCTGGACTCGTTTGATTATCATTTTATTTATCGACCGAAGTGACTTAACGTTGCAGGTTTTCCCTTATCCTGAAAAATGAATGACGGTTAACCCTAAGCTTTATGTATCTTTTACTCATTTGAACATCATTTCATTTGTCGTCCGAAATGAAATGACATGTGTAGTGTTTAACGCCCGCTTTTACTACATACGGCACCGCAGGCGGTGACACTGATGATACATGAGATGAAGATGGAATGAGATGGAATGAGATGGCGGGGGAAACCGGAGGTCCCGGAGAAAACCCGCCCCAGCGCCGTGTTGTTCACAACAAATCTCAGCGGTCACCTGGGATCGAACCCAGGCCGCCTTGGTGAGAGCCAAGCGGTCTAACCACTGAGCCACGGCGCGGCCTTTGTCGTCCGATATGATAATGTTGGAGGTTTTCCCTTATTCTGAAGGATGAATACCTGGCAACTTTTAAGTTCTGTGGACCCTGGATTCATTTGAACGTCATTTCACCCATTTCATTCATCGTGTGCCATAACCTGCGTTGGAGAACATCAAATAAAAATAATATACATTAAAAAACAAATTATAGCCATCCAAATTTAGTTAAAAGTTCTTGGTTACTATTTATATTGCTATAATTTGTTACATTTAATGATTTTTTTATCGTAGTTACCCAATGTTCATTTAAAAATGTTGCCGTTTTATTGTTGTATTAATGCAGGTATGCCTATCCTATGGAACTGTGTGTTCGTTTTGTAATTTTATATGTATTTGTGTGGTATGAACTTTCTGTACAATAAAGGAAGGTTTTGTGAACAAATAAAGTACCCGGTGGCATGCCAGAGATTAAGTATTCTTTACTTTTATGAATTTTGGAAATACTTTCTGACTTATATACGAGTAGATTTGCAGCAACTGTGTGTTCAGAATGTAATGAACCCTTGGCACCGGAGTCAATTAATTTTTTATTTATAGATTTCCACAGGGTATTTAAATTCCCGAGGTGCTCTTACTTATAACTAATTCCTTATCTTTAGCATGGAACTTGCTAGTGGCTGAAAGAATTTTGTGTAGCCGATCCTTTCCGCTTTATTTACCAGTCCAGCAATTCCTGAAACCGTTTACGGCTCTTTATACTTGGTTTTGTAACCATATTGAGGGATAACTGAGCAGGACAGCGGCTTAGACCAATTATGAGAAACCCTTAAGGAGGTGCACTTAATTAGCACACATACTTTAGGTAGTGTTTCACACCTTAATGCTTTTATTATATATCTAAAACGTTTTATTTCAATGTTTCGACGAAAGTTTTAACTCTTTTTACAAAATTAACAATTTGAATATTTTTGTAAGAAAATTTAACAATAAATTTATGTTTTAGGAAACCAATCTTTAGTAAAAAAGTTTGGGTAACTACTTTTGCGAACGTTCCTAAGATTTTGGAGAGGCGGTTTAAAGAACAAGCGTTTAAAGTGTTAGGTTAATGAAATACAATCCTCTTAAAGGGGTATGACCTCCAGAACTCTTAATTCATCAAGCAATTTGAGAACAACCGCAGGACTAGAGCAATTATAAACGTCAATTAGGTCCAGTTAACTAGGAGATGACCACGTGCCATTCTACGGACCAGCTTTCGTTCTTGACAAACCACGTCAAGAATGCTGGAATTGGTTGTAAGATAAGTTTGTAACAAAACTGTTTAATAAGTACCAATGTAGTAATTGCAATGACTTCGTATAGGCCAAACAAGTGCTAGCATTCGTGAAATACCAACCAATCGCCGATTCCTAAATCGATAATTGTACACCATGCATAATCACTAGTTGACAAAAATGAACCTGTTTTCTTTCACAAGAATTAAAATAACATTTTCTGGAAGTATTTTTTGTGCTGAATTCAAATATAATTTTAATTTCTCCCCATCAGGCAGGAGTTTTGTGTGATATTAATTTGAATTTTTATAATATTATAAAAAAAAAAATCTGTAACTAGCTATCTAACTCAAAATTATAACTACTCATTCTGACTTACCTAGAAAGTGGTAGGTAGTGATTTTCGGGCAAATTTTGTATCTGGAGCGTCTCTCTTCTTGGTCCAACAGTAGTCAGCTAGCATATTGGAACTCCACTTGCCTTAGTAACTCTTTTCCATAGTAGAAATTTGCTGATGAAAACGCTCACCTTGCTCATCGCTGACAGCTCCACGTGGCCACGATAACTACATATTCTTACTTCTTTTTGGAGTAGATTCCACCCTTTGAGTCTGGAAGTTAAACCTTCAGCTTGCTGTTTAGACAGATTTAAATCCCGAATCAGGTCATTAAGGTCTTTCTGATTGGGAAAGTATGTTCTGATGATCAGGTATTGGCTTCATATTGTGACTTTGTGGGTTCGTGAAATAACAAGACGAGGTTACAAACGCAAAAACTACACTTTATTTTCCTAGCAATACACCGTTTACCATTACAAATTGCTAGATCACCTCAAAACTGTTTTTTTTTTCCAAACACTACTCTCAACTGTCTGTCGCTTCCGGTAACGATCGGCCCCGAAGTTTCCCGAATCTCAACCGGCCATCATTTATTCATCGGCTTCGCGAGTCTACCGCCAGGGTAACACTGCTCCCTCCTCAAGGCTGGTCTTTCCGAACAGCGCCTTCGTAGCGGGCCAGGCGATCCAGGTGTACCACCAACATCTTTCCTCGGGGCACCTTCTGGATGCGGTAGACCACGTCGTTAATCCTCTTTACCACACGGTACGGTCCTTGCCATGGCTGCTGAAGCTTCGGGCAGCACCCCTTGGTCGGGTCGGGCGGTACAACCAGACCAGGTCACCTTGCTGGAACCATTGGCTGTTGGCTTGCCTGTCGTATCGGGTTTTCATGCGGTCGCTCGCCTTTTGGATGTTCTGGCGAGCCATCTCGTGCATGTCGTGGAGGTGGTCCACCAAGTTCTCCACATCCCTCAAGAGTGGCCCCAAGTCTGCGTTCGCCAGCTGCTCCCTCCTCAGACCTGCGCTATCCCAGCCATCCGCAGGCACTGCCGTGACTACTCGAACTGCTGCGGCACGCTCCTTCCCCTCCACTCTTGTGCATTGACCGCACATTTCTGGACAGGGTCTTCAAGACATAGCGTCCGCGTTACCGTGACTCTTCCCTCTGCGATGTTCCGAGGTGAAGTCGTACTCCTGCTGCCTCTGGACCCAACGTGCTGTCTGGCCTTCCGGTCGCGCCGTCACCATCACCTCGCTCCTCACGGGGACAACCACGTCTTCGTTCAAGATGACTCTGCAAATTCCAAGGCGCTCTTCTGGTTGACGGAGTATAACCTCTTCTCCGTTGAGCCTCAGGACTTTCCTGCCGACGTCGACCGTCGCCTCGTGGCTCCTGAGGGCATCCAGTCCCAGAATCACCTCCTCAGCCATCTTCGCGACGAACACCCACAGACGCACGGCACTCCGTCCCAAGGTCAGCTCCAGCAGGGCCTCCTTCTCCACAGGCAAGGTGTCGCCCGATGCCAACACAAGCTGGTATGGTCGGCTCAGCTTCCTCGTCGGCAAACCATTCGCCACGTCAGGTCTGATGATGGTCACGGCTGCCCCAGTGTCCACTAGCACGCGGCACGGCTTTCCTCCTACCCAGCCGTCCGCGATGAGGCTGTCATCCATACGCTGGCTGACGGCGCGCAGTGTCACTCGAGGGGATGGTGGTGATAGCGCCGACGTGCCCCTCTCCACGTCGGGCCTTACTCGTTCTTCCGGCCGCTCTTCCTGATGTGGGCAGTCTCTCTGTAGGTGCCCGGCCTGTCCACACCCCCAACACAGGCCACTAGGTATTCGCCGGCGTCCCTCAGCTGGTCTTCTGTCTCCGGCGTAGCGGACATTCCTCGTTCTTGACGTCGGGATAGATGCTATCTTGGCCGCCTCCATCCTTAATGCCGCTGTCAGCGCCTCGTGGATGGTTTTATAATCGCCGAGCATTAGGCGCTGACGAATCTCCGTGTCCCGTACCCCGTCGACAAAGTTGTAGGCGGCTTCCCGGGATACGAACTTCAGTGGCTGGTCAACCAAGGCCTTGGCAGCTAGCTGCTCAATCGCTATGGCGAACTCCTGCAGCGTCTCCCCCGGCTGCAGTGACCTTGCCTTTAGTTGGCTGCGGTACGCTGCGGCTAAGCGGTGGTTCCCGAAACGATTCTCCAGGCCCTCCCAGATGTCCTTGGGCGCCGCCGTTGTCTGCACCGCGTTTAGGACTTCCGCGGCCCGTCCCTGGAGGCTGGCTATTAGCTGTGTGGCCTCCTCCTCCGGTGACCATCTGTTGTGCTTGGCCACTGTGTCGAACTGGCGGCGGAAGACCTCAAATGTTGACGCGCCGTCATATTTCGGCGGTTTGACGCGCGCAGATGTTGTGTCGCGTCCCGGCGCGTCGGCCTTCAAATCCTTCACTTTCCTGCCGACGACGTCCTCTACTATGGCGTTCAGGGACTTGACGCTGGTGTCGGCCTTTCCCTCCAGGTCGTCAACGCGGCTCGCCAGGTCCTCGACGCGCTCGTCCACTTGGCCCATCCGCTTGCCCAGCTCCGTCACGTTATCCCTCACGCCAGCCAACTGTTCTTCAAACTTCACGGCAAGGGCCTCGTTTGCCGCTTTCATCTCCGTGGCCAGGCTGTCGTTCGCTGCCCTCATTTCTGTGGTCAGTTCGGTCTTTATTTGTTTCAACTCCGCGGCCAGGTTGTTATTTGCCGCTTCTGTTTTTGCAGCGAGGTTTTCATTTGCCGTCTTCATTTCTTCCATTTTCTCTAAAATCTTTGCCAATGCAGCTTCCATTGTCGTATGTTCCACTTCTGACACCAGTTGTGACTTTGTGGATTCGTGAAATAACAAGACGAGGTTACAAACGCAAAAACTACACTTTATTTTCCTAGCAATACACCGTTTACCATTTACAAATTGCTAGATCACCTCAAAACTGTCTTTTTTCAAACACTACTCTCAACTGTCTGTCGCTTCCGGTAACGATCGGCCCCGAAGTTTCCCGAATCTCCACCGGCCATCATTTATTCATCGGCTTCGCGAGTCTACCGCCAGGATAACAATATGTAGGATCATTTTTATTTTCATCTGAAGCATTTTCAGTTTCAGTTAGGTCAGAATCAGTTATCACCTAAGGTCGTATCTGCATATATTGGTACAGGGAACTGTTCATTGTGTAAGAAAGGTCTTATTGAAGATTGCAAATTTGGATACTTAATTGTATGTTTTGTTTTAGATGTGATTCCTTTTATATTTGTCAAACAGAAATAACAATCACTTAAATGATCCTTCGATTCCCTCCAAATCATAGAAATTGCAAATGGCATACGATGTGTACCATTTTCCCACCCAACCAGCAATCCAACACACGAAACACAGCATGTATTTGGTGCCCAGCTGTTACCAAAATCATCAGCCTGACAGCCAAGTAAAGTTGACAACACTTCCTTTCTTGGAAGTGTTGAAAACAGTGTTATTATAATAAATTAAATTTAATGGGAGTCGATTACTGACACTAAACAACACTTTTAATTTTTCCGGAACATGTTTCAGAGACTTTGCCACAATCCTCAACCGGCCATTGACTGGTTCTCATTGGTGTAGTTGACAGAGGAGACCTATGACAAAATATTGTCAACTACACCAATGAAAAGCAGGTCGAGGAGGGAGGCAAAGTCTCAAACATGTTCCAGAAAAATTTAAAAGTAAGTGTAGTTTAGTGTCATTAATCGACTCCCACTTCTTTACAAGTGGGGTCAAATTTTGCCTCTGAGACTTGAAGGTCAGCTCATCACAAATATAGCAGAAACTGTCTACATGATTTACACACTTTCTTGGAATGATGAAAAAACAAAGCATTAAAACACCGCATACACGATATACTTTCGAAAAGAAAGGAAGGAAATATTTCACTACTGAACAAACTCACAGTCAACTCAATATTGACACACCATACAGCCAGATGAACAGGTCAGTACATATCCAAACATGAATGAACCTGCACAGCCTTGTTTTATGGTTCTTCAGCATTCATTCCCTTACATATAGCTTGGATAAAATCGCTACATATGAGGTAAAGTTTCCTATAACAGCTCAAAGAAAACGCTAAAATCCTATTTTAAAAAGTAGCGCTCACAAAGAAACTGTGCCTGATGGAAAAATTCTGACTGCATATCTGGATTCAGTATGAAAAGGTACACTAGATTCTCTAATCAGATTTCTTGTGAAGAACACCTTGTCCACTAGTCTAATTATCGCTCAGCAATTATCACATGTTCCTTTGCTGTTGGGTATAACGATCACATAAGCAGGAATCAGAGGATCGAACCCGGGCCGATTTGGTGAGAGTCAAGCGTTCTAACCATGGCGCGACCCAGCTAATAATGGAATGCATTGCTATTAGTAATACCTTTGTATTTAGATATCAACTGGGAATTTCTCTAAACCAGACTCTCGCAAATATGTATTCCTTTCTATCTAAAAAGAAATCTATAAATGTTCTATTGGACAAATTTAGCACACGTGTGAGATAACTTACTACCTTTACAGAATGAGTTAAATTTCCTAAGTATAATGACGTTTGAAACTGTTTGGGTTAGTTTCAGAAAATTAGGATCTAAATGTAAGTTCCTTTTCTTCAGAAAACAAATAAATTAAAAGGTAAGTACTACTAACAACTGAGTTCCCTAGATCAGTGGTATTCTTCTTTTTTAAAATCAACATTGTCATATCGGACGATGAATGAAATGCTACTAAAATGATCCCAGGTTCCATAGAGCTTATAGTACCTGATATTCTTTTAGGATAAGAGAAAAACTTCAACGTTAAGTCATATCGGACAATGAATGAAGTGGGTGAAATGACACTCAAATGGGCCCAAGGTCCACAGAGCTTAGAGTTACCTGAAATTCATCTTTCAGGATAAGGGAAAATCCGGAAGAAATCTCACCCAGGTAACACTGGTCGACAAAATTTAACTTTTTTTCTTTAAAAAGAATTAAAATATCAGATTCTAAAAGTATTTTTCGTGCTGAATTCAAATATAATTACTGTTTTTCCCCATCGGGCAGGAGTTTTGTGTGATATTCATTTGAATTTTTTATAATATTCCAAAAATCCGTAACTAGCTATCTAACTCAAAATTATAATAATTTTTTGTAATAATTACAAGACACAATACCATTTTATTCAGAGAAGTATACTTTGAAAACACTATGGCGGCTACGATATCTACTAGTTCTTACATCTTTTTGGAGTAGATTCCACCCTTTGAGTCTGGAAGCTAAAACTTCCGCTTGCTGTTTAGACAGATTTGAATCGCGAATCAGGTCACTAAGGTCTTGCTGATTGGGAAACTATGGTTCTGGCTTCATATGTAAGATCATTTTTATTTTCATCTGAATCATTTGGAGTTTCAGTCAGGTCAGAACCAGAGTTATCACTTAAGGTCGTATCTGCATATACTGGTACGGGGAACTCTTCACTGAGTAAGACGGGTCTCATTGCAAATTGCAAATTCGGATACTTAACTGTATATTTTGTTTTAGATGTGATTACTTTAATATTTGTCAAACAAAAATAAGTCAGTAAATGATCCTTCGGTTCCCTCCAAATCATGGGAATTGCAAATGGCATATGATGTGTACCATTTTTCCACTCAGTCAGCAGTCTAACACACGAAACACAGCATGTATTTGGGGCCCAGCTCTTATCAAAATCACCAACTTGACAGCCAAAGTAAAGTTTATGACACTTCTTTGCAGGTGGGGTCAAATTTCGCCTCTGAGACTTGAAGGTCAGCTCACCACAAATATATCAGAAATTATCTGCATGATTTACACAATTTTTTGGCATGATGAAAGAATAAAGCACAGAAATACAACATGCACAACATACACAATATACTTCTAAACAGAAAGGAAGGAAATATTTCACTACTCAACAATCTCACAGTCAGCTCAATACTGACACATCACACTGCCAAACAGGTCTGAACATGTCTAAACAACAACAATGAACAACAATGAACCTGCACAGTCATGCTTTATTGCGCTTCAGCATGACATTGCAAATAATTTCAATAATACAGCTTGAGTAAAATAGCTACATATGAGTTAACGGTTCCTATGACAGGTCAAAGAAAACGCTAAAATCATATTTTGAAAAGTAGCTTTTACAGAAAAACTATGCCTGATGGGAAAATTCTGACTACATATCTGAATTCAGGATGGAAAATGCCACTAGATTCACTATTCAGATCTCTTGTGGGGGAAAAAAAACCCTTGTCGACCAGTGTAACTCATCCTGATCGAGATTTGAAGTCGTGACCTACTGATCGTGAGGAAGACAGGCTACTATTCCTGCTACCAAGGTGGGCAGTTTAGTAGTATGAGACAAATTGTTCACATGTCAGATAATTTGGCGTCTGAGAAAAGGGAATTTTTAAATATTACATTTAGGTATTTTATCTAGCAAATCAATGTTTAATAACTTCTAAGTTTATCCAAATTGTTGTTCCTTGTATAATTCTTTGTGTTCAGGTTTTACTTTATGTTCTATATTTCATTATATATGCATCCTTCGACATCACGGGAATTACTTGAAAGTAACGTCCTCTATAATGACCAAGCAACTGTGTAATCTAGAGCTGTAGGGTTCGAGCAGAATGGCAAAAATTGTTGCAAACTGAAGTGAAAATAATACTCCACTGTTCCCTCTGTATTAATTATGTAATTTGTGTGAACTTGTGTAATATCTTAATGAAAATTCTAATGAAAATTCATTAGTATGGATACGCAGGTGTTAATGTTGTATACTGCCCTATAGCAATTGCTGTTAATTAACCCTTCTGTAGCTGAATTTGGTTATCCTGAACAAATGCTGTAAATGAATTGTTTTACTTATATCGATCTTCCCCAATATGAAAGGTACAATTCTTTTCTTCTTTAGACACTTCGGTATATAATAAAAATACACTTTGAAACAAAGATACCCATCTACTTTATAGGAAGGTAGTAAGTAAAACATTTTTAAAAATGGCGTTTCGTCGTGTGTGTGTGTGTTCTTTTAATTTACATCCTCCAACGTCGTCATATCGGACGATGAATGAAATGGGTGAAATAATGCTCAAATGAGTCTGGGGTCCATGGAGCTTAGAGTTACCGACTTTCAGGATAAGGAAAACCCTGAAAAAACCCTTATCCAGGTAACTCACCCTGAGTGAGATTCCAACTCTGGACCTCTTGAACATGAGATAGACACGCTACCATCTAGCTAACGAGGTGGGCTTCGTTTTTGTGTGTATCTACAATTTAAGTCATAGTTTTATGGACGTTCTTGTATAATATTTATATAAATTAAACAATTATTAGGATTTTAATCATATTAGACGTGCAAGTTGTAATTAATAGATTAAGTGGTACATGCTAGGTTATTTTTCGAATATATAAATATGTATGCCTATGGAACCAAGAACTTTAGAAGGCTCTGGTATTTTTCTTCTTCAGGTTAGTGGTATGTGTTTCTTTATATTTTGGGGAAGTTATCTGAAATTTTTATATGTTGCGCAGAGTGTTGTGATTTCCGTTGTAATTTGTACCTCATTTTCTGGTTCTGTGTCCTTTTGATTATCAAAAAATGACGGAACCACAAAGTGCTTTCAAGAGACGATGCTTTTAAAATAATAGATATACCACAAAGTATACGGCGCCTCAATCTAGTGGATTGCGATTTGATATTTCTATTTGTTTTGTGTATGTAAACGTGTAATTGTGTGCGAGAATATTTCGTATAACACTTGATAGCTCCAAATTTTAGCTTTTCATAAAAATTAGCCATTATCTCAACTATAAGGCTAAGGCTATGAACTTTGGAAATCTGGTTCAGTATTCTGTACTGCATCTTTGGTAATGAAAGTGAATTATTTCAATTCCTTTTTCCTTCTTTTTAAGTCAGTGTACATTTGTTCTGAAATAGCGGGTTTCAAACTGTCCAGCGTTGCATTGATAAAGCGGGAGGTTTTATCTCACATTAGGTGAATAGACTAAAATTAAACGCTTGGTTTTGATTTTATTAAAGCAAAGCAACACTATAATCTTAAGCTTCACAAATGCCTTGTTCCTCTCCGGTGTAGTCCAAACAGCATTCATTTATTTACAAGTTCACTTTAAGAATAAAGAGTATTTTTTCCACCAGCTGGTCTATTTGTCTGTTGCAAATAACTTTCATCGCGTCAGACCATACGTTTTTGTACCTTGGTGCCTAGCAATGTAACTTTTTACTTTAAATTTGCGCATTTTCAATTACAATCTCAACACAACCTGGCATTTTTAAAACCAAAATGGTAGTTGCGTGTCTAGACCTGAGATCTATCGTCCTTGCAGCACAACACAAACGTCGCTGCCATCTAGCGCTGACTCCTGCCACTAAAAGTCACGTAGTTCTTCAAATTGCTCTTCAGATGCCAGCACTGCGTGGTATTTCGAGTCTCGAAGGCCACAATGTAAATCTTCCCTAATTTACAAGGTTATATTGGTGGCTTGGACTCCGATAATTAATTCAGTAGTTATAACATTATTTATACCTTCGATGTTTAATGCTGACTTCTATTTTCATTATATTACATAGTAAGATTTCAGATTCGAAACTTTGGATGTGATTTCTACAAAACAAGAGCTCAGTAACATTCCAAGATTCTATTACTAATCCGTGGCCTCGGGGAATATGATATTGACCCAGGAAACACCTACCCTCATCCCAGAGCTGTTCTAGACACCTAACATTATCCCATCATTGAAACTCCAAATTTCAAATTATTCTTTCACATCCTCTCTACCTGACTTTACATTATCCTTCTAGAAATAAAACTCACCGCCTAACCACCATCTTTCCATTACCTAGTTTAATGCCAGTAAGGGACAATGTCCCGGGATGGCTAAATGTCGAAGAGTAGGGTGCACCTTCAACGACACCACTGCTGCTGTGTGAAGATTCTATTAGCTTTTATTTATTTAACTTGCTGGATTATAAGTTTGTCAAATTCAGACACGTATTTAGAAGTACATTTTCGGTAGGGGGGGTCCAAAATTCTACGTTGAACTATTTGCTTTTACTAAATAATTAATCAGGGATGTGCTTTTATCATGCTAGTAAAAAATAAAAAAAATAATATATTCACATGACTTTCTCCACCCATGCTTCTACAGATCTTTCTTAGAAAAGTTTGTTTTTGTCTAGTTTCTTTGGATAAAGTCTGTAGAATGTCCTTGCACATTGCACATTTTTTGTTCTTATACCTTGGATAAAGTGATATATGCACTAATCAGATATTTAAAAAGCGAACCACTGATTGATGCATTTGAAATATTAGTTCTTCTTGAATGAAAAGGGAATAGGAACTTAGAAGTTAAAAATTACATATCTTTAAGTAAGTATCTGGGAATTCTAATCAACAAATTTTAATATCGGAATTGGTTAACTTTGCAATACATTATTATGATTGACATTATTAGTGTATTTTGACGAGTTCTACAGCTGCTGTGTAGTAACGTTTCGTTTATCTCTTAAATAACTTCATATCTGCCTGACAGTGAATAGAGACTTTAAGATGAAGCTTAAATAAAAAATTTCGATTTATTTTAAACCAAGTTTTATTTCAAACGTTTATTAAAAGTTTGAAATGATAATTCATTTGGGGGGAGGGGGTCCGGACCCCCTGGAACCCCATTTAAATACGTCCATGGTGAAATTGACAATTTTTAAGAAAATAAGGAAATGAAGAAAGGCATAAGAAAGATGATATAGATATGATAAAGTGAAAACAAATGAGCAATTCCCACAAGTAAATAATCTAAAGTAATAAAAATTGAGAAGATCTGCATGTGTGAGGGGTTATGAAGGTGTATGTGATGTATTATCGGAAATATCCCAACCGATTTGGCTAATTCCTTCACTGTTGAAAAGCCACATTCTTCCAAAGGACCCAGGTTATATAATGTTTTCAAAATAATTGAGAACTGAGAGGTTACTTTGTTTTATTCATATGTCACGTACTTCTAATCTCGTTCCCTGGACGTGAATATCAGAGGCTTCTTTTGAATTGTATTGGAAATATGGCTGTTTTGTAATAACTTCAAACCTAAAGGAGTAACTGTGGTAAATGCAATTTCTTTTAAGTTATTTTAGTGTGTTACATATACCCATAATTCAAATCGCCATATTTCCCTTATATTTAACTATATTTTATCATGCAACACTTCTTGTACAGTTATTTAATAAAAGGTTACTCATACCACATTTTCAACTCTTATATAAAAATGCTCACTACTTAAACCATTAATTCAAAATATTGCACAATTATACAATAGGAGTTGGCAAAGATAATAGGTTACAACTTACATAAATTACCAAATTTTTATTTTGAATTATATAGTATTAGACATGTTTAAACTCTAGCCCTATTTTATTTTCAAACGCTTATAGTTAAATCAGTACCTTCTGCTTGGTAAACAAGGGTGCAAATTAGTGCTAATGGTCTATAAGACTAGGCAAAACTTATATACTAATGCCAATTTCCAAAAAAATACACAGCTGGTTTTTTCAAGCCTTTACGAGGTGCGTTCAGGTGATAAAACCGCATCTTTTTTCATGACTGGTACCAGAATGGAATTTCTGTGTTTTTTTCTTTAAATACGTGTGGACTCTTTGCGAATGCGTGACAGAGCTGGCAGCACTCTACAGTGCATAGACCTCTAGTGAGAGCGACGAGTGTTAGGACAGCTTTTGATACTTAAAATGGCGACGTTTTCATTGCAAGAACAGCGTGTAATCATTCGTTTTCTCCATTTTCGTGGTATGATACCTATTGAAATTCATCGGCAGTTGAGTGAGGCATGTGGTGATGGTACCATGTGAAACGGTACTCCCTTCCTCGAGTTGATTATCTAAATGTTAAAGAAATATACGTGTAAAAGAGAAATTGTGTGTGTATTGTCCAGTTTGTCACGGACTCTGAAAATGTCATTTTCCTCTCCCTTAGTAGGACCGACGTAACCATAAATTTTGAGGGTGGCGACCGGTGTTTATTTTCAAGCCTAGTTTTGACAGGAGAGATCGTGGGTGGTCCAGAAAGATGGGAAAGACGTTGTTCCCGTAAAAGAGACGCCATGTGCGATCTATCAACCAAACACTTAAAAATAATGATTTATAGGGGGAGCAGAAGAGTCGTATGACCTATCCAGGGAACAAATATCTGCCCAAAGTTACTTGACCACTGTGGGCCAAATTGAACAGACGTGTAAACTGAAGAAATCGCGTTCATTAAAGTCAGTTGGCCGCTGGGTGCCAATTCGAAAAGTCGTGTTATAGACACGGAAGTAACAACCACGCCAGCGCGAAGCCAACAATTCAGAGTTCGTCTAATTAACATGCATTTCGAAAGTAATTGAAATACAGCTGATCGTCATAAGAGAATAAAGCTGTGTTTCTTTCCAACTACCGTAATTGATCCAGCCGAAACACCTGAATCAAGAGATCCTTGCTACAGATGCTATATTCGTGAGCTTTAGGATAACTCCAAGAGTAGCCGCGGACATCAATATTTTCAAATTTTCACTGACGTGGCTGACGACCAAGGAGTCACCTTGGATGTGTCTAAAGTGCCTTCCTGGATGCGATAGTTCAATGAAGGCAGAACATCGTGTGACAGCAAATCAAGATACTCACTGCCTCGCACCAGCCGGTCTGACGACATAATCTAGCGAGTGAAGAACGTTGTTTTGGAGGATCGCCGACTGAGCATTTTCAAATCCTCATGCAGGATTGTGTGTACAGATCCCACAAAAATGCCAATTTTGGAGGGGATGTCTGCAACGCTCACTCGGTGATCCTCCAAAACAACGTCCTCCACACGCTGGATCTGTCGTCAGACCGGCTGCTGCGAGGCTATGATTGTCTTGGTTTGTTGTTACACGATGTTCTGTCTTCATTGAAAACTTCCATTGTTGCAGTTTTCCATTCTGTAGAACTTAAAGAAAGTTATGTAAATATGGCCAACCTCGTACCTGTTTTAAAATGTGAGATTCATGTTTCGAAAAATATGTATTTACCTTAAAGTAATTGATCTGCTGCTTAGATTACAAAATAACATTGTTCTTTGTGTTTGTGGAACAGCGGAACAGTGGGGTAAGCGGTAGGAAATATCCCAAAGGAGCGTAATATAAACACCATTGGTTCAGCCTGATGACTCTTCTCTCTCCCTGACATGAAAAACTTGGGCTGGTGAAACATTTTATTAAGGCACTCAACAAGTGCTGTAGGGAATTTGCGTATTTGCCAGTTTCCACAGTTAACTTTACACAAAATTGAAAGAAGGAATTTTTGTGGGACCTCAAGTCCGAAACCCTGTGGAGGATAAAATGTTCGAAAAAAAGTTACAAACTTGGCAATCATTTACAAGGCTTGTGCGTAGTTTTTTTTTTGGAAAACACAAAGGAAAAAGAAAACTATTAAACTTCAGTCTCAAATTTTTTAGATGCTACAAAAACATGGATCGTAGAATGTCTTTGAAAATCTATTTTCTCCATTCACATTTAGACTCTTTTACCTACAGTAAAATCTGTGCAATCTGTGAACACGGGGAACGGTTCCATCAGACTTTTCTGTCATGGAAATGAGGTACCCAGTTGTATGGATTCGCGGAGTTAGATGGCTCATGTGGTTTCTTCTGTGACCCTCATTCGGCAGGCCTGGTTTCGATCCCCGTGGTCGACCTACCTGACCCATGGCTTTTTCGGGGGGTTTCCCGGGTCGCTAGGCGAATGCTGGGTAGGTTAATTACATTCCTCGAAATTCTTGTCCCTCCATTTCATTTCCATTATCACTTCATATAATCTCTCCCATCCGGTGGTCTCTCTCAGGATAAGAAGTGTCGGCGGGTGTCTCGGGATGACATGCTCAGAGAAAACTGCTTTCTCCTTCGGCAGGTCGGTTGCCGATCTTCCAATGCTGCTGGGACCATTTCGGTCACGTCGGTGGGGGGGGGGGGTGGTATGTCCGTTGTCCTGGCCTGCCAGGAGAGGTCTCTAAGTACAGATGTATTATTTTATCTTGACAGAAAATCCTGCGCGGTAGGGATGAGTAGCAACTGTGGTGGGGATAGTGCACGTATCGCCACAATGCGTCAAACGCGTAACATTATGAGAGGAGAGTACGCTGCACAAGCTATCTAAAAGCAAATGTCGCTCTCGAAGCCAGTTTTATAAACCAAGTTGTAATTCTTATTATGATAGTAATCTCCACGCTTTTGTTGGATCTTAAATAGTACATAGGGGTTTGCAACAAAACTCTGATCTCCTGCAGTATATATCATAACCAACTGTCGGCCTTTCAACATCGCTGCAGAGTCCCTGTAACGAATTTCACTCCAGGCATATAGTCCTGTATGTGTTGCAATGATACAAATTTCATCCATATAAACTATGTAAACTCCGATATCTCTAAATATATCGTACATACTTAAGCTTTTTTTTTTGCCCGTATTGTACGATGTTCCATTACAATTTGTCTGTCGCGCTTGGTTTTCTTCTGTAAATCCTAGCTTCAAAAGAACTCTTCTTAATGTTCAGACACTGCCTTGGAGGTCAATAGAATTTTGAAGCTACATGAGCACTTTCTTCCGAGTTGGTCTTTGTTTTTCTGAATTGTAAAAATTATTCACGGTTCGCTTAACTACTTCTGAATTAAAGCCATTCAAATTAGATTCCGTACATCTTAATCTTTGTTTTCTGGGAACAGAGAAGGACGTTGTTGCTTAGCACCAATGGTTTTCCTTTCCTTAATAACTTACCTAAACTGCTTTCAGACACAACTGTTGCCTCAGATGCCCTTTCCCAGATTTTCATAACAGACCCATACCATTGTTCGTTTCTGAAACAATTATAGACATTGGTTATTACTTCTCGTGTTTTTAAATGTAACACCTTATTTCCTAATGTGCAGCTAGGAGGCATCATTTCTATATGCTGTCTTGGAACCAGGAGACAGGCACTTTTTGAAACAAGCTGTAGTATTACTAAGTAGCTCTGCATTTGTTTACTTGCTCACAACTAATATACAACTGACCCGTCCTCCTCTCCAGTTGTAACCGTCCTAAAGTGAACTCGTCCAGATACCACTGCGCATCACTCTCAATCTGTCAAGATATGAAATATATCTGTACAGTGTAGAGAGCCTGCCCTCTGCACTGTCAAGACTCCTTGGGACGGCCGACCTCTGTCTCTCACCTCATCCTTCCTCCCAGGATGCCCCACTTGGGGCATAAGCACAATGGAACACGATTGGTCTATATGCCGAATGCCCTCGGTAGTGAATCTTAATTCTAATCCTGTAAGGACCCAGTAAAGATGGAGATAATTGTTGGTTTCTTGTGATAAAAAGCAGCAGGCAATCACATGCTACCAAGAACTTTTAAGCAGAGTTACAGGTATATCCCTTAAATACGACGCTGTTCAATAACGAATGATCATAATTTTTATTAAGGTTATAATTTTTCGTATTAAAATTCAATCGTATTATATTCTACTAGCTTAATGTGAAACAAACACGTCATAGTAGTTTCATTGTTGGTATTCCTGGTTGCCACCTGTGAGAACCAGGCAAGTTCAGACATGTTCAGTATCGCCTACCGCTGCAATGGAGGTAACACGCGAGGAACAATATGCCGCTTTGAAATTCTGCTTTCGTCTGAACAGATCTAAAGTTGAGGCCTGTACAATGTTACAGGAGACCTATAAAAAGTCTGTTCTTCCCTACAACACAGCTCAAAGATGGTTTAAAATGTTTAAAGAGGGGAGACAATCAATTTCAAAGGAAGGTGGACCCGGTGCTTCAGTTACATCAACACCGCTGCTGCCATTGTGAAACAGGATCGACGAATTACCTTAAGATCACTTTCTGAAATACTGAACATTTCATTGGGTGCCACCCACACGTTGGTGGCAGAAACATTACACATGAGAGATGTTTGTGCACGATGGGTTCCCAGACTGTCGATTCCCGAACAAAAGGACATTCTATTGCAGGTCTGCATGCAGTTAAAGTTGATGTTAGAGGAAGTTCGGGAGATTCTTTCAAACGTAATCACTGCTGATGAAACATCATTTTGATCCTGAGAGCAAACAGCAAAGCTCAGTGTGGAAATCTTCATCACCAACCCCCAAGAAAGCAAAAGTGGTTGTTTCTGCTGGGAAAGTTATGGTCATCTCATTCTTTGATATTCATGGAATGGTTTATAAACATGTTGTATCTGCACACACATTAGTAGCTTGAGAATACTACAGGGATGTCCTGAAAACATTGCAAGTCCATATCACGTGCAAAAGACCACATTTCCGTGAATCATGCTGGATGCTGCACTACGATAATGCGCGGCCGCATATTGCCAATGTTGTTGCTGAATATCTTGAAAAAATTAATGCGAAGTGCATCCCTCATCCCCCCTATAGTCCTGATTTAGCCCCATGTGACTTTTTTCTATTCCCTAACTTGAAGAAACGCCTTCGTGGAAGACATTATCTATCATCAGAAGCAGTGGTGAAGGCTGCGGAAGCGATTTTGAAGGATCTCTAAAAAATGGTTTCCAGCATGTCTTTGAAGACTGGCAGAGACGCTGGGAAAAGTGCACCGCATTGAGGGGAGACTGTTTTGAGAACGACCATCAAAATTATGAGGATGAGTGACGGTACGTTGTCAAAAAAAAAAAAAAAAAAAAAAAAAAAAAAAAAAATAAAGTATGGTCATTCTTTATTGAACAGCCCTTGTATATAGGCCAAACATGTTATTGCATGGATGTAACATAACATTTTGAATTATTCTTGATTTACATGATATGTAGTACTAAACCGTATGGCATATAACAATAAAAAATGTAATGTAATGTACCTACTATCTGAAACCTTGTAGGTGAGTAACGAAATGTCTTCATATTTTTAATCTGTTGCGATAGGAGATTTCTATGGCAATTTTCAAAATCGGCACATATTTTACCTTAGGAATAATCTGCTTTTATCGCGGAGGTATGCACAATTTTTAGTTTCGTTGCATAGTGTTATTGGAAAGTGAAACCTATATAGATAAATCACATAAGGAGGAATTAGAAGGCTTTGATTAAGAATTGTTGTGTGAAATTAAATAATTTTAGGATTGGTGCACCCGAGAATCAATGCCCTTTATGCTTAATAAGGACACTGCACTTATTAGCTATTTAAATTTGAACGTAAAGTAAGGAAATGCCAAGAAAAGCAGAAAAATGATTTGAAGTTACAAGATAATGTACCATAAGAAAGTAAAAAATTACACGAAGGGTAAAACAGTGTAATCAGCAAGCGAAAGAGAGAACATTCCTACAGGAATGAGTAGATTATAATATATATTAACAAATATATGTGTTTAAAATGTAAACATAATATAAAAGTCAACGAGCCTGAGGTAAGCCCAGTTAATATTTAAATGACATTTGCAATGAATAAATAAATGAACATCAAAATTTCTACCGTATTCAATAGATATCCTCTGCAGGCTAAAATGAAATGAAAACACAACTTTATTAATAAGTTATTTTATATAAAATGTTAGTCGCAAGTATGGAGACCAATGGCCAATGTCATCAAATAATGTATCTGATTCATCAACTCACAGGCTTGCTGCAAAACATTATGGAACCTCAAGGAACTTTAGGCTGATTCATCATGTAATTTACTCGACTTTGGTTGTTATATGAATCATAAAACTAATCTTTCTGATTTGGCAAATGAGCTTATTCTTACCGCCTGCAAGTTTTAGTCATATGTAACAAATATAAGCAGGGAAACCAATGTAAACGTAAAAGAAACACATCGTTAAGTAAGAAAGAATATTATAAAGGTTAAAAATCTGGATTTGAAAAGCTTGGGTATTCATATTTTGCCTCATAATCCAATATTGTTTATTACACAAAAAAATATTTAAGATAGATATCTATTTAAAAATATTATTGCCTATTTCTGTAAGGTAAAACCTCCATCGTTAAGTCACATCGGACGATGAAGGAAATTATGTTCAAATGAGCACAGGGTACATAGAACTTTTTGTTATCCGGCATTCACATTTCAAGATAGGAGAAATACTCCAACGTTAAGTCATATCGGAAGATAATGGAATGATGTTCAAGTGAGTCTACGTTCCAGAGAGCCCAGAGTTAACATACATTCATCTTTAAGGATACGGGAAATCCTCCAACGGCCAATGAATGAAATGATGTTCAATCAAGTCCAGTGATCAAATAACGTAGAGTTACCATTCATCATTTAGAATAAGAAACATCCTCCAACGTTAAATCATATCGGATGAGGAATGAAATGATGTTCAAATAAGTCCAGGGTCCATAGAGCTTTGAGTTACCAGACGTTCATCTTTCAGGATAAGGGAAAACCTCAAACGTTAAGTCATATTGGACGAGGAATGAAATGATGTTCAAATAAGTCCAAGGTCCATAGAGCTTAGAAATACCAGACCATTATCTTTCAGGATAAGGGAAACCCTCCTACGTTAAGTTATATCGGCCTATGAATGAAATGATGTTCAAATATGTACAGAGCCCATAGGGCTTAGAGTTACATCACATTCATCTTTAAAGTTAAGGAAAGATCTCCAACGTTAAGTTATATCGGCCTATGAATGAAATGATGTTCAAATAGGTACAGAGTCCATAGGGCTTAGAGTTACCTCACATTCATCTTTAAAGATAAGGAAAGACCTCCAACGTTAAGTTATATCGGCCTATGAATGAAATGATGTTCAAATAGGTACAGAGTCCATAGGGCTTAGAGTTACCTCACATTCATCTTTAAAGATAAGAAAACACTTCCTACGTTAAGTTATATCGACCTATGAATGAAATGATGTTCCAATAGATACAGAGTCCATAGGGCTTAGAGTTACCTCACATTCATCTTTAAAGATAAGAAAAGACTTCCTACGTTAAGTTATATCGGCCTATGAATGAAATGATGTTCAAACAGGTACAGAGTCCATAGGGCTTAGAGTTACCTCACATTTATCTTTAAAGATAAGAAAAGATCTCCAACGTTAAGTTATATCGGCCTATGAATGAAATGATGTTCAAATAGGTACAGAGTCCATAGGGCTTAGAGTTACCTCACATTCATCTTTAAATATAAGGAAAGACCTCCAACGTTAAGTTATATCGGCCTATGAATGAAATGGTGTTCAAATAGGTACAGAGTCCATAGGGCTTAGAGTTACATCACATTCATCTTTAAAGATAAGGAAAGATCTCAAACGTTATATTATATCGGCCTATGAATGAAATGATGTTCAAATAGGTACAGAGTTCATAGAGCTTAGAGTTACCTCACATTCATCATTAAAGATAAGGAAAGACCTCCAGCGTTAAGTTATATCGGTCTATGAATGAAATGATGTTCAAATAGGTACAGAGTCTATGGGGCTTAGAGTTACCTCACATTCATCTTTAAAGATAAGGAAAGACCTCCAGCGTTAAGTTATATCGGTCTATGAATGAAATGATGTTCAAATAGGTACAGAGTCTTTGGGGCTTAGAGTTACCTCACATTCATCTTTAAAGTTAAGGAAAGACCTCCAGCGCTAAGTTATATCGGTCTATGAATGAAATGATGTTCAAATAGGTACAGAGCCTATGGGGCTTAGAGTTACCTCACATTCATCTTTAAAGATAAGGAAAGACCTCCAGCGTTAAGTTATATCGGTCTATGAATGAAATGATGTTCAAATAGGTACAGAGTCTATGGGGCTTAGAGTTACCTCACATTCATCTTTAAAGATAAGAAAACACTTCCTACGTTAAGTTATATCGGCCTATGAATGAAATGATGTTAAAATAGGTACAGAGTCTATGGGGCTTAGAGTTACCTCACATTCATCTTTAAAGTTAAGGAAAGACCTCCAGCGTTAAGTTATATCGGTCTATGAATGAAATGATGTTCAAATAGGTACAGAGTCTATGGGGCTTAGAGTTACCTCACATTCATCTTTAAAGATAAGGAAAGACCTCCAGCGTTAAGTTATATCGGTCTATGAATGAAATGATGTTCAAATAGGTACAGAGTCCATAGGGCTTAGAGTTACCTCACATTCATCTTTAAAGATAAGAAAAGATCTCCAACGTTAAGTTATATCGGCCTATGAATGAAATGATGTTCAAATAGGTACAGAGTCCATAGGGCTTAGAGTTACCTCACATTTATCTTTAAAGATAAGAAAAGATCTCCAACGTTAAGTTATATCGGCCTATGAATGAAATGATGTTCAAATAGGTACAGAGTCCATAGGGCTTAGAGTTACCTCACATTCATCTTTAAAGTTAAGGAAAGACCTCCAACGTTAAGTTATATCGGTCTATGAATGAAATGATGTTCAAATAGGTACAGAGTCCATAGGGCTTAGAGTTACCTCACATTTATCTTTAAAGATAAGAAAAGATCTCCAACGTTAAGTTATATCGGCCTATGAATGAAATGATGTTCAAATAGGTACAGAGTCCATAGGGCTTAGAGTTACCTCACATTCATCTTTAAATATAAGGAAAGACCTCCAACGTTAAGTTATATCGGCCTATGAATGAAATGGTGTTCAAATAGGTACAGAGTCCATAGGGCTTAGAGTTACATCACATTCATCTTTAAAGATAAGGAAAGATCTCAAACGTTATATTATATCGGCCTATGAATGAAATGATGTTCAAATAGGTACAGAGTTCATAGAGCTTAGAGTTACCTCACATTCATCTTTAAAGATAAGGAAAGACCTCCTACGTTAAGTTATATCGGCCTATGAATGAAATGATGTTCAAATAGGTACAGAGTCCATAGGGCTTAGAGTTACCTCACATTCTTCTTAAAAGATAAGAAAAGATCTCCAACGTTAAGTTATATCGGCCTATGAATGAAATGATGTTCAAATAGGTACAGAGTCCATAGGGCTTAGAGTTACCTCACATTCATCTTTAAAGATAAGGAAGGACCTCCAGCGTTAAGTTATATCGGCCTATGAATGAAATGATGTTCAAATAGGTACAGAGTCGATAGGGCTTAGAGTTACTTCACATTCATCTTTAAAGATAAGGAAAGATCTCAAACGTTATATTATATCGGCCTATGAATGAAATGATGTTCAAATAGGTACAGAGTCCATAGGGCTTAGAGTTACCTCACATTCATCTTAAAAGATAAGGAAAGACCTCCAGCGTTAAGTTATATCGGCCTATGAATGAAATGATGTTCAAATAGGTACAGAGTCGATAGGGCTTAGAGTTACTTCACATTCATCTTTAAAGTTAAGGAAAGACCTCCAACGTTAAGTTATAACGGCCTATGAATGAAATGATGTTCAAATAGGTACAGAGTCCATAGGGCTTAGTTACCTCACATTCATCTTTAAAGATAAGGAAAGACCTCCAGCGTTAAGTTATATCGGTCTATGAATGAAATGATGTTCAAATAGGTACAGAGTCTATGGGGCTTAGAGTTACCTCACATTCATCTTTAAAGATAAGGAAAGACCTCCAGCGTTAAGTTATATCGGCCTATGAATGAAATGATGTTCAAGTAGGTACAGAGTCGATAGGGCTTAGAGTTACATCACATTCATCTTTAAAGTTAAGGAAAGACCTCCAGCGTTAAGTTATATCGGTCTATGAATGAAATGATGTTCAAATAGGTACAGAGTCCATAGGGCTTAGAGTTACCTCACATTCATCTTTAAAGATAAGGAAAGACCTCCAGCGTTAAGTTATATCGGTCTATGAATGAAATGATGTTCAAGTAGGTACAGAGTCTATGGGGCTTAGAGTTACCTCACATTCATCTTTAAAGATAAGGAAAGACCTCCAGCGTTAAGTTATATCGGTCTATGAATGAAATGATGTTCAAATAGGTACAGAGTCTATGGGGCTTAGAGTTACCTCACATTCATCTTTAAAGTTAAGGAAAGACCTCCAGCGTTAAGTTATATCGGTCTATGAATGAAATGATGTTCAAATAGGTACAGAGTCTATGGGGCTTAGAGTTACCTCACATTTATCTTTAAAGTTAAGGAAAGACCTCCAGCGTTAAGTTATATCGGTCTATGAATGAAATGATGTTCAAATAGGTACAGAGTCGATAGGGCTTAGAGTTACATCACATTCATCTTTAAAGTTAAGGAAAGACCTCCAGCATTAAGTTATATCGGTCTATGAATGAAATGATGTTCAAATAGGTACAGAGTCCATAGGGCTTAGAGTTACCTCACATTCATCTTTAAAGATAAGGAAAGACCTCCAGCGTTAAGTTATATCGGTCTATGAATGAAATGATGTTCAAGTAGGTACAGAGTCTATGGGGCTTAGAGTTACCTCACATTCATCTTTAAAGATAAGGAAAGACCTCCAGCGTTAAGTTATATCGGTCTATGAATGAAATGATGTTCAAGTAGGTACAGAGTCTATGGGGCTTAGAGTTACCTCACATTCATCTTTAAAGACAAGGAAAGACCTCCAGCGTTAAGTTATATCGGTCTATGAATGAAATGATGTTCAAATAGGTACAGAGTCTATGGGGCTTAGAGTTACCTCACATTCATCTTTAAAGATAAGGAAAGACCTCCTACGTTAAGTTATATCGGCCTATGAATGAAATGATGTTCAAATAGGTACAGAGTCTATGGGGCTTAGAGTTACCTCACATTCATCATTAAAGATAAGGAAAGACCTCCAGCGTTAAGTTATATCGGCCTATGAATGAAATGATGTTCAAATAGGTACAGAGTCTATGGGGCTTAGAGTTACCTCACATTCATCTTTAAAGTTAAGGAAAGACCTCCAGCGTTAAGTTATATCGGTCTATGAATGAAATGATGTTCAAGTAGGTACAGAGTCCATAGGGCTTAGAGTTACCTCACATTCATCTTTAAAGATAAGGAAAGACCTCCAATGTTAAGTTATATCGGTCTATGAATGAAATGATGTTCAAGTAGGTACAGAGTCCATAGGGCTTAGAGTTACCTCACATTCATCTTTAAAGATAAGGAAAGACCTCCAGCGTTAAGTTATATCGGTCTATGAATGAAATGATGTTCAAGTAGGTACAGAGTCCATAGGGCTTAGAGTTACCTCACATTCATCTTTAAAGATAAGGAAAGACCTCCAGCGTTAAGTTATATCGGTCTATGAATGAAATGATGTTCAAGTAGGTACAGAGTCCATAGGGCTTAGAGTTACCTCACATTCATCTTTAAAGTTAAGGAAAGACCTCCAGCGTTAAGTTATATCGGTCTATGAATGAAATGATGTTCAAATAGGTACAGAGTCTATGGGGCTTAGAGTTACCTCACATTTATCTTTAAAGTTAAGGAAAGACCTCCAGCGTTAAGTTATATCGGTCTATGAATGAAATGATGTTCAAGTAGGTACAGAGTCCATAGGGCTTAGAGTTACCTCACATTCATCTTTAAAGTTAAGGAAAGACCTCCAATGTTAAGTTATATCGGTCTATGAATGAAATGATGTTCAAGTAGGTACAGAGTCCATAGGGCTTAGAGTTACCTCACATTCATATTTAAAGTCAAGGAAAGACCTCCAGCGTTAAGTTATATCGGTCTATGAATGAAATGATGTTCAAGTAGGTACAGAGTCCATAGGGCTTAGAGTTACCTCACATTCATCTTTAAAGTTAAGAAAAGATCTCCAACGTTAAGTTATATCGGTCTATGAATGAAATGATGTTCAAGTAGGTACAGAGTCCATAGGGCTTAGAGTTACCTCACATTCATCTTTAAAGTTAAGGAAAGACCTCCAGCGTTAAGTTATATCGGCCTATGAATGAAATGGTGTTCAAATAGGTACAGAGTCCATAGGGCTTAGAGTTACCTCACATTCATCTTTAAAGATAAGGAAAGACCACCAGCGTTAAGTTATATCGGTCTATGAATGAAATGATGTTCAAGTAGGTACAGAGTCTATGGGGCTTAGAGTTACCTCACATTCATCTTTAAAGATAAGGAAAGACCTCCAGCGTTAAGTTATATCGGTCTATGAATGAAATGATGTTCAAGTAGGTACAGAGTCCATAGGGCTTAGAGTTACCTCACATTCATCTTTAAAGATAAGGAAAGACCTCCAGCGTTAAGTTATATCGGTCTATGGATGAAATGATGTTCAAGTAGGTACAGAGTCCATAGGGCTTAGAGTTACCTCACATTCATCTTTAAAGATAAGGAAAGACCTCCAGCGTTAAGTTATATCGGTCTATGAATGAAATGATGTTCAAGTAGGTACAGAGTCTATGGGGCTTAGAGTTACCTCACATTCATCTTTAAAGATAAGGAAAGACCTCCAGCGTTAAGTTATATCGGTCTAAGAATGAAATGATGTTCAAATAGGTACAGAGTCTATGGGGCTTAGAGTTACCTCACATTCGTCTTTAAAGTTAAGGAAAGACCTCCAACGTTAAGTTATATCGGTCTATGAATGAAATGATGTTCAAATAGGTACAGAGTCTATGGGGCTTAGAGTTACCTCACATTCATCTTTAAAGTTAAGGAAAGACCTCCAGCGTTAAGTTATATCGGTCTATGAATGAAATGATGTTCAAATAGGTACAGAGTCTATGGGGCTTAGAGTTACCTCACATTCATCTTTAAAGATAAGGAAAGACCTCCAGCGTTAAGTTATATCGGTCTATGAATGAAATGATGTTCAAATAGGTACAGAGTCCATAGGGCTTAGAGTTACCTCACATTCATCTTTAAAGATAAGAAAAGATCTCCAACGTTAAGTTATATCGGCCTATGAATGAAATGATGTTCAAATAGGTACAGAGTCCATAGGGCTTAGAGTTACCTCACATTTATCTTTAAAGATAAGAAAAGATCTCCAACGTTAAGTTATATCGGCCTATGAATGAAATGATGTTCAAATAGGTACAGAGTCCATAGGGCTTAGAGTTACCTCACATTCATCTTTAAAGTTAAGGAAAGACCTCCAACGTTAAGTTATATCGGTCTATGAATGAAATGATGTTCAAATAGGTACAGAGTCCATAGGGCTTAGAGTTACCTCACATTTATCTTTAAAGATAAGAAAAGATCTCCAACGTTAAGTTATATCGGCCTATGAATGAAATGATGTTCAAATAGGTACAGAGTCCATAGGGCTTAGAGTTACCTCACATTCATCTTTAAATATAAGGAAAGACCTCCAACGTTAAGTTATATCGGCCTATGAATGAAATGGTGTTCAAATAGGTACAGAGTCCATAGGGCTTAGAGTTACATCACATTCATCTTTAAAGATAAGGAAAGATCTCAAACGTTATATTATATCGGCCTATGAATGAAATGATGTTCAAATAGGTACAGAGTTCATAGAGCTTAGAGTTACCTCACATTCATCTTTAAAGATAAGGAAAGACCTCCTACGTTAAGTTATATCGGCCTATGAATGAAATGATGTTCAAATAGGTACAGAGTCCATAGGGCTTAGAGTTACCTCACATTCTTCTTAAAAGATAAGAAAAGATCTCCAACGTTAAGTTATATCGGCCTATGAATGAAATGATGTTCAAATAGGTACAGAGTCCATAGGGCTTAGAGTTACCTCACATTCATCTTTAAAGATAAGGAAGGACCTCCAGCGTTAAGTTATATCGGCCTATGAATGAAATGATGTTCAAATAGGTACAGAGTCGATAGGGCTTAGAGTTACTTCACATTCATCTTTAAAGATAAGGAAAGATCTCAAACGTTATATTATATCGGCCTATGAATGAAATGATGTTCAAATAGGTACAGAGTCCATAGGGCTTAGAGTTACCTCACATTCATCTTAAAAGATAAGGAAAGACCTCCTACGTTAAGTTATATCGGCCTATGAATGAAATGATGTTCAAATAGGTACAGAGTCCATAGGGCTTAGAGTTACCTCACATTCTTCTTAAAAGATAAGAAAAGATCTCCAACGTTAAGTTATATCGGCCTATGAATGAAATGATGTTCAAATATGTACAGAGCCCATAGGGCTTAGAGTTACATCACATTCATCTTTAAAGTTAAGGAAAGATCTCCAACGTTAAGTTATATCGGCCTATGAATGAAATGATGTTCAAATAGGTACAGAGTCCATAGGGCTTAGAGTTACCTCACATTCATCTTTAAAGATAAGGAAAGACCTCCAACGTTAAGTTATATCGGCCTATGAATGAAATGATGTTCAAATAGGTACAGAGTCCATAGGGCTTAGAGTTACCTCACATTCATCTTTAAAGATAAGAAAACACTTCCTACGTTAAGTTATATCGACCTATGAATGAAATGATGTTCCAATAGATACAGAGTCCATAGGGCTTAGAGTTACCTCACATTCATCTTTAAAGATAAGAAAAGACTTCCTACGTTAAGTTATATCGGCCTATGAATGAAATGATGTTCAAACAGGTACAGAGTCCATAGGGCTTAGAGTTACCTCACATTTATCTTTAAAGATAAGAAAAGATCTCCAACGTTAAGTTATATCGGCCTATGAATGAAATGATGTTCAAATAGGTACAGAGTCCATAGGGCTTAGAGTTACCTCACATTCATCTTTAAATATAAGGAAAGACCTCCAACGTTAAGTTATATCGGCCTATGAATGAAATGGTGTTCAAATAGGTACAGAGTCCATAGGGCTTAGAGTTACATCACATTCATCTTTAAAGATAAGGAAAGATCTCAAACGTTATATTATATCGGCCTATGAATGAAATGATGTTCAAATAGGTACAGAGTTCATAGAGCTTAGAGTTACCTCACATTCATCATTAAAGATAAGGAAAGACCTCCAGCGTTAAGTTATATCGGTCTATGAATGAAATGATGTTCAAATAGGTACAGAGTCTATGGGGCTTAGAGTTACCTCACATTCATCTTTAAAGATAAGGAAAGACCTCCAGCGTTAAGTTATATCGGTCTATGAATGAAATGATGTTCAAATAGGTACAGAGTCTTTGGGGCTTAGAGTTACCTCACATTCATCTTTAAAGTTAAGGAAAGACCTCCAGCGCTAAGTTATATCGGTCTATGAATGAAATGATGTTCAAATAGGTACAGAGCCTATGGGGCTTAGAGTTACCTCACATTCATCTTTAAAGATAAGGAAAGACCTCCAGCGTTAAGTTATATCGGTCTATGAATGAAATGATGTTCAAATAGGTACAGAGTCTATGGGGCTTAGAGTTACCTCACATTCATCTTTAAAGATAAGAAAACACTTCCTACGTTAAGTTATATCGGCCTATGAATGAAATGATGTTAAAATAGGTACAGAGTCTATGGGGCTTAGAGTTACCTCACATTCATCTTTAAAGTTAAGGAAAGACCTCCAGCGTTAAGTTATATCGGTCTATGAATGAAATGATGTTCAAATAGGTACAGAGTCTATGGGGCTTAGAGTTACCTCACATTCATCTTTAAAGATAAGGAAAGACCTCCAGCGTTAAGTTATATCGGTCTATGAATGAAATGATGTTCAAATAGGTACAGAGTCCATAGGGCTTAGAGTTACCTCACATTCATCTTTAAAGATAAGAAAAGATCTCCAACGTTAAGTTATATCGGCCTATGAATGAAATGATGTTCAAATAGGTACAGAGTCCATAGGGCTTAGAGTTACCTCACATTTATCTTTAAAGATAAGAAAAGATCTCCAACGTTAAGTTATATCGGCCTATGAATGAAATGATGTTCAAATAGGTACAGAGTCCATAGGGCTTAGAGTTACCTCACATTCATCTTTAAAGTTAAGGAAAGACCTCCAACGTTAAGTTATATCGGTCTATGAATGAAATGATGTTCAAATAGGTACAGAGTCCATAGGGCTTAGAGTTACCTCACATTTATCTTTAAAGATAAGAAAAGATCTCCAACGTTAAGTTATATCGGCCTATGAATGAAATGATGTTCAAATAGGTACAGAGTCCATAGGGCTTAGAGTTACCTCACATTCATCTTTAAATATAAGGAAAGACCTCCAACGTTAAGTTATATCGGCCTATGAATGAAATGGTGTTCAAATAGGTACAGAGTCCATAGGGCTTAGAGTTACATCACATTCATCTTTAAAGATAAGGAAAGATCTCAAACGTTATATTATATCGGCCTATGAATGAAATGATGTTCAAATAGGTACAGAGTTCATAGAGCTTAGAGTTACCTCACATTCATCTTTAAAGATAAGGAAAGACCTCCTACGTTAAGTTATATCGGCCTATGAATGAAATGATGTTCAAATAGGTACAGAGTCCATAGGGCTTAGAGTTACCTCACATTCTTCTTAAAAGATAAGAAAAGATCTCCAACGTTAAGTTATATCGGCCTATGAATGAAATGATGTTCAAATAGGTACAGAGTCCATAGGGCTTAGAGTTACCTCACATTCATCTTTAAAGATAAGGAAGGACCTCCAGCGTTAAGTTATATCGGCCTATGAATGAAATGATGTTCAAATAGGTACAGAGTCGATAGGGCTTAGAGTTACTTCACATTCATCTTTAAAGATAAGGAAAGATCTCAAACGTTATATTATATCGGCCTATGAATGAAATGATGTTCAAATAGGTACAGAGTCCATAGGGCTTAGAGTTACCTCACATTCATCTTAAAAGATAAGGAAAGACCTCCAGCGTTAAGTTATATCGGCCTATGAATGAAATGATGTTCAAATAGGTACAGAGTCGATAGGGCTTAGAGTTACTTCACATTCATCTTTAAAGTTAAGGAAAGACCTCCAACGTTAAGTTATAACGGCCTATGAATGAAATGATGTTCAAATAGGTACAGAGTCCATAGGGCTTAGTTACCTCACATTCATCTTTAAAGATAAGGAAAGACCTCCAGCGTTAAGTTATATCGGTCTATGAATGAAATGATGTTCAAATAGGTACAGAGTCTATGGGGCTTAGAGTTACCTCACATTCATCTTTAAAGATAAGGAAAGACCTCCAGCGTTAAGTTATATCGGCCTATGAATGAAATGATGTTCAAGTAGGTACAGAGTCGATAGGGCTTAGAGTTACATCACATTCATCTTTAAAGTTAAGGAAAGACCTCCAGCGTTAAGTTATATCGGTCTATGAATGAAATGATGTTCAAATAGGTACAGAGTCCATAGGGCTTAGAGTTACCTCACATTCATCTTTAAAGATAAGGAAAGACCTCCAGCGTTAAGTTATATCGGTCTATGAATGAAATGATGTTCAAGTAGGTACAGAGTCTATGGGGCTTAGAGTTACCTCACATTCATCTTTAAAGATAAGGAAAGACCTCCAGCGTTAAGTTATATCGGTCTATGAATGAAATGATGTTCAAATAGGTACAGAGTCTATGGGGCTTAGAGTTACCTCACATTCATCTTTAAAGTTAAGGAAAGACCTCCAGCGTTAAGTTATATCGGTCTATGAATGAAATGATGTTCAAATAGGTACAGAGTCTATGGGGCTTAGAGTTACCTCACATTTATCTTTAAAGTTAAGGAAAGACCTCCAGCGTTAAGTTATATCGGTCTATGAATGAAATGATGTTCAAATAGGTACAGAGTCGATAGGGCTTAGAGTTACATCACATTCATCTTTAAAGTTAAGGAAAGACCTCCAGCATTAAGTTATATCGGTCTATGAATGAAATGATGTTCAAATAGGTACAGAGTCCATAGGGCTTAGAGTTACCTCACATTCATCTTTAAAGATAAGGAAAGACCTCCAGCGTTAAGTTATATCGGTCTATGAATGAAATGATGTTCAAGTAGGTACAGAGTCTATGGGGCTTAGAGTTACCTCACATTCATCTTTAAAGATAAGGAAAGACCTCCAGCGTTAAGTTATATCGGTCTATGAATGAAATGATGTTCAAGTAGGTACAGAGTCTATGGGGCTTAGAGTTACCTCACATTCATCTTTAAAGACAAGGAAAGACCTCCAGCGTTAAGTTATATCGGTCTATGAATGAAATGATGTTCAAATAGGTACAGAGTCTATGGGGCTTAGAGTTACCTCACATTCATCTTTAAAGATAAGGAAAGACCTCCTACGTTAAGTTATATCGGCCTATGAATGAAATGATGTTCAAATAGGTACAGAGTCTATGGGGCTTAGAGTTACCTCACATTCATCATTAAAGATAAGGAAAGACCTCCAGCGTTAAGTTATATCGGCCTATGAATGAAATGATGTTCAAATAGGTACAGAGTCTATGGGGCTTAGAGTTACCTCACATTCATCTTTAAAGTTAAGGAAAGACCTCCAGCGTTAAGTTATATCGGTCTATGAATGAAATGATGTTCAAGTAGGTACAGAGTCCATAGGGCTTAGAGTTACCTCACATTCATCTTTAAAGATAAGGAAAGACCTCCAATGTTAAGTTATATCGGTCTATGAATGAAATGATGTTCAAGTAGGTACAGAGTCCATAGGGCTTAGAGTTACCTCACATTCATCTTTAAAGATAAGGAAAGACCTCCAGCGTTAAGTTATATCGGTCTATGAATGAAATGATGTTCAAGTAGGTACAGAGTCCATAGGGCTTAGAGTTACCTCACATTCATCTTTAAAGATAAGGAAAGACCTCCAGCGTTAAGTTATATCGGTCTATGAATGAAATGATGTTCAAGTAGGTACAGAGTCCATAGGGCTTGGAGTTACCTCACATTCATCTTTAAAGTTAAGGAAAGACCTCCAGCGTTAAGTTATATCGGTCTATGAATGAAATGATGTTCAAATAGGTACAGAGTCTATGGGGCTTAGAGTTACCTCACATTTATCTTTAAAGTTAAGGAAAGACCTCCAGCGTTAAGTTATATCGGTCTATGAATGAAATGATGTTCAAGTAGGTACAGAGTCCATAGGGCTTAGAGTTACCTCACATTCATCTTTAAAGTTAAGGAAAGACCTCCAATGTTAAGTTATATCGGTCTATGAATGAAATGATGTTCAAGTAGGTACAGAGTCCATAGGGCTTAGAGTTACCTCACATTCATATTTAAAGTCAAGGAAAGACCTCCAGCGTTAAGTTATATCGGTCTATGAATGAAATGATGTTCAAGTAGGTACAGAGTCCATAGGGCTTAGAGTTACCTCACATTCATCTTTAAAGTTAAGAAAAGATCTCCAACGTTAAGTTATATCGGTCTATGAATGAAATGATGTTCAAGTAGGTACAGAGTCCATAGGGCTTAGAGTTACCTCACATTCATCTTTAAAGTTAAGGAAAGACCTCCAGCGTTAAGTTATATCGGCCTATGAATGAAATGGTGTTCAAATAGGTACAGAGTCCATAGGGCTTAGAGTTACCTCACATTCATCTTTAAAGATAAGGAAAGACCACCAGCGTTAAGTTATATCGGTCTATGAATGAAATGATGTTCAAGTAGGTACAGAGTCTATGGGGCTTAGAGTTACCTCACATTCATCTTTAAAGATAAGGAAAGACCTCCAGCGTTAAGTTATATCGGTCTATGAATGAAATGATGTTCAAGTAGGTACAGAGTCCATAGGGCTTAGAGTTACCTCACATTCATCTTTAAAGATAAGGAAAGACCTCCAGCGTTAAGTTATATCGGTCTATGGATGAAATGATGTTCAAGTAGGTACAGAGTCCATAGGGCTTAGAGTTACCTCACATTCATCTTTAAAGATAAGGAAAGACCTCCAGCGTTAAGTTATATCGGTCTATGAATGAAATGATGTTCAAGTAGGTACAGAGTCTATGGGGCTTAGAGTTACCTCACATTCATCTTTAAAGATAAGGAAAGACCTCCAGCGTTAAGTTATATCGGTCTAAGAATGAAATGATGTTCAAATAGGTACAGAGTCTATGGGGCTTAGAGTTACCTCACATTCGTCTTTAAAGTTAAGGAAAGACCTCCAACGTTAAGTTATATCGGTCTATGAATGAAATGATGTTCAAATAGGTACAGAGTCTATGGGGCTTAGAGTTACCTCACATTCATCTTTAAAGATAAGGAAAGACCTCCAGCGTTAAGTTATATCGGTCTATGAATGAAATGATGTTCAAGTAGGTACAGAGTCCATAGGGCTTAGAGTTACCTCACATTCATCTTTAAAGATAAGGAAAGACCTCCAGCGTTAAGTTATATCGGTCTATGGATGAAATGATGTTCAAGTAGGTACAGAGTCCATAGGGCTTAGAGTTACCTCACATTCATCTTTAAAGATAAGGAAAGACCTCCAGCGTTAAGTTATATCGGTCTATGAATGAAATGATGTTCAAGTAGGTACAGAGTCTATGGGGCTTAGAGTTACCTCACATTCATATTTAAAGTCAAGGAAAGACCTCCAGCGTTAAGTTATATCGGTCTATGAATGAAATGATGTTCAAGTAGGTACAGAGTCCATAGGGCTTAGAGTTACCTCACATTCATCTTTAAAGTTAAGAAAAGATCTCCAACGTTAAGTTATATCGGTCTATGAATGAAATGATGTTCAAGTAGGTACAGAGTCCATAGGGCTTAGAGTTACCTCACATTCATCTTTAAAGATAAGGAAAGACCTCCAGCGTTAAGTTATATCGGTCTATGAATGAAATGATGTTCAAGTAGGTACAGAGTCCATAGGGCTTAGAGTTACCTCACATTCATCTTTAAAGACAAGGAAAGACCTCCAGCGTTAAGTTATATCGGTCTATGAATGAAATGATGTTCAAGTAGGTACAGAGTCTATGGGGCTTAGAGTTACCTCATTCATCTTTAAAGTTAAGGAAAGACCTCCAACGTTAAGTTATATCGGTCTATGAATGAAATGATGTTCAAATAGGTACAGAGTCTATGGGGCTTAGAGTTACCTCACATTCATCTTTCTGGATAAGTGAAAACCCCTAACGTTAAGTCGTATATGTAGATGAATTAAATGATGTTTAAATAAGTCGATGATTCATAGAGCTTAGCGTTGTCAGACATTCATCTTTCAGAATAATGGAAAGTCGCGGAGAGAATCCTGATTTAGATAGCTCACAATGGCTTACGTGCCAGCATGACATTAAATTCTTCCACTGACTCGTACTCAGAGATCAATGGCTCAAATCGCGGATATGGTGTTGAATTTGTTCGTCCGAATCTACCTTTCCTGATTTGTTCTTAATTTTGCTCTAGTGCTTCTGTGGTTATATCTAGAGCTATGACTTTAGAAAATACTAACAGATGTATTATAGATTTTCACTGTTTTCAGGTCGGAAAAACCTCTCGTTCCCACATTCACTCTTCGACTGGGGATTTGAAGGGATGAAATAGGAATTCCCAGCATCTAACTGAAGGTCAGTGAACTGCAAAGGCACTCTTCAATAATGGCATGTTTCATAAACCTGTAGTTTGAGATACATACAGCCATTAAGTGGGAATCAATCACAGAGTTGTAGCTATTTGTCAACGTCTGTCTGCACGAGAACAGCTGTACCGTTACTAACTGGACACTGCAGGCCGTGCTCATCTCTGCCATGACGACACTAGTGACGTAACCACAGCTTGGTCAAGCAACTGGAACCCAGAGAAATGAGAGAACTGATTGCCTTTGCCGAAGTCTTCCTCGAGTTCCGCTTCACTAAAGCAAGAACTCCTAAAAATTGCTCAGAAAAACAGTTCCTTTATATGAGTATTGTGGAACAAGTAGAAAACGACGGTGGTTTTGAAAAGGCGAGACGGAATCAAGTTTCGACTGCACAAAAAAAAAATTCTACAAAGCAAATATAAGACTATCTCATCAGTATTACGAGGGCGCTCTGAAAAGTTTCCAACCTAATAAAGATATATTTTTTCGATTTTTTTATTTATTTCCTTCTTTTTTTTTTCAACATAGTCTCCTTGTTAACTCTACATACTTATTCCAGCGATGCTCCCATCTCTGTAACCCGTCCAAATAATACTCGGCGTTTTTCTCTGCAAAATAATTGTTCACAAATGTTATTGCCCCCTCATTTGACGAAAATCTGTCCTCCGAGCGTAATGTTCAGATGAGAGAACAAAAAGAAGTCGCTTGGGCATAGATCTGGTGAGTAAGGTGAATGGGCAAGCAGTTCAAACCGTAATTAGTGGATTTTCGCCATTGCAGCCACTCAGGTGTGACACGTTGCGTTGTCTTGGTGAAACAGTGTTTTTTTTTCTGCAAATGTGACAGTTTTTCCCGCAATTTCTGCCTTCAGCTTGTCAAGTAATGATGCGTAGTATGCACCTGTAATGGGATTTCCTTTTTGAAGATAATTAATTAAAATAACTCCATGTATATATCAAAAAGCAGTCGCTATCACTTTCCCAGCCGAAAAAAACAGTTTTTGCTTTTTTTCTTGGTAACCGGTTGCCCCTTCACAGTCTACTGTTTGGACTGTATTTTTGTTTCGGACGTATAATGGTGTATCCAAGTTTCATCTACAATAATTAGTCAAGGCCAAAACTCGGATTTATTGCGCCTAAACTGCGCCAACAGAGCGTTGGAAATATTCATTTGAACTTGTTTTTGGTCTAACGTGAACAAACGTCGCACTCAAAGCGCGGACAACTTCTTCATGTGTAAATGTTGATTTAATATGTGACAAACACGTTCTTTTGACATGTTCATAGCCTCTGCTGTTCCTCTCACTTGAATTCGGCGGTCGTCTAGCACCATTTGGTGAACTTTGGCCATGATTTCGTCGGTAGTGGCAGATTTTGGACGTCCGGAACGTTCATTGTCTCCCAAGATCTTACAGCCACGTTTATATTCAACTGTCCAAAATTTCACTGTGGTAAATGATGGTGCAGAGTCCCCATACACAGAATCCAACTCATCTTTGTTTTGCGTAGGCGTATTACCTTTCAAAAACAAATATTTAATGATAGCTCGATACTCGATTTCGTCCATTTTCATAAAAACAGTCACATCAACTCACTCAAACGACTTTTACTGAACAACTGAGTGTCCAAAATGGCTGAATCTTTGGTAACTGTCAATAGATGAACAACGAAATTCAGTAGCTTTAACCTACGATTTCTGCCATCTACATGTTGAGTTCGGTAACTTCAGACCAACCTCGTATGTCATCTGCTATACATTTATTTCCATATAAATGAATATTCTAAAAACAAGAACACAGACAAGCCAAAACTTGAATCCGTTCTAATTCAGTTGTGTTTATAAAGTGACACGATCTCAGTCTTTGGATCACATATTTGAGTTTCTTGTATTCGTTAATAAACGTTCTCCGCTTCTTTCTCTACTTAATTAAAAATGGTGTTGTATTTTACTTTAAGTAATTTTTAAACCTCTAAACATTAAAGTGCACAGCAGTTATACGCTGGTTAAATTGCATTCTCTTCGGTTTACAGAACTATTTTTTGTTCTTATAAAAGTTCTTGCGAACAGTTTCTTATGAAATTGAAAATTTACGCTCCACAACTCTTATTTTATAATTTGCTCTGGATTTTGTAGAGATTTGGTTTGTTAAAAATAGTGAAATTACATTTATTTATACTTTTAAAATTGCAAATATGAAACAGTCCTATACTTTTTGTCTTCATTACATAGCAGAATTGTAAACAATTGGAGGAAACAGCAATAAGTTTCACTTAAAAAAAAAAATCCCTGAGACGTCAGTAGTGAGGGAGAAAAGTCTAATGGTTGCTCTGAAATATTAAATTAAGTGTAAGGTCAAAACACGAGAATAAAAAAAATTATAAAAGCTTACTGTCGTCATCTTATCCCCCCCTTCCTCTAGCTGAAGTATCGTTCGATGACGATACCATGCAGGTATCATGAGGGGATTGAGATTGGAATTTCATTACGGAGGGGATTCGGAAAAATAAAGCATGCTGGGCGCATTGTTCCTATACCTCCAGGTGAGGTTCCCCTCGGAGGAAGGAAGTTGCCCGACATTCTTCTTTCAGGATAAGGGAAAAACCCGGAAAAAACCTTATCCAGGTAACTCACCCTGGACGAGATTCGAACTCGGGACCTCTTGAACGTAAGGCCGACGCGCTGCCACCAAATAAAATGTGAAATGTGTAGTGTTTAACGCCCGCTCTTACTACATACGGCACCGCAGGCGGTGACACTGATGATACATGAGATGAAGATGGAGCACCGGTGGAATGAGATGGCGGGGGAGGTCCCGGAGAAAACCCGCCCCAACGCGTGTTGTCCACCACAATCTCGCTTTGCGGTCGCCTGGGATCGAACCCGGGCCGCCTTGGTGAGAGCCAAGTGGTCTCACCACTGAGCCACGGCGTGGCCGCGCTGCCACCAGGCTACTGAGGCGAGCATGAAGATGGACTACCGGTGGAATGAGATAGTGGGGTAACCGGAGGACCTGAAGAAAACCCGTCCCAACATCATGTTGTCCACCACAAATCTCACTTTGCGGTGGCCTGGGATCGAACCCGGGCGGCCTTTGTAAGAACCAAGTGGCGTAACCACTATCCATGGTGCGGCCACGCAGGATGATATGCTCTTAGCAGATCTTCCTCCTCCGGTAAGACAATCTGTGGTCTCCAGGCCCGCCTAGTGCGCTGTTTGAGGACCGCGGTGGGGGAGATGTCGCATGCAGTGGCCTGCCGGGGAGTTTCCAACTGGTTAATAGTAGGGTTGACGTCCCAGCACTATCTTGACTCCTTGGGTCAGCCGTTTTCAGTCTCCTCTCGCTTCATCCTTCATCTCAGGAATGCACCACTTGGTACATGTGTATAATAGACCAAGACTGGTCACTGTGCCGAATCCCCCCCCTACCCCCGTAAGAATCGATCTTCTGTCCTCGAACTATATTAAGGAGGAGTCATTTTGTAAACAGATACTGGTTCGTGCTGTAATCACAATGTTTAGCAATGTGTCTGAGATTCGTTTTTGTTTCCTCTGTTTTTGTACTTTACGTCCTCCAACGTTGTCATATCGGACGATGAATGGAATGGGTGAAATGATGCTCAAATGAGCCCAGGGTCCACAGAGCCTAGAGTAAACCGACATTCGTCTTTCAGGATAAAGGAAAACCCCGGAAAAAACCTTATCCAGATCACTTACCCTGACCGAGATTCGAACTCGGGACCTCTTGAACGTGAGGCATACTCGCTACCATCTACGCTACCGAGGCGGGCAGTGTTGTTTCCTCCTTGACGCATGCTTATTCCTACATTGCTATTCTTCTCTCCAATGTTCCCCATTATCAGATATGTTCAGATTTTACTCTTAACAGTAGCACACATAAAGCTGCGTACAACAACCCACGAGAAACACAAGTACTGCTACTTACTGTTCTAAATTTGACTGCTTTTAAATTGCTGGAAATGCCCAAAACAGGAGGGAGTACTGCTGAAGCAAATACAGCCTCAGATATTACCTATATTTTTGTAAAATCAAAATACTTAAAATGTTTTCATGTTAAGGGTAGTTTACTGTGAAGGATTTACTTGAAAATTTTGAATCGTATGTTGGAAGACGCTGAACGTATCAGATACCAAGCTTCGATTTAACATTTAGTCTTTGGATTATTTTATTCACGGACAGATAGACGCATAGAACACTAAAGAATAATCAAATTGAGCATAAATTATTTACATTGTAATGCGAACCTTGATCTTCCAAGCAAGTCCAGTGTATAAAAGATTGTTTAATTCGTGCTAAAGTAAGATTGGATGTACAAATTTTACAGGATCAAAATACTCAAAGCAGCTCAGTACAGGATTAGAAATAGGGTTTGAATTGTGTTTAGAAGTAACACCCACACAATGGAGGTGAAATAGAAATAAGTAGTGAAATTAGGTTTTAAAATCTCAAACAAATTTTTATAGTATTGTTTGATGGATAGAGTCAACATGAAAATTTCAATGCCATGGCCGGGATTTGAACCACGGATCTCCTGGTTTCCGTCCAGTCCCTCTTAACCTTTGAGCTACCATGGCCAACGTGCCGTCCTGACATTAAATTCTTCAGTTGACTCATATATTTCCCCGTTAGACCACTAGGGGCTCTCGTATCCGAGATACACCGTTTGTGGCGACTTACTATCGTAAGTACTTAAAGTCCCAAGCTTTATCAACTGGAGAATTTAATGTCAGAAAGGCACGTTGGCCATGGTAGCTCAAAGGTTAAGAGCGACTGGACGGAAACCAGGAGATCCATGGTTCAAATCCCGGCCATGGCATTGAAGTTTCCATGTTGACTCTATCCATCAAATATCTTAGCCTATATACGGCTAGTGTGGAGAAATGATTAATTTCCATCAATTAACCAAAATAATATTGTTTGTCGACGATTTGATTGTTATTCAAAATAACAATTCTGTCCTGCAAACATATATTTTTAAAAATTTTAACATTTGTGAACTATTAATTAGAGCCAACTGAAAAATTCAATGCCATGGCCGGGATTTGAACCACGGATCTACTGGTTTCCGTCCAGTCGCTCTGACCCTTGAGCTACCATGGTCAACGTGCCTTCCTGACATTAAATTCTCCAATTGACTCATTATATTTCCCGGTGGACCACTTAAGGTTCTCATATTTGAGACAACTACTTTTTCAGTTGGCTCTAATTAATCAAAAATCACCCATATACCGGAGTAATGTATTTAAAAGGATTAATTCTTTAAGGATTAATTCCTCAATATAAATTTACATTAACAAATAATTTGTGAACTATGTAATATGAACATTTCTTTTATGAAAACAAAGGTAATGGCACTGACTAGGACAAAAGTGGTTGTAAATAATCGTTTAGGTGAGCCATTTTAACTACTTGGGAAGTAATGTTGGCTATGATGTGGATAGTAAAATACGCAAGTTTCAAAGATTGTGTGGAAGAATTACTGGACATATTGAAACAAAATACGTAATCAAACCAAATTAAAGCTTTACACATTTATGGCTGACTTAATTACACATTTTACACATTTTTTTACATTTTATGGCTGACTTGCACTAACTAAACACCAACAGGCTTCGGAAATGAAGTTCTTAAGAAGGATGAAGGAATGTACAAAGTGAAACAAAATGAAAAATGGAAATATTAGAGAAGGGTTAAGAATTGTTAATAGGGAGTGGTCGATAACAGTTTTTCTCAGTACTGATACAGGATATTTGCCACGACCCGATACGTCGATAGACGACGCCATCATTTCTACTTCTAGTTTCAATTTAAAATAGAATGTTAGGAGAACAGTGTAATGCCGAAAAAACTAGGTAGCCACACAGTTTAAAACCATCATGCTCGAATTCACCAACAGATGTTAAAATGAATTCTAACAAATGTAACCTAGCAATTGTCACAGCGCTAACAAAGCTGTTAAATCTCTTGCATTTCTCCGACCTATTTTCTGAAAATGTTAACGACCACATGTTAACACAAAGAAACTTGTAAATATTAGAGCTATAGAAGGATATGGATAAGTCGTATTGTATTCTGAACGTATTGCGATTGGCTTTTGCTTTCATTTTCATCTGCACACAACTGAATAGTGACGGGGGAACAAAATCATAAACAAAATTCATGGGACAAATTTGTCATCGATGGAGAAAAAATTCTTAATCGATTTCTTTTTGTAATCTACGTCCTCCAAAGTTTTCATATCGGACGGTGAATGAATGGGGTGAAATTGTGCTCAAGTGAGACCAGGGTCCATGGAGCTTACAGTTACACGACATTCGTGTTGAAGGAAAAACCTTATCCAGGTAACTCACCCTGACCGAGATTCGAACTCGAAACCTCTTTAACGTGCGGCAGACACGCTACTATCTAAGCTACCGAGGCGGGCAATTGAATTGGTGATCAAGTATAAGGATATCGTGGAAAATAAGGAGATGGATGCAGTGAATGTAAAAGAGAAAGATATCATGTGGGAAAACGAATTTAATTGAAATGTATGTGTCACAACCAGAAGCACGAAACAACTTCGTCACTATTATGTAAATTTAAAACGAGGTATGAGGAAGAACAATTCTGACGAATGACTTGAACGCAAGATGGGAGGTGGACGGTATTGTCCACGTAATTTAGTTAATTATAAAATCGCAAAAATATTAGTACCTGAAGCAAATGCGAGATCAGCATATTCCTTTCCATGCATGTTCTCACCTCTCTTGTATTTCCGCAGTAACCTTCATAGCAACTTGTTTGGAGGGTTATCTCGTAGCTCAGTCGGTAGAGTACATGCCTGCTGTTCGAGGGGTTTCAGGTTCAATTCACGCCAGTGAGGGTGGGATTTTTCTCTGACCAAGATAATTCTTCATTTTTCCCAGAGTCTGGAAGTATGAATGAGAGTGCGAATGTGTACGTGACCTAATGATTAAAGCCCAACGAATACGAGTTAACACCTTCGATATGTTCCAAAGGAGAACGGCCGCCGATATGATCATTGGAGTTAAAGGCGGGGTATAAATGTGTACGTGACCTAATGATTAAAACCCAACGAATACGAGTTAACACCTTCGATATGTTCCAAAGGAGAACGGCCGCCGATATGACCATTGCAGTTACAGGCGGAGTATAAATGTGTACGTGATCTAATGATTAAAACCCAACGAATACGAGTTAGCACCTTCGATATGTTCCAAAGGAGAACGGTCGTCGATATGACCATTGAAGTTACAGGCAGGGTATAAATGTGTACGTGACCTAATGATTAAAACCCAACGAATAAGAGTTAACGCCTTCGATATGTTCCAAAGGAGATCGGCCGCCGATATGACCATTGGAGTTAAAGGTGGGGTATAAATGTGTGTGTGTGTGTGTGTGTGTGTGTGTGTGTGTGTGTGTGTGTGTGTGTGTGTGATCTAATGATTAAAACTCAACGATTAAGAGTTAACTCCTTCGATATGTTCCAAAGGAGAACGGCCGCCGATATGACCATTGCAGTTAAAGGCGGGGTATAAATGTGTACGTGATCTAATGATTAAAACCCAACAAATACGAGTTAACACCTTCGATATGTTCCAAAGGAGAACGGTCGTCGATATGACCATTGTAGTTAAAGGCGGGGTATAAATGTGTACGTGATCTAATGATTAAAACCCAACAAATACGAGTTAACACCTTCGATATGTTCCAAAGGAGAACGGCCGCCGATATGACCATTGCAGTTAAAGGTGGGGTATAAATGTGTACGTGATCTAATGATTAAAACCCAACAAATACGAGTTAACACCTTCGATATGTTCCAAAGGAGAACGGTCGTCGATATGACCATTGTAGTTAAAGGCGGGGTATAAATGTGTACGTGATCTAATGATTAAAACCCAAGGAATAAGAGTTAACACCTTAGATATGTTCCAAAGGAGATCGGCCGCCGATATGACCATTGGAGTTAAAGGTGGGGTATAAATGTGTGTGTGTGTGTGTGTGTGTGTGTGTGTGTGTGTGTGTGTGTGTGTGTGTGTGTGTGTGTGTGTGTGTGTGTGTGTGTGTGATCTAATGATTAAAACCCAACGAATAAGAGTTAACTCCTTCGATATGTTCCAAAGGAGATCGGCTGCCGATATGACCATTGGAGTTAAAGGTGGGGTATAAATGTGTGTGTGTGTGTGTGTGAGTGAGAGAGAGAGAGAGAGAGAGAGAGAGAGAGAGAGAGAGAGAGAGAGAGAGAGAGAGAGAGAGAGAGAGAGAGAGAGAGAGAGAGAGAGAGAGAGAGAGAGAGAGAGAGAGAGAGAGAGAGAGAGAGATCTAATGATTAAAACCCAACGAATAAGAGTTAACTCCTTCGATATGTTCCAAAGGAGATCGGCTGCCGATATGACCATTGGAGTTAAAGGTGGGGTATAAATGTGTGTGTGTGTGTGTGTGTGTGTGTGTGTGTGTGTGTGTGTGTGTGTGTGTGTGTGTGTGTGATCTAATGATTAAAACCCAACGAATAAGAGTTAACTCCTTCGATATGTTCCAAAGGAGATCGGCTGCCGATATGACCATTGGAGTTAAAGGTGGGGTATAAATGTGTGTGTGTGTGTGTGTGTGTGTGTGTGTGTGTGATCTAATGATTAAAACCCAACGAATAAGAGTTAACTCCTTCGATATGTTCCAAAGGAGATCGGCTGCCGATATGACCATTGGAGTTAAAGGTGGGGTATAAATGTGTGTGTGTGTGTGTGTGTGTGTGTGTGTGTGTGTGTGTGTGTGTGTGTGTGTGTGTGATCTAATGATTAAAACCCAACGAATAAGAGTTAACTCCTTCGATATGTTCCAAAGGAGATCGGCCGCCGATATGACCATTGGAGTTAAAGGTGGGGTATAAATGTGTGTTTGTGTGTGATCTAATGATTAAAACCCAACGAATAAGAGTTAACACCTTCGATATGTTCCAAAGGAGAACGGCCGCCGATATGACCATTGGAGTTAAAGGTGGTGTATAAATGTGTGTTTGTGTGTGATCTAATGATTAAAACCCAACGAATAAGAGTTAACACCTTCGATATGTTCCAAAGGAGAACGGCCGCCGATGTGATCATTGCAGTTAAAGGCGAGCTATAAATGGAACAGGTAACTTGTTTCGACATTCTATACTTCTGTAGAAAATTTTCTTTAGCTAACTCCTCAAGATAATTTCTCCTCATAGGCCATTTAGACTTTAGACGGTCTTAAATATAGCAAATCGACATCAAAAGCTGAGTTCACGTCCGTCATCTCGACTATTTACAATTGTTAAGGACTTAAGAACAGGAATGTGGCTTGTTAGTTTTACAAGAGATTTAACACGTGTTAAGCTAACACTTGTTGGTGAAATACAATGTTTGTTATAACTATTGCTAAACTCGTGTTAAGTCTTAACATCTGATGGTGAAATCGGGCATTAGTATTCTTATTTTTAAGCTCTACATTAGACATTTAAAAGCAAAACTGCCAATTTTATAATTTTTTGTTAAAAATACTAGCATTTTCACTCTCTTAGGGTCAAGTCTATTTCTTTTCCTGTGAAATATGAGTCCTGCTAAGCTAAATATTTCTTTCAGATAAATGAACAAATGTAACGGCTGATTGTTTTTAGATGCGGAAATTTTCAATTTGTTTTACACTAATGCTGTGCACTAGAAGTCGCCGTTGAGATATGCAGTAATTTCTTCTAGGCAATCAATTTGACACACAATTATTTTCTTGCATAGTTTTGTTGTGCAGGTACCACGTTCTGATCAATTTCTCCAACTTTGCAATGTTTTACTTCCGACAATATTATTTTTTTATTTTAAAATACAATACAAACTGCAGCTTCACCGAAGTATCGAAAAAGAATCGGTTAAGTATCGAAGTCGATACCGTGCAAGTATCATGTGAATCGAGATATCGCAAGTATTGAGTACACATCCCTGAATTTTTAATATAAATGAAAGATTTCAAACCAAATTGGAAAGAACATATTAAAAGAATGCCAGATATATTAAACAAATAATGCAATAAGTATTTTCCTGGTGGACAGACCCAGGAAACGATGACTGGAGGACTTTGAAGGTGGTACGTACAAACTCTTGATTGCCAACGCCATGAAGTGATGAAGAAAACGGAGGTGTGGACTCTGAGGGAGAATAACAACAATATAGGAAAACCAAAGACGAGCGCATTTGTTTCTTCTGTGACAACCACGTGGGATCATGGGTCCGAATAGTCTAGCGGAAAACAATTGAAGTCACGTGATTTCAAGCTGGTTCCGCTTGCCGTTATAAGCTAACATCTTTCTTGCCAGTCTCTTTGACTTCACCTGAATGACTTGAGGAATGCAGGTTACTCAGGTAGGGGGGGGGGATTAGAGTTGCTTGGAAGAGACCTCAGACGCCAGTGGATAAACCGCAAGAGAGCTGGTCTGTGATTGGAGGAGCAGCAGCCCAGAAACCAACCACGGCAACACGCTTACTTTCACCTTGCTCAAGAAACCAGAAACGAGGTAGGAAGGCCATGTCAAGATTTCACCGCAGTTGCTCTTGCTCATCAGTAGTGTCAAATGGCGACCTCCTTCCCGTTTGTTTGTAACAACGAAAACTGCTTTCCTCAGCAGTTTATGTCCAACAAGCTAATGCCAGCCGTGTGTGTGTGACAAGTGCGAAATAGTTGGTCTTCCTATGCCAGTGACATCAAGGTGAACGCACTTTCTTTAAACAGGAAGGGTTGAAGTGGCGGGAGAGAGGGGTAAATGGGGAAGTGGCTAACGTGACGTCATTCAGAGCAAGTCGTGATTGTCGTGGTAGAGTAACAGAAATGACAATCGGTGGCGGTTTCGGTTGTAGTGCGGTGGTGCTTACGTTGTGAATTTGGTGCGTATTTTTGTGATAAGTGCACATGTGGGATGAGTGTTTAGTGCTTCCTGTTAGTGTATGAGGAAATGAAGACTGCACAAGTGATCGAAGCTGGTGATTTCAATGCGGGATAACATGCTGAGCGTAACATCTGTTAGTGAATATGTTAATGGCTTGTGGTGGGTTTTTGAAAATATATAATTGTGAAGCGTGCTTTTGACAACGCTTCAGTGATTTCATCGAGAGCTTCTCATCAGTTGGAGGAAATTAAACATGATTGCCGGAAACTGGGTGGCGCTATGCTGTATGTTCCTGCAACTCAGCACATCAGGTATGACAGTTTCATTGTGTATTACATGATAGGGGTAGGCCTCTTGGGTTACAATTTTTATAAATCGTTGATGTGACTTCGGATTCCATATTTTTTGTGTACCAGGAGGAAAGGAATAGCGACTTATCACCTGATAAAAGTATTAATCATTCGGGCATTCAAACCTATAGCTACAACACCTCTGAAATAACCTAAGCTATGTTTGTCTGTTAAAATTTAGTATATATAGGTTATGCAAAAAGCATTTAAATTAAATGGATCCACAGGCCTGTTCTGGAAAATTCCACCTATACAAGTGATTTAACATGTGAGTATCTTAAATATATATTAAATTACTAAAAAACATTACAGAAATGTTCGACAAAGTAAATAATAACTGTTTATTTTCACGTAATATAATTTGATTTTCTTTTCTTGAAAATGTTATTGTCGCAGCCGTGGAAGATTTAGGCTAGGTATCAAATGTGGAATCATTTTTCGTATTATAAATAAACTGGTGTGAACTTATTTTGTGTACAAATAACTTGATAATGTAGTTGCAGAATTTCTTGCACTGTAATCGCCCCACCCAATTTTAAAGAGTAAAGCACTACTTCATTTTTCTTAATTTACATTAGTTTAGATGTACTCTTTTCTTAAACTATTCAAGGAGAGAATTAATATATTTTAATTATGAATTAAATTTTCTTTATCTTTAACCATTTTTTATAATTATAGTTTTTTAATCAGAAGTAATTTAGTAAGTACTTTTAGCCTTAAAGTGAAGGAATTTACATTTTGTTTTGTGCTTGAATTACTTAACTGTTTGCATTTTCATTTTATATTGAAGAATCTACTAGATTTAAGAATTCAAATTAATTGAAGGCTTAAAACTTTGAGTAAATTTCATTGTAAGTTTCACAACATAAGGAAACAATGGAAACAGCAAAAATATATGAGCACAAACTGTAAGAATATTTTTAATGAATTCTGCATGTGTATTAGTGAACGTAGGTGTGTGAATAGCTTTATAAAACTATTTTTGTCTTCAATTTAAACTAGGAATATGAGTAATCTAATGAATGAAATAAAAATTAAAAGCTTTAATTGCATTTTTAAAACAAAATACATCCGAGAGAAAATAGTTTCAGGTATGTGTTTCACAAATCTTAGAAGTCAAATATTAAGAATTTACAAACTGCAATCCAGGCATGCTCCTTTTTGTAAACGTAAATGATGGAAAATATGTAAACTAACCTTCCTATGTTTTGCTTTCTCGTACTGTTTTAATTACTTTATTTATCTGAATGATTGCTACGAGCCATTTTCCTCTTTATAAGGAAGAAATACGGCATTTAACGTTTCTTTACAATAAAGTCATTTTATTACAAATAAGTAATACAATAAAATGTTACCCTAACTAAAATCTATTACGTGTTCAGTAATTTCTAAATGGAAAAATAACGTGATAGTAATAAAGGTTATAATTTAATAATTAATAATGAAATAATATACGTAGGGGCATTATTGACAACGTGGTGACTTTCCCGATTCTTGTACAAACTTCTTAAAATCACTTACGTATTTTCTGTCTTATTTATAGTAATCGAGGTATACATTTGGAGAAATTGTTGTATTACACATTCCTTTGTAGGTACAATGGGAATAGGTGAATACAGTAGACTTAAGTGATACTGAGAACCTTTAAGAGCTGGTCACTCTGTGGTGGCTTTAAAATTCAGCTATTTTTTAACATTCAGGAGGTAAATAAATCGAATAGCGATATCCCACATGAGGAACGCATATAGGTATTGGAAAATTCAAAACAAACAATAAGATAAGTTGAAAAATTTCCACTTAAAGTGAATTGGACATATATCTCGCCTTTGAGCGCTATCTACATTTTTATGCAGTAAGATTTGGTCTGAGGAATGCACCGTGGCTGAGCGCGGGCCTGCATTCGGGAGGCGCGGGTTTCATTCCCGTGGCCGACCTACCTGACCCATGGGTTTTTCGGAAGGTTTCTCTGGGTCGCTAGGCAAATTCTGGGTAGGTTAATTAATCCCCCCGAATTTCCTGTCCCTCCATTTCATCTCCATTATTATTTCACATCATCTCTCATCTGGTGGTCTCTTTCAGGGTAAAAAGTGTCGGCGGGTGTCTCGGCGGTGCATGTCAGGATATGCTCTGAGGAAAACTACTTCCTCCTCCGGTAGGTTTGTTTGCCGGTCTCAGCTCCTCTGCTGGGACCATTTCAGGACCGCCAGCCAGAGACCTTTGGGACTCGTTTCCGTCCCGCAGTAGAGGAGCGTGTCCGTTATTCTGGCATGTCGGGGGAAGTCTCTATCCTAGTAAACTGAAGGGGCCCTGCCCTCTGTACTGTCGTGGCTCTTTGGATCAGCCGCCCTCTGTCTCCTTCGCCTCATCGTTCCTCCCGGAGGTGCCCCACTTGAGGACATAGGCACAATGGGCCCAGCATGGTCGTCTACGTATTGAATCCCCCCCGTAATGAAATCCCAATCTTCACCAAGGTGGCCTGGGTTCGAGGCGATGCTTGTTCCCATATTCACAGGGAATGCGGTACACTCCCGGAACTTGGACACACTTGTTGGGACACCATATTTAGGACAAATCGGAAGGACCATCGCTACCAGAATAAACGAACATGAACGGAACGTTCGTTTAATGCAACCTGAGAACTCTGGACTGGCAGAGCATTGTTTCGATAACGGCCATAGAGCCAACTTTCGGGAGACGACTATCTTGGTAATATGCAACAGTTATTGAGAGCGGAGAATTAAGGAGGCTTTGGCCATTTCCTCCGAGAGGAGTACGCTTGATTGTGATGCTGGATTTCAGTTCAGCTCCTCTTGGAAACCGGCGTTAAAATGGAAATCCGTCGATTTAAGAAGCACAGATCCATACAGCTTGATCATCACGCCATCTGCTGTCCTGGCATTTAATTTGCTGAAAACCGTCCTTTGTTCAGTGACGCGATATTTGATAGTGTTTTGTGTTTGTTTATATTTGTTTATATCCATTGATACATTTGTGGTTATAACATTTAATAATTTTGCTGATTATGGTAGAGATGCACACTCCCAAAACGTCGATATCTAATCGTCTTTACACCTGGCTTGCTTCCCGAGAACAACGTGAGCAGGAAAGCTTCAGGTCTTATTTAAGTGCTATTTTCCCTGCAAGAGATAGGCGACGTGTATCAATTGTCATTACCTTAGCGACAGTATTATCAGGTATACATTGTTGTGCGCAGTTCATTACTGCTTATTGTGATTCTTAACCGAAATGAAGTGATAAAAATGTTACTACATTGCGCCGAAATATACTTACATAGCTCCTTTATTGTATAATTGGGAGAAAGACGTAATGAATACTCCAGTTCCTATGTCAATGTGTTTGTCGGAACCACATGTAGTTTAGTTCGAAAAGAAAGATTAACACTACACTATCCCATGCATTCAACTCGAGTTATAACTGGAGCATTGCCGATGCTGTCCATCTATTGCCAACATTGCCACTCCAAACACAGAGGAATGTACTAGAGCTGCCAATACTTGGCAGTGCAGACGGCATGTGGAATACCTCAGAGAACGCAGGTGAAGTGAGCGTGCGATCCTTAACGATGGTTAGGACTGAATATTTTCATAAGTTTAGGTTTCTGATTCACGGGTGTGTACAACCTGTCTGAAAAATGAATGCAGACGGTTGTTACTGCTCACAAAGTAGAAAATATTCAATGTTTCAGAGTCATTTTAAAGAATAAAAACATAGCGGTATAAGTATTACGTTAAACAATTATACAACCGCGGCAGTGGGGGGGGGAGTAAGTGTATTGTGCATAATATACTGAAAGAGGTTCAAAGATTGCGGGAGAAAATCTTTCAACACATTGAAAATTTCGTCCACTTCCAAAACGGTTCAAACTTCGAGTTTCAAAAGAATTTGTAGAACATTTCTCGAGTTTTAGGAACAGAGAAGAGAAATTTCTACAGTGCGTAAACCCATGAATGCTGTTAAAGAAAAGATCCCTTTTAAAGTTAAGCCCACCTCGATTGCGTAGATGGTAGCGTGTCTGCCTTACGTTCAAGAGTTCCTGAGTTAGTATCTCGGTCACGGTGAGCTATCTGGATAAGGTATTTTTCACTTATCCTGAAAGATCAATGTCTGGTAACCCTAAGCTCTGTGGACCCTGGGCTTCTTTGAACATCATTTCGTATGACAACGTCGGAGGTTTTCCCTTATCTGAATGTCTGGAAACCATAATCTCAATGTACCTGAACTTATTTGAGCATCACTTCATTTATCGTCCGATATGACTTAAAGTCGGAGGCTTTCCCTTGTTCTGAAATATGAATGTCTAGTAACTCTAAGCTCTATCTACATGTACTCATTTCAGCATCCTTTCATTCATTATTCGATCTGACTTAACGTTGGAGGTTTTCCCTTATTCTGAAAGATGAATATCTGGTAACTCTAAGCTCTATGGACCCTGTACTCATTTGAACATCATTTCATTCATCTTCCATATGACTTAACATTGGTGGTTTTCCCTTATCCTGAAATATGAATATCTGGTAATTCTAAGCTCTATATACTCTGTACTCATTTGAACATCGTTTCATTCATCGTCCGATATGACTTAACGTTGGAGGTTTTCCCTTATCCTGAAAGATGAATGTCTTGTAATTCTATGCTCTATGTACCCTGTAGTCATTTGAACATCATTTCATTAATCGTTTGATATGACTTAACGTCGGAGGTTTTCCTTATTCTGAAAGATGAATGTCTGGTAACTCTAAGCTGTGTGTATCCAGTAATCATTTGGGCATCATCTCATTCATCGCCCGATATGTCTTAACGTTGGAGGTTTTCCCTTATTCTTAAATGTGAATATCTGGTAATAATGTATAAAAATGTTTCTATAAATTGACAAACAAACTATTGTGACTTTGTGGGTTCGTGAAATGAAAAGTCCAATTACACAAACTCAACAATGTTCTTTATTTCTACCGACTTACAGTTTAACACTTGCCAATTACACAGAATTACGTGCTGCACACAATTACAATTCACCAGTTCGTCCGTTAAAATTTTACTTGCACTAGTAATTACGGACAATACTCCGATGCACGTACACAGTCTTCTCGTTCCTTAACACGGCGCTCGTTCGCTAGCACGTCAAATACTGACTGACTCCCCCTGGCACGACGTGTTGCTTATATAGGGTCTGCTTGCCGATCTAGAAGGTTCTCGATTAAATTGAATGTCCCGAGTTTCCAGAACCTAGGAGAAGGGTAAAGAGACGGCTCAGGGGCCCGACATCCCTCCCCTAACCATCCCTTCAGTTAGTGACAGGAGACAAATGAGTGGGCGTGGCGTGGCCTCCGGTCCCTTCTCTGCTGTTGTTTGTGGTGCTTCCCGATAATTGGGTGACACTGCTCCCTCCTCAAAGCTGGTCGTCCCGAACAGCACCATCGTAGCGGGCTAGACGATCCAGGTGTACCACCAACATCTTCCCTCGGGGAACCTTCTGGATGCGGTAGACCACGTCGTTAATCCTCTTCACCACCCGGTACGGTCCTTGCCATGGCTGCTGGAGCTTCGGGCAGCGTCCCTTGGTCCGGGTAGGACGGTACAACCAGACTAGGTCACCTTGCTGGAACCCTTGGCTGTTGGCTTACCTGTCATACCTGGTCTTCATGCGGTCGCTCGCCTTCTGGATGTTCTGGCGAGCCATCTCGTGCATGTCGTGGAGATGGTCCACCAAGTTCTCCACATACTCGGTCGCTGGCTGTTTCGCTTCCGGAGGGCTTCCAAAAGCCAGGTCACAAGGGAGGCGTAACTCTCGGCCGAACATTAAGCTGGCTGGCGTCATCCCAGTTGTGTCGTGTGTAGACGAGCGATAGGCCAGCAAGAACAGTGGCACCTTGACGTCCCAGTCTCGCTGATGGCTGGCCACGACCTTCCTCAAGTGTTCCTCTAAGGTCTTGATGTACCTTTCGACCATGCCATCCGATTGGGGATGTAGAGGCGTAGTGCGAGTCTTGTTCACCCCAAGCCTTTGTAGTGCCTCCTTCATTAGGTTGGACTCAAAGTTGGTACCCTGGTCACTGTGTAGCTCTAACGGCACCCCAAATCGACAGAATACTTGCTCCACGAGGCAGTCTGTGACTGTCTTTGCCTCTTGGTTTGGGATGGCATACACCTCCGGCCACTTGGTGAAGTAGTCCACGACCACCATTAGGTACTCGTTGCCTCGGTCGGAAACTGGGAACGGTCCAGCAATGTCAACGGCGATCCGTTTGAATGGCGCTCCGACGTTGTACTGCTGCATGCGACCCCGGCTCCTAGTCTGAGGGCCACGACTCGCCGCGCACACGTGACACTGACGGCACATCTCTCAGCATCTGCTCGGAGTCTCAGCCAGTAGTAGCGCTGCCGTAGTTTGTCAATTGTTCGGTTCGCTCCCAGGTGTCCTCCCGAAGTACCGGCGTGCACTTCCTCCAGGACTTCCGGGACCTTACTCCGGGGAAGTACCAACTGCTCTCTCTGCGTCTTCCCATCGGGTGATTCCCATACCCGGAACAGCACGCCCTCTCTGGTCTTCAACGAGTCCCATTGGGCCCAGTACGACTTGCAGGTGGCGCTCCTCGGTGCGATGTCCTCCCAGGTTGGTCTCATCCCTTCCTCCACTTCCCTCAAGAGTGGCCCCAAGTCTGCGTCCGCCAGCTGCTCCCTCCTCAGGCCTGCGCTATCCCAGCCTTCAGCAGGCACTGCCACAACTACTCGGACTGCTGCGGCACGCTCCTTCTCTTCCACCCTTGTGCACTGGCCGCACTCTTCTGGACAGGGTCTTCGGGACATGGCGTCTGCGTTACCGTGGCTCTTCCCTCTACGATGCTCCGAGGTGAAGTCGTACTCCTGCAGCCTCTGGACCCAACGAGCTGTCTGGCCTTCAAGGTTCTTAAAGCTCAATAACCAGGTTAGGGCGGAATGGTCAGTCCTCAGGTGGAATGGCTGACCGTACAGGTACTTGTGGAAGTGCTCCAATGTCTTTACTACCGCCAGTAACTCCCGTCGGGTGACGCAGTAGTTCTTCTCTGCCTTGGATAGCGTCTTGCTGTAATAGGCTATCACCCGCTCATGGCCATCCTGGATCTGCGATAGGACACCTCCAATGCAATGGTCGCTGGCGTCGGTGTCCACAATGAAGGCGCCACCCGGTTGTGGGAAACCCAAAATTGGAGCACTGCACAGGGTCTCCTTTAGGTGCTGGAAAGCATTTTCTGCGTCCTCCGTCCACACATAAGGCCGGTGTTCCTCTGTCAGGCGGGTGAGGGGTTTTGCGATGTTGGAGAACCCCTTTATGAAGCGCCTGTAATAACTGCACAGCCCCAGGAAACTGCGCAATTCTTTCTTATCCTTTGGGCGAGGCCAATCTCTCACGGCCTTTGTCTTCTCCGGGTCTGTGGCCACTCCGGTTGCTGAGACTATGTGGCCCAAGTAGTTAACTTCCTTGCGGAAGAGCTGGCACTTCTTCGCGTTCAGCTTCAAGTTGGTCGCCTGCAGTCTCTGTAGCACCTTACTCAGATTCTCGAGGTGATCTTCAAAAGTCTTCCCGACGATGATGATGTCGTCCAGGTATAGCAGGCAGGCATCGTAAGTCAGCCCTCTCATCACTGACTCCATGAGGCGTTGGAAGGTAGCTGGTGCGTTGCAGAGGCCAAAGGGCATAACCGTGAACTGCCAAAGACCTTGGCCCGTCGAGAATGCGGTCTTCTCCTTGTCTCTCGGGTCTAGAGCTACCTGCCAGTAGCCCGACTTCAGGTCCAGGGTCGAGAACCACTGTGCACCAGCTAGCGTGTCCAGGGTGTCGTCAATCCGGGGTAAGGGAAAACAGTCCTTCCGGGTGACGGCGTTCAACTTTCTGTAGTCTACGCAGAAGCGCAGCTCACCGTTCTTCTTTGTCACCAAGACTACAGGGGAACACCAAGGGCTGTCAGACTCTTCAATCACTCCCCTGGATCTCATGTCCTCCAGCATGTCTCGTACCGCCCCTTGCTTCGCCAGCGGAACGCGTCTATGTGGTTGCCGAATAGGCCGGGCGTCCTCGGTGTCGATGCGGTGAAGCACTTTGTCCGTGCGGCCGTAGTCACTATCACCTTGGCTGAAGACGCGCTGATACCGCCTTAGCAGTTGTCGAACCTTCTCCAGCTGTTCTGTGGTCAGGTGGTCGGCCGCCCTCTCCACCAAGCTTTCTAGCCGGGGCCCCAGGTGCTGCTTCAGCGCCGGCACCTGGGTCTCGTCGATAGCTGTTACGCTCACCACGGGCTCGCACATTCCCAACTCCGTCCCGGCCTGGACGTCGTGATCGGCGTCCGTAGGATTTAGCAGTCTCACGGGCACCTCCTCTCGGCACGGCAGCAATGCCCTGGCTACACACAGTCCGTTTACAGGCGTCTTCTGGTCCAGCATCATGTTCCTGGTTCTCTGGCCCTCCAGTCGCGCCGTCACCACCACCTCGCTCCTCGCGGGGACAACCACGTCTTCGTCCAAGACGACCCTGCACATTCCGAGGCGCTCTTCGGGTTGACGGAGTATAACCTCTTCTCCGTTAAGCCGCAGGACCTTTTTGCCGACGTCGACCGTCGCCTCATGGCTCCTGAGGGCATCCAGTCCCAGGATCACCTCCTCAGCCACCTTCGCGACGAACACCCACAGACGCACGGCACTCCGTCCCAGGTTCAGCTCCAGCAGGGCCTCCTTCTCCACAGGCAAGGTGTCGCCCGATGCCGTGACAAGCTGGTATGGCCGGCTTGGCTTCCTTGCCGGCAAACCCTTCGCCACGTCAGGTCTGATGATGGTCACGGCCGCCCCGGTGTCCACCAGCACGCGGCACGGCTTCCCTCTTACCCAACCGTCCGCGATGAGGCTGTCATCCATACGCCGGCTGACGGCGCGCAGTGTCACTCGAGGGGATGGTGGTGATGGCGCCGACGTGCCCCTCTCCACGACGGCCCTTACTCGTTTTCCGGCAGCTCTTCCTGGTGTGGGCAGTCTCTCTGCAGGTGTCCGGGCTGTCCACACCCCCAACACAGGCCACTAGGTGTTCGCCGGCGTCCATCAGCTGGTCTTCTGTCTCCGGCGTAGCGGACACTCCTCGTTCTCGACGTCGGGATGGATGTTATTTTGGCCGCCTCCATCTTTAATGCCGCTGTCAGCGCCTCGTGGATGGTTTTATATTCCCCGAGCATTAGGCGCTGACGAATCTCCGTGTCCCGTACTCCGTCGACAAAATTTTAGGCGGCTTCCCGGGATACGAACTCCAGTGGCAGGTCAACCAAGGCCTTGCTAGCCAGCTGCTCGATCGCAATGGCGAACTCCTGCAGCGTCTCCCCCGGCTGTTGTGACCTTGCCTTTAGCTGGCTGTGGTATGCTGCGGCTAAGCGGTGGTTCCCGAAGCGATTCTCCAGGGTTTCCCAGATGTCCTTTGGCGCCGCCATCGTCTGCACCGCGTTTAGGACTTCCGCGGCTCTTCCCTGGAGGCTGGCTATTAACTGTGTGGCCTCCTCCTCCAGTGACCATCCGTTGTGCCTGGCCACTGTGTCGAACTGGCGGCGGAAGACCTCAAACGTTGACGCGCCGTCATACTTGGGAGGTTTGACGCGCGCAGATGTTGTGTCGCGTCCCAGCGCGTCGGCCTTTAAATCCTTCAGCTTCCTGCCGACGACGTCCTCCACCATGGCGTTCAGGGACTTCACGCTGCTGTCGGCTTTTCCTTCCAGCTCATTAACGCGGCTTGCCAGGTCTTCGACGCGCTCGCCTAACTCTGTGACGTCCTCTTTTACGCCGGCCAACTGTTCTTCAAACTTTGCGGCGAGAGCCTCGTTCGCCGCCTTCATTTCCGTGGCCAGACTGCCGTTCGCTGCTCTCATTTCTGTGGTTAACTCGGCCTTCATTTCTTCCATCTTCTCGGTGATGTTGTCGTTGGCCGTCTTCATTTGTTTCAGTTCCGCGGTGATGTTGTCGTTGCCCGTCTTCATTTCTTTCAGTTCCGTTAAAATCTTTTCTAATGCTGCCTCCATTGTGTTACGTCGCACTTCTGACACCAATTGTGACTTTGTGGGTTCGTGAAATGAAAAGTCCAATTACACAAACTCAACAATGTTCTTTATTTCTACCGACTTACAGTTTAACACTTGCCAATTACACAGAATTACGTGCTGCACACAATTACAATTCACCAGTTCGTCCGTTACAATTTCACTTGCACTAGTAATTACGGACAATACTCCGATGCACGTACACAGTCTTCTCGTTCCTTAACACGGCGCTCGTTCGCTAGCACGTCAAATACTGACTGACTCCCCCTGGCACGACGTGTTGCTTATATAGGGTCTGCTTGCCGATCTAGAAGGTTCTCGATTAAATTGAATGTCCCGAGTTTCCAGAACCTAGGAGAAGGGTAAAGAGACGGCTCAGGGGCCCGACATCCCTCCCCTAACCATCCCTTCAGTTAGTGACAGGAGACAAATGAGTGGGCGTGGCGTGGCCTCCGGTCCCTTCTCAGCTGTTGTTTGTGGTGCTTCCCGATAATTGGGTGACACTATTCTTTAAAGTACTTTCTACAGTAATAAACTTTTTCCTTTAAAAGTATATAATAGTCCTGTATATAAGGTTAATTAGGTAAAGCATAGCGACTTAGTGAAGAAGTGGCTTTAAGATTAGATACACTTGGAAAGGCTACAACTCGCTCCTCCTCCTACACACGTACTTGTAGTAAAACAATTGCTCTGGTAAACAAATTATTGCATATTATTGATACAGCGCAAGCGCGGAGGAAATTGCCAACCCATCTACGTGCGAGAATAGTGTTATTAGACTGTTGTTATTGGAGTCCAATTCACATACACACAGTAACTTTAACCTAACCTCGTCTTGTAGAACTTTGTTGATTCACTAAGGCTAGCTTGTCCTCCGGCCTCCTCTCGTCTTATTACTATTTTTTCCTTTACTTTTAAACTGCTTCCAAGCCTTCTATTAAAATACCATATGCTTAGGATATTTTCACGAAAATTAATTATAAATTTTGGATTTCCTGATATTTAATTTGCGTTCTTCAGCGTGAAGTCATATGGGACGATGAATGAAATGGGTGAAATGATACTCAAATGAGCCCAGTATCCATTGCACTTAGAGTTACTGATAAGGATAAGGGAAATTCCTCATAAAAGCTTATTCATGTAACTCACCTTGACCAAGAGTCAAACTCTGGGACCTCTTGAATGTGACGCAGATAGACAACTGATTCGGGCTTCCTGGGATAATCTTCTGAAGTCGTCTTCACTCAGTATGACTTCAGCCTAACTGGTGAACCATAAAAGTTTACTAAACTACCCACATGTCATTTACACGCGCAATTTTTCGCCAATTTTCGAGTTAATTTCCGAGGTATCCATTTTATGGTTTGAATTATCAATACTTGACCTGCAGGACATTCTAGAAGAGGACAGGTAATGTTTGAATAGGAAAATAAAACACGTAGAAATGCCTAATTTCTGAAGTTAAGAAGATAATACTTTTATTCAGTATGAAGTTGTGTGATCCATGTAAACCTGGACCATATTAATAGGTCATAACTTTTGAACCAATAATAGGATACAAGTGCAACTTTGGGAGAATATAATACACAATTGGTAGATTACATTACACTATTTACACCTCAGAGAAAATGTTGGAAGTGTCCTCTACTAGCATTTGTAAAAAAGTCAGTTTAGTTAACGCATGTGCAGTTTGGAGTCAAAGGAACCCGAGCCTCTCGCCCACCAATGACCGTCATAAATCTATCGCCACACTTCAGAAATGGAACACTATCGTTGAGGACCAATAGCAATCCTGATTTTCTCGAAGTGACAAACGCATGTCTACTCCATGTGGAGTCTCAGTTGCCAAAGTTCCAACTTCCAGTTGATCTGTTTCATTACGTGCAGAAATTCCTTGTGTGTCACGATGTGGTGACCGTGGGAGGGAAATGCAGTGGTAGATGCAAATTAAGTAGTAGATAACTTTCAGTCACGTGAAAATAATAAGTGATGACAATAGTGTGAATAACTGGGCCGAGTTATATTACTGGAAAAGCCACAAAAACAAAGTTATAAGGAGAACTGTTCCTAAGAAAATTCAAGCGCTTGTTTTGAACATATATAAATATGTGCTGTAAAATAATCTTGGTAAGGGGTTATGCAATGAATCTGATGATAAATTCTGGGTATTCACAGAAATAAAGTAAGAAATATTGTGACGAAAGGAATACCAAAGGCGCCGATCAAGTGTGAAAACAAAAGGAAGCGTTTCTCTAAAGTCGATAATTTCACATGCTATTTAATTCGTCGAGAAATTTATAGATTCTATGCAAAAGGGAGAGCGCCCACCTTAGACGAATTGGTTGCACATTTGCAAGAAATTTGTGATCTTCTTTACGGGAATTGCACTTTGCGCGGCCTCTTAAGGGAGCTGGGTTTCAAATACCGCACTTTGAATAAGTTAAGGGTTATTATGAAATGCAGTAGAATTGTAGCTTGGCGATTATATATATATATATATATATATATATATATATATATATATATATATATATATATATATATCGTCAAAACTAAGGAAGTTTCGCAGTAATGGACATAAGATAATTTATTTTGACGAAACCTCGTACGATACCCATGACGTATCGAGAACTGTGGCAACTTGGCAGAACGGACTGCGAGGAGGGTCTGTCTTGTGAAACGATTATAAGGGTTCGTCAAAGGCAGCAGCCGACGTGCACACGCGTTAACTATACAGACTCTACATGTTTGCACTCATCTCAACATATTCTCTGAAGTTTTACGGAGATATTAAATTGAGAGAAGGCTTTTTCCAGCAAGATGGAGCAACGTGCCATACTTTTAATGACACCATGGAACTTATAACCAGTTTCTTTGATAATTGAATAATATCAAAAGGTCTGTGGCCCTCCAGATCCCCTGACCTAACTTCACCGGATTTTTTTCTTGTGGGGGTATCTAAAAATATAGTGTACAAGAATAGGCGACGAACAGTTGATGTTCTCAGGAATCCATTCAAACCGAAATAAGTAACATTGGCGAGGATACTCTCCGTAAAAGTTCAGAGAATATGGTGAGACGAGTACAAACATGTATAGATGCTGGTAGAGGACACTTCAAACATTTTCTCTGATATGTAAATAATGTAATGTAATCTCCTAATTGTGTATTATATTCTCCCAAAGCTACATGACTCTCCTGTTATTGGTTCAAAATTTATGGGCTATTGAAATGGTTAACGTTTTATATGGATTGCACTATACTTAACACTATTTTCCTTGTACCATTAAGAAAATGAGTAATAATATTATTTCTAAAATTAAATATCTCTATTATTATAAAGTAGGTAAAGGAATACATTTTTGTATTAATAGTTTTATTTGAAGAATTGTGGATGTTACGTAATTTCTTTTAAATTTGTATTACTATATTAAATGGGTTTAGATGTAAGGGCTGAAATCGCTATGTCTTTACTGTACTGTATTGAGTTACTGGATGTTTCGAAGTAGACCTCTTACGTATTCTTATGATATTTTGGAAAACAGTCTTAAAATTTGAACATGTGCAGTAGAATATTTATATAAACTCTCAATTCTTATAAAGGTTTGGAAGCAATGCATAATTTATCTTCTGATATGCATAAAATCATAGGTAATTAGCGAACACCTCTAGTAAACACAATCACGTAAAGTCTAGGTATATTCAGTTGACATTTATGTAACATATTAGGTGTGCAATCTAACATAACCGAGGAATAAGCAGCCGGTTAGGTAACTCTTGAAGGTTACATACCAAGAGTACATAAAAGGAAAGTATTGCAGCTGTATGTCTAGGCACACTTGCATCGATTAACGAGAGAGTGGTACTTCTTAGTAACTTCTGTATCATTTCAAGAATTCCAGCATAACGGTATACTTTTGTTAAATACTTCATTCCTTACACCCAGTGGTGAATGACTCCCACTAGTCGGTGCTTTTATCATTTGTTTTCAATTGTCAGATGACTACCTTCTCCTTGTGCTATAAAGATTAGAGTTTGTCATTATACATATAAAAAGTGAAAGCTTATTGGGCATATATGCTGTGTATGGATAGTTTTTAAAGTATTCATGTTATTATTTTTACGTCCTTCAATGTTATATTGGACAATGAATTAAAATGAACGCAATCATTTTCAAATGACCTTAGAGTTACAAGGCATCATATTTCAGGATAAAGCAAAATTCCAGAGGAAAGTTTATATATATACACGAGGCATGTTTTTTAAGTCAGTACCGTTTTACGATTCCGCCGCCGCAACGCTACGGTCGACGTTCCGCGCATGCGCGCTGGTTAACTACATCTCTTGTGTACGCACTGACGCCATTACAGTCTGATTCTTTATTGTATATGTTGGTTACTGAGTGTTTAAGATGCCTCCGACAATCGTGAGTCCCGCCGATTGTGAAGTACGGGTTGTTATACGATTTCTTAGTGCTAATGGCGTAAAACCGATCGATATTCATCGTGAGATCTGTGAAGTTTACGGAAAAAACATTATGAGTGATGGAATAGTAAGGAAATGGGTGAGAATTTAAAGATGACCGCACAAATGTGCATGATGAAGAACGGGGTAGGCGTCCTTCGGTCGTTACTGAAGATTTGGTGCAGAAAGTGGACGAAAAGGTGAGAGAAAACAGACGCTTTACAATTTCATCATTGTGCGACTATTTTCCTCAATATTCTCGTAGTGTTTTGTATCGTATTGTGACCGAGAACTTGAAGTACCGGAAATTGTATTCACGTTGGGTTCCGAAAATGTTGACAGATTTGCACAAAACCCAACGTTTAGGCAGTGCATTGACTTTCCTTGAGATGTACCACAATGAAGGTGAAGATTTTTTAGACCAAATTGTTACTGGTGATGAAACATGGGTGGCCTTCGTCACACCAGAATCGAAACAACAGTCCATGGAATGGCGACATTCATCATCACCCACAAAAGATAAGTTTAAGCGAACCATTTCTGTCCGGAAAATCATATGCACAGTTTTTTGCGACAGAAAAGGAGTATTGCTAGTGGAGTTTCTGCCTCGTAATGAGACAATCAATGCAGCGTCTTATTGTGAGACATTGAACAATCTGCGCCGTGCAAAAGACGTGGCAAGATGAATAAGGGCATCGTTTGGTGCATGACAATGCCCGTCCACATGTGGCTAATCGGACCAAAGATCTCATCAAATCTTTTCAATGGTAAACTCTAGATCATCCTCCATACAGCCCTGATCTGGCGCCCAGCGACTACCATTTGTTCCTGCACTTGAAGAAACATCTAGGCGGTGGGCGTCTTCAAGACGATAACGAAGTCAAAACAGTTGTGATACAGTAGTTAACACGTCAGGCTGCAGGAATTTATGAGGAGGGTATTCAAAAACTGGTGCCACGTTATGACAAGTGCCTCAATATTCACGGAAATTATGTAGGAAAGTAGATTAAGGTACAGGCTTTCATGTAAAAACAAAATTTTTTCGATATCTATACACGTCTTTTTTTAATTACAAAACGGTACTGACTTAAAAAACTTGCCTTGTATTATCCATGGATTAGCAAGTATGCTTTATAGATGTTTGTTATTGAGAAACTTAACAGTACACGTAATAATTGAGGTAGAAGTGAACGACTCCTCTAGCTAAATATGGCTGGATCACTGTAACACAAATTAAGGACTTTAAATCGGTACTAGAGAGGACACTCAGGAGAAGATCCTATGGCAGTCTGCGCTAGAGGCGAGTTGGTTGCCGAGCGCCAGATTGTAGCTATTATCGCGCTGTTCGAAAGGTAACCATGCATTTACTACTATATGGCTTTTACAGCCCCTTTTGGGCCCAAGCCTCCCTCAGTTTTTGCCTCCATTCATCCCTATTTTCTGCTTTTCGTCTCCACATTCGGACTCCCAAAATCTGTAAGGCAACTCTTCTTACTGTATCTTCTAAAGGGTTTCTTGGTCTGACTTTAGGTCTTGTATTGTAAAATTTTCCTTCTAACATTTTTTGGGGGATCTGTTTCTCTTCCATTCTTTGAACATGTCCCGCCCATCTTAATCTTCTAATCTTAATTTCTTGTGCTATGTCAATATCTTTGTATATCTCATATAATTCTTTATTATACTTGTTTCGCCATACTTCATTAACTTCCTCCATGTCTTGAGTCAATGTCCAAGCCTCGCAGCCATATATTAACACTGGTTTAATCAATGTTTTAGATAATCTTATTTTTGTTTTAGGGAATATTATTTTTTTCCTAAATATTTTCTGTAATGAAGCATATGCTTTGTTTGCTGCTGTTATCCGAGCTTTTATTTCCTCGCTTTCATCATTTTTATTATTTATAATTGCTCTTAGATACTTGAAGCTATTAACTGTTTCCAGATGATTTTTGCTAGTTCTGGTATATCTGCTTTTGTTCTTACTACTTCACTTTTGTATCATAGCTTTTTTTTCTCTTTATTTATCATAAGTCCTACTTCCTTTGCACTTTCCTCAAGTTTGTATATATTTCTGAGACTGCCTTGTTGGTTCTCCCTACTAAATTTATGTCATCTGCATATGCGAATAGACATACAGAACTATAATATATTGTGGATTTTACATCCACTGGTAGTTTCCTAATAATATATTCCAGTGTTAAGTTAAACAAGGTGGGTGCCAGCCCATCCCCTTGTTTTAGTCCATTTTCTATATTAAAACTGTCTGTTATGTGGTTCCCAATTTTAATTTGGGCTACAGTATTATCCATTGTGGCTTTCACTAAGTTTATTAACTTCTTTGGAATTTGAAATTCTTCCATAATATAATATATCTTTCTCCTTTCTAAGCTGTCATATGCTTTCTGGAAGTCTATAAAAATTTGATTTATCTCTACCATGTATCTATCTTTGGTAATAGATACCTCTCAGATAACGTGCTGATAACTCCACGTGGAGTAAACATCTATCTGTCATTTGTGATTCCTACGAGTTCCATTGGCTGAAGTGGTGCGTTCATTGGTGCTTAGCACAGATCCGAGAAGCGCAGCATCCCCTCTCACTCTTTCAAGAATAACCAGTGCGTTATCTGAGAGGTTTCTATTAACAAAAATAAAACCATGTTAACCGTTCGAGATGTGCCATTATAACAGCTCCAGGGTCTTCCTGGAGATGGTAAAAGAAAGATTGTGCCAGCCGGCGGATGTACTGGTGAATGGGTAGAAGACCAAACTCGTGATGAAGTTGTTGTTTTCTGACGAACCAGGGAGCATTTGTAGCTATACGGGGCACCCTGGTTTGTAGTATCTGCTGTCGGCGGAGATTAGTGTTACTGGTGCCACCAGAGTCTGGAGCTGCATAGGTAAAAGTGGGACGGACTAGAGATGTGCAAAGAAGAAGGGAGGATTCATTACCAAGTGAGGTGCACCTGTTGAGTAAAGGATACAGCTTTGATAGCCGGACAAACGCAAGCGTAACAGCCGACAGATGGGGGCGTTCCAAGTAAGTCGAGTGTCCAGTAGCACCTTACTTAGGGGAGAGGATCCATCCCCTTCAGCTGCCGTGGTGCGGACGCTGCGGACCCTTTGCACTCGTGGTACCTCTGACGTTACTAGAGGAACCTAGGACCAGACATCTGAACCCCTTCTTCGGGAGTTGTTCCGATTGGGATGGTCTCGAGCGGGCAGTGGTTCCCGATACCCGTGGGAATAGGGTACGTCTAAGGACGGGGTTGAGGGAAGCCATTAATTCTCCTGGGTACTAGCCTGCAAAGCTAGTAGAAGGTGTGCTAGATTGCCAGGCGGCCCCACCCAGGTCATATCACTAGCCTTCGCCTTTGGTGTTGGCGCGCGTAAGTGGCGTATCCGCTTCCATCCCGTCTTGTGTCCTTGGACCAGAGGGGGGCGCTTGTTTGTAACCCAGGTCTTGTCCTATGGAAAGCCCCACGGAGGACGCCGAGCGCAATTTGGGACAGCTCGGATAACTCCCTGATTGAAAGAGACCCGGGTCTTGTTCCTACGGCTTCAAGACTAATGGGAGTAGAACCTCTGAACTCAACTCAACTGTCCAGTAGCACCCCAAGATATTTCACTGGCACATTGGTTGATAACCATGAGAGCTGTTCCCCGAGCAGCTGTAGTGAAGGAGGATCCTTATAAGGACGTAAAGAGAAGAACTTAACCTCTGTCTTGTTAGTGTTGAGGGAAATGCTAAAGTGAGAGAACCAGTGAGTTAGTCGATCCAAGGCAGTTTGTAGTTCGTGAATGGAATACAAGAAAAAAGAAACTAATTCACATAACTCACTCTGAACGAGACTCAAATTCGGTAACTTCTTAAACGTGAGGCGGACGTGCTACCTCCAGGCATGCTTCAGAGGTGGCCGTTTCATGTTATTCTTACTTTTCTTTCCTGTCCTTTCATTAGTACATTGAGAAACAAACAAAACAAACAATACGTAAAGTCCAAATGATGGCGACAGAGGTGTAGATTTTTTTAGGCGGCATTTGCTGTTCAATGATGGTGTAAGAGTTTGATCTGTAAATTTTAAATAACGCTAATCTAAAGTAAAAAAGGATAGTTCTAATGGAAGAAAAATCGATGGAGATGGTACATCTTTCGAATACTTTGCGTGGAGGTATCTAATGCGTGTTCTACAGCAAATAGGTGCATCTGAAATCTGTTCGTACAACAGTTTTAAACTGAAAACCTATAGAGGGACTATAGTTAATGAATTACAGCGTTGTAATTACAAGGAATGTTACTGTCCTGCAACGCAAAGAAGCTCCCTGAAAGGAATATGCCCTTACACAGTGGGACAGGAACAGCGAGTGTGTATGACAGAACGCCTGTTACTCAAGGAGCAGGACCGTTAAAAAGACACGCGCCCTATTCACTCTGTAAACTAAAACCGGGAATATTCATTCACAAAAGTAGAAGTCGTCAGACTGTTTTCGAATGGTCTGTAACTGATGATCTGTAACTGAACTGGCATGGGATGTCATAAACCTGTCCAGGGAGGGTGTAGGAACCTTTTCCAATCCCCCTGCGTCTCATCCTCCGGAGACTTTCTCTCCTGTGAGGAACTGTAGTAATATCTCAATGCAGTTGGACCCTATAACTTATAGAAAACTGAGTACTCATTTTAGTACACCTTACTATTTCTCAACCGGGAGTTTAGAAATGAAACCCCCTGAAGCAGTAGGAAACGAGACTGCATGGGACTGCGCTACGCTCGGTGGAAATTCGGCACGGATATTCAAACTTCGTCTAACTATGCCCCAGAGGGGCACCTCCGGGAGGAAGGATAAGACGAGAGTGGAGGGCGGCTGTCCAAAGGAGCCACGACAGTGCCGAGGGCAGGGTCCCTACACCTTATCAGCTGGAAACTCCCCTGCAGCCTTTTATAGCCGGAATTCCAACCTACTGCCGTACGGAAACGGCCCATCAGACCGGGTTCGAGACCGAAAACCATCCTATCGGAGGAGGAAGTTTTACTCAGAGCTTTTCATCCAGGTGCAGCGCCGAGATTACCGCTGGAGTAGGGATAGAAGTCCCTACGGGCGTCTCGGAACTGCATGGCAGGTTGATATGCTCTGACTGAAGCTGCCTCTTCCAGTAGGACGGTCTCTGGTCTTTAAGCCGGTCTGGTAAAGCCATTTCGGGGCCGGGTGAGCTGCCATTTATGCTGGCCTGCCCGGAAGTTTCCCCCCAGTAAAATGTAGGGATCATATCCTCTGCACTATCGTGGCTCCTTGGAACGGCTAACCTCTGCCTCCTCTAGACTCATCCTTCCCACCGAAGATGCTCCACTTACAGACATACGTGCCGAATCCGCCCCAACCGTAATCCAATCCAGTGTTTCGTCACATCTGCTTTGATTTGTGCCCATATTATTTCGAAAGTATTCATATCCAATAATGCGTTGGCAAGTTACTTCTTCTTAATTCAGCTATATATTCTGTGGTATACCGTTTGAACTTACCTTTGTTGCTCTTAATTCTGTCGTACAACACCGGTTGTTCGTCATATGTCACTGCCAATATAAATCAATGTTTGAAAATAAGCAATCCTTTCCCTGGTTGGCGCACCTGATGGAGACTAGTCGGTCGCGGATAGCAGTGATAATGTGTTTACGAAATTTGTCACCCCTCCTTTGTCATAGGGAGGGGTAGCGCTAAGACGGTCATATTTCATTTTAAATCAGTAACATTCGCCATGTTTCGCTATGGATACTTCAAATCTGTGGTCGTTAATAAAGCGAAGTTTTAGATTACATTACCCTTAAGTGTCTTTTAGAGGGAGATGCGTTCTGGTTACTGTAATCTGGATAACTCAGTTTAATTTGGTTCATTCATCATGTAGACACACTGTTTATTAGCATTACTCAGGCGTGAAATTACTCAACAGTAAAGACCACAGTGAAACAGGATAATCAACTCTGTACTTTATATCAGCTGGACAGACATTTAACGTCCTTTGAGCTGGGAGTGCAAATACAAAAGAAAGTAATGTGAATTTCCAATGGTCGCTACTTTATTGCCTGATATTAGCGTTTTATGATTCAATGAAACGCTAAATAGTTCATTAAATCCTGATAAACCTCCCCGATGCTAATTAAATCGCTATGCTAATCTGCTTTCACTTCTGAAAACAAATGCCGAACATAAAGCTATTTTTCAGCCTGGCTGATGCAATACGATTGACGAACGTTTATTGAATTAGGGCAAACTGGCTCGTTTATTTTGTAATGGGCTGAAGTTTAGTATGGGCATTATCATCCACAAAAACCCACTTTACTCACTCTTGTCAGTGAAACTACATTTCTCTTGTATGCATTTTAATTTTATCGTGGCAAATATTTTATTTATCATTTTATAATGTTTCCTATAGTGGAGCCGTTCTAAGTTTATATGACAATGTAAATAAAAACACGTGTACGTGTCAACATCATTGCCTGTTCAGCCTTGTAACTCCCTGCGGATGTAAAATATAGTTCGAATATAAATTTTAAGGACTTGACATCTGATACAAAATATATAAACAACTTTACATTACTACAAATACAACAGTCAAACAGTAAATAATTACTATTTTATTTGGTGAATGTAATTTGTATATATTAATCAGAGAGCACGCTGTGCTTGCGTAGCTTAAAAGGAAGTGGGAAGATAACACTGGGCAATAATGAAAATGTTTCGGACTTAAAATTAGTGAATTTACATTTATTTCTATCTGCTGAATTCAAAAATCACCTTAGAAATGATAGATTAGCTATTGTTTTGAAGATAAAGTGATATTTCATATTTTAGAGTGAAGATTTTAAATTTTGGAGAATTTTTTGGGGAGTTGGCACACCTGTCAAATAACAAAACACAATCAGAGAGTAATTTTGGAAATTAAGTGATGCAAAAGTTAAGGAAGGGATTTTTGTTGGACCACAAGTAAGAGAACTTGTAAAGGATCCTGCATTTGACCAAATTTTGGAGCGGAAAGAAAAGGAAGCTTGGGAAGCTTTCAAGGGTGTTGTTCAAGGATTTTTAGGCAACAAAAGAGATTAACTACAGTGCTCCTGCAAAAATATCGTAACCTTGGATGCAACACGTCACTTAAGATCCATTTTCTTCACTCCCACCTAGACTTTTTCCCTCCTAGTTGTGGAGCTGTTAGTGATGAACATGGGGAGAAATTCCATCAGGACATTTCTGTTATGGAACAAAGATATCAGGGCCGTTGGAATGAAGTAATGTTTGCGGATTACTGTTGGTCCTTGTATAGGGATTCTGCGGAACTCACTCACAAGGGCGAAGCTAAAACACGACGAAGTCAATCGGCCACCACATGATTCTCTGCAGACACGACTATCTGCGACGATTTTTCCAGCAATTTAGAACTATTAGCATGTAATTACCAGTTAAAAAATAAAATTCACTTTCACTGTTGTTAACATGTATGTAACTAAAATGTATCCTTTTCTCTCAATCCGTTAATAAGTAATACTTCCACCTTGTGTATATCATAGAAACTAGAGCTAATAACAATTATTCACTGTCATATTTGTTTTTCTCAACCCAAAATTAGTAGGAATTGTCTCATGAAGTGCTCGAAGCATTCAAAAATTATTTTTCTGTCGCCCAGTGTAATCAGTTTTAAACATGGCGGCTTCCGTGCAATATGTAAAACAGTGGCGTCTCGTGCCGAAAAATAACAGCGTGCTGCGGGAAAAAGTCCGTGGAACTCGCCTAGTTTCGAAAAATGAAGTCCATGTGCCGATGTTTCGTAATGGTATAAACAGAATTTTTACTTCCTTTCACTTTTTGCTCAATTGATAGATCGGATGTTTGTCACCCTAACGTGATTTAACCCTTTATTCTAATGCTCACCTTGAAAAGGGAGTTTTCAGTTCGTTAACCGTGTTCATTATTTATTGGTTAAAGTTCTCCTAATATTAATTTACTCATACACTGGATAAAGTGAATTTATAACACGTTTAACACTGTCAAACATAATAAAGAAACTGATATCACCCACAAAATAACGTTACACAAGGAAATACCTGGATACAATGCGAACCACATTGACTTTTTATGAGGGATTCTGGTTACCATTCCCAGTGGGAATGGAGTATCGTGCCAACATGATAGGTACATCGTGCCCTGCGATTTAATAACTATAAGGTATTGGATCTGTTTAGTAAGAAGGATGGAATTAGTTTCTAGAAGTAAAATGTAAAGCAATGATAGATTGTTAAATGATTTTCAATGTATATTGAAGTTCTACAACTGCAACTATGATTGATGGTGGTCCTGCTTCTCTGTGCAGCGAATGATCACCGCGCAAGTCCAAACTGATTTATGTACCGCAACAGAAAAAGGGATTATTCAACCGAAAGAAGGAAGTGGGTCAGCATCACACATCCCCCAGCCTAAATTTTGGTTTCCTTGGATAAGATTCCTTCCTATCGTAACTTGTAATTTTCCGCGCGTTGTTTAGTGGGTGCCGGTCTTATGTTCGGGGCCAAATATCCTCAAATATCCTGTCTTTGATGTACCCTATGCGACAGGTGCAATTACAAGGCAAGGTTCATCGCGAGTTTGAAAAAACACTCCTATCCTCATTTTCAACTCCACACTGACAAAGTGGCTATTAGTAATAGTAATAGTAATTTATTTCCTTTTACATCAACAAATGGAAATACAAAATCAAGATTACAATTATAAAATCCATACTGAAATATGCCATATATTCCTAAATCCTGAAAATCCTATCATGTCATCATGTTGCCCACAATTGAATAGTAATTCAGCCCCCATGCACCTAACCCTAGGTTTTTGTGTAATGGAGGCCCTCCGCTCCTTTTAACACTTTCTGCCATTTCACCTATCTCACTCTACATTTTTCTCTTAATTGTTCTTAGCCATCTCTCTTTAACTTTCCCTAAATAATTCCCTATATTTCTCCTGTTATTTTCTCCTTTTACTGACAACATTTTTCTTATTACTACTTCACCCCCCAAACTGTCCCATTTACGTAGCCAAGCCTGCTCTCTCCATATCTTTGACTACAATTTAATATACAATGGAAATCTGCATTTTCTTCTCCACACAATGGACATTTATCTAGCTCCCTCTCTTGACCTATACCTTTCAAGTTTCTCACTCCTCTTCTCGCCCAAGCAAAACCTGCTCGCCCTAACTTACTACATATATGTATATATCCTTCCCTCCGCCAGGTTGGTTTTATTTCTCTATATAATCTTAGTGAGCTTTTGTCACTTGTATTGGCAAAAATGTCTTGTCTGTCAATATGTTTTAATCTTAGCTTAACTTCTTTCCAGAAGCCTCTATACCCATACTCTGCATTTATCCAAGAATGACCCATACCTATCTGCTTCAACAAGTCATACATTTTATGTGCCCAAGACCCATCCCAATTACATATTTTTTGAATATGAAAACATTCTTTAATTATATTGCCATCTTCCAAGTTAGTGATTCTGTATAAATATTTCATTGCCCTTGACAAGATTTTAATTTTAGTAGAATGCCTGCCTAGTTCAAATTGTGCTGCCCCATTAGGTGATGCTATTGGTAATCCCAATATGTATTTACAAAAGGGTCTATGCACTCTATCAGTGTCTCTCCAAGCCTCATCTATTCCCCAAACCTCTGATCCATGTAACATATTATTTTCTACTACTGCCGTATAGATCCTCTCCAACCATTTGACATTTATATCCGGTAGTTTACTGTAGCATGATCTTATCACTCTCATGGCCATTTTACCTTTTGCCACAGACATCTTTTTTTGTTCTTTCCAGCTGCCATCTGAACTCAACCTTGTACCCAAATAATCAAATCTCCTTACAACCTCTATTTCTTTTCTATTAACCTCCCATTTCTCATCCTTACGCAACCTGTATCCTTTTTTGAAGACCATAATCTTTGTTTTGTTTTCATTCACTTTCAAACCCCATTTATTGCAATAAGAATTGGCTGCCTCGATTGCTCTTCTCAGCCCTCCACTTGATATGGACCCAACTACTAGGTCATCTGCAAACAGTAGCCCCGGTATTTCTTTATTATTAATAACTGGTGAATGTACCCTACAACTTGATATCTCCTCTAAAATTCCATCGATATAAAGATTAAATAATACTGGACTAGGCTATTGGTATCTCTAGCCATATATAAATGTAGGGCAAATACTGTTTATTTAGCTATAACTATCAGAAACACATAAATATGGAAATGGTTGACTTGTTACTATAATGAACCCGATGTTGGTATAATATTACTAGCTACATGCTAATTGCTTAAAATTCAGATACTATGAATGCTGTATGTAATTTCGGCTGACGTCAGTGATACGCTTGTGAACTTTCTTTTTGTTCGCGTGTTTCCCTACAGCCATTGATTCCAATGTTTGTTCAGCCCGTTTAATACGCTTTGTTAGGTTCCACTCTTTTCCGCGCTAAGCTTCCATATCATATTTACATTGGATTTCTATATCGATGTTATTGCCATTATTTACCGATACGTTACTCTTTCATTTAAATGGATTTTAATGAATCGGTATTGGTCAGACCACAAAACAGTGTATAGCTACAGAATGTTCAACACAAAGCAGAGGTTCAGAGATATCATTTTACTCATAGTTTAGTTCCTTTTATCACTTTAACCACACTCACTGTAATAATTAAGCTACATGTATACAGCAAATCCAACGACTCGTTAAGTCGTAATCATTTGAAGAGGCGATTTCTTTAATTTGTATTTATTCAGGATTTTCTGTCGACTGTTGCCTCATGGCCGACATTAACTGACGCGTTTATTACATCCGTTTGTTGAAATGTTGAATGTACCGCCCTAAAAAGGTGAATAATAACACTGGGCAAAAAAAAAAAAAAAAAAAAAAAAAAAAACAGTTTTTGAATATTTCGAGCACTTCATAAAGCAATTCCTACTAATATTGCGTTGAGAAAAACAAATATGACACTGAAAATTTTTATTAACTCTATTTTCTATGAAATACACAAGGTGGAAGTATTACGAGGCTGGGTCAAAAGGTAATGCCTGCTATTCTTTTTCTCTTTTAATTGCCAAGAAAATTGAATCCAATTTACATAGCTTGAAAACTACATTGGCAACTAATTTGTCACTATTCAATATAATCTCCGTCCTTTTCCACAGTTTGGGTCGATCTTTTAACTAGGGCATGTATTCCAGTGTGGTAAAACTCACGGTCTTGCTTCCTAAGCCATTGACGCACGGACGTTTTCACAGCCTCCTCATCTTCAAAATGAATCACACGATGAGCTTCCTTTAGTGGCCCAAACAGATGGAAGTCAGATGGTGCCAGGTCAGTGCTGTATGGGGGTGAGGTAAGACTTGCCATCCCAATTTCTAAATTTCTGCAGTGGTGTAACGGCTTGTGTGTGGTCTTGCATTGTCATGCAAAAGAAGAGCATCTGCCATAGTTTTTGTTGTCTGGACTCGGCGAAGACGTGCTTTCAGCTTTTTGAGAGTTCTGACGTTTTGGACAGAACTTATTGTGCATCCAGGCAACAAAAGGTCAATCATAAGCCCACCTTCTGCATCCCAAAACACTGTCACCATAACTTTCCCTGCCGACCGCTGAGTTCTGAATATTTTTCCTTCGGTGACGTTGTATGATGCCATTCCATTGATTGCCTCTTTGATTCAGGTCCAAGAAAATGAACCCGCGTTTCGTTTCCAGTAACAAATTTTCCCAGAAACTCCTCCCCCTCCAAATTGAAGAGCTGCAAGAGTTCGGAGGCTATTGTTTTCCTTGTTTCTTTATTATGGACGGTTAACATTCTTGGTACCCAACGTGAAGAAACTTTTGAGTAACCCAGTTGTTGAATAATCGTCATCACACTGCCTTTACTGAGGGAGGTAATGCACACAATTCACCTGTTGTTACCCGGCGATCACCACGAATGATGTCGACTCGCTGAATGTTGCATGGAGTCACTGCAGTCACCGGCCTGCCGCTTCGCTTTTCATCTGCCAATGATGTTTGCCCTTTAGCTTCGTTACAGCGACCAATTTATCGTCTAACAGTGCTGACATCCACCGTTACATCACCATACACATTTTTTAGCCTTCCGCTATCAAAAATTCAATCGCAGAACGCTGAGTAATACGAATTTCAATGTCAGCCCTTTTTCAAGTGGATGCAGTGCTGCCATCTGTTGACTTAGGAAGTTACTACTGCAGGGGATTGGAGAGGAAGGTTTGCGGAATTACGCCAAATTCAAAGTTTTCACATTACTTACTTATTTAAGGAAAAAATTAGGAGACATTACTTTTTGACCCACCCTCGTACATATTAACGGATTGAGATAAAAGGATACATTTTAATTACATACTTGCTAACAACAATGAAAGTGCATTTGATTTTTTAAACTGGTAATTAAATGCTAAGAGTTCTAAATTTCTGGAAAAATACTTCGCAGATAGTCGTGTCTGAAGAGAATCATGTGGTGGTCTATTGACTTCGTCGCCTTTTAGCTTGCCTCTTGTGATGGAGTACCGCAGAATTCCTATACAAAGACCAACAGTGATCCACAAGCATTACTTCATTCCAACGGTTCTGATATCTTTGTTCCATAACAGAAATGTCCTGATGGAATCTCTCCCCATGTTCATCACTAACAGCTCCACAACTAGGAGGGTAAAAGTCTAAGTGGGAGTAGGAGAAAATGGATCTTAAGGGACATGTTGCATCCAAGGTTACGGTATTTTTGCAGAGCAACTGTCACCAAATGCTTGTAGTTGTCATCTCATTTGTTGCCTAAAAGTCCATGAACAATACCCTTGAAGGCTTCCCAAGCTTCCTTTTCTTTCCCCTCCAAAATGCAGCATCCTTTACAAGTTCTCTTATTTGTGGTTCGACAAAAACGCCTTCGTTAACGTTTGCATCACTTAATTTCCAAAACTTCTCTCTGATTAAGCTTTGTTATTTGACAGGTGTGCCAACTTCAAAGAAAATTCTCCCAAATTTAAATTCTTCACTCTAAGAAATGAAATGTCACTTTATTTTAAAACAGGAGCTAATCTATCATTTTTATGGTGATTTTTGAATTCAGCAGATGGAAATACATGTAAATTCAGTATTTCTAAGCCCGAAACATTTTCATTGTTGCCCTGTTGGATTCGGCATCTCGACTAGACTGTTCTTTCGTATTAATCGACAGAGCCTTGAGGCGTATCGACCTTCAGGTGACCAGCGCTGCCATCGTCCCTTTTCGGGTCTTATCTGATCGTTTAGAAGAGTGAAATGTTATTTAATTGATGTACAGTAAGTTACGAATCACAAATAGAGCGATTGGAACCTGCGGATGTATGATACATTGGTGTCCAGAAGACATGATTATATCTGAACGTAGTATACATACATTTGACTCGCGCTGTATGTGCGATAAGGTGAGGTAAACATCTCTGTGTTGCGAATTCACGATACGCTTCTTGGCTTTGCTATGTAGTACCTATGTCCCAAGTGGGGCACCTCCGGAAGGGAGGATGAGGTGAGAGGAGATAGAGGGCGGCTGACGCTAATGATGATTTTATATATATATATATATAAGGGCGCTCAACTATGGCGGTCATCAATGCCCTTTAAAAACCTAGTCATGGCAAAAGCCAGATAAAAAAAACTTTCTAAAAACTATACAAATGTAACAAAACCTATTAAAAATACACGTACATAGAAAACATCAATCAAAACCTACTAAAAATTTCGTTCACTAAATCCTAAACTCTAAATTAGAAAAGAATCTAAAATCCTTCTCCACAGGTCTCCACGCACGGCCTACACGTGGGTGAGCCTGTTGACCGTCTCCCTCAACCACGAAGAGGAGCCCACACGAGGGAGACTGTTGGCTCGGCACCCAGGGTGCGCCAAATCCGTATCTACCGAAGTAGGCCCCTGGGGGGGGGGGGGCTGACCCTTAGGAGCCACTACAGTGCAGAGGGTGGGATGCCTACACTTTACTAGATAGAAATTCCCCAGTGGTGCAGGACAATCATCCTACCTACCGTGGTCCCAAAACAGTCACGAGGGTGGCCGCCCCCTCCCCCCGAACAAGGAAAGTCCTGGCAGGCTTGCGCAATCGCCATCGCAGCAGTCTCGTTCTTAAATCGGCTCACTAGGTTGGCTCGTAGACCGGAGTCTGTCCCGCCGGGTGAGGAAGTGTTCACTCAGAGCATTTCATCCTGCCATGCACCGCCGAGGCTCTCGCCAACACTTCTACCCTGAAAGAGACCACCAGATGAGAGATGATGTGAAATGATAATGGAGATTAAATCGATGGACAGCAAATTTGGAAAAATAATTAACCTACTATGTATTCATCTGGTGACCCGGGGAAGCTTCCGAAAAAACCCGATGGGTCAGATAAGTCGGCGTTAGTAATCGAACCCGGGCCTCCCAAATGCGGACCACAGACGAAAACACCTTAGGCATTCCGCTCGGTAAAGTAACACATAATGTATATTCCCATTGAAATCTCATTTTGTTTCTGTTGCTTATCAGTACTTCTGTGTTTTTTTTCCCTCTCTGTATTGAATGCAAATGTTTGAAAGGGGAATTTAAACAAACAAGGCATTTAGAATAAAAGCAAAGAACTCCCTCTTTTAGAGTGGTAAACCAAAGGTTGTATATGTAACCTGAAAGCCTGCGGCGAACCAACGCAAAAACATTAGGGCTCTTTAGTATGACGTAACATTTGCTTAGATGGCAACGGAAAACGAAGTATCTACAGTTCCAGCATTGAAATGAAAACTGGAGGTATGGTTTAAGCTCCTCTACACTGTGACCTTTAAAATATTTATTGCACCTCCAAATCTTTAGCCAAGAGTCCAGTGTCGATAATGAACTGGAAAAATTACTCACAGAGGGAATGGATAACTCATCAAGCTGCAGGAAATTACGAAAGCTCGGGTAATGTTAGTCAACGTGTAACCCTCTGACAGAATGACATCACTCGTTTCATTTTCTGTCGACAAACATTTCGGTCGAGGTATATAAAACATTAAAACTTTCTGCTGTTTACATTCACAGGACCTTCTCTTTCTCTGTTTATTTTACGGAATTTCTACAAGGTTTAAATAGACTGAAGTATTCAACACCACAGCCAGGATTTTAACCACGGAGCTCCATGTGTCCGTCGGGTTGCTCTTTAACATTGAGCTACCATGGCAACGTGTCAGCACGACGTTAAATTCTCCAACTAACTCCCGGTAAACCACTATAAGGCGTACCGTATTATAATCTATCTCAACCTAGTTTAATCCTTATTATTATTATTATTATTATTATTATTATTATTATTATTATTATTATTATTATTATTATTATTATTATTATTATTATTATTATTATTATTATTATTATTATTATTATTATTATTATTATTATTATTATTATTATTATTATTATTATTATTATTATTATTATTATTATTATTATTAATATTAATATTAATATTATTATTATTATTATTAATATTAATATTATTATTATTATTATTAATATTAATATTATTATTATTATTATTAATATTAATATTAATAATATTATTATTATTATTATTATTATTATTATTATTATTATTATTATTATTATGATTATTATTATTATTATTATTATTATTATGATTATTATTATTATTATTATTATTATTATTATTATTATTATTAACTGTTCTTTCTTAATAATTGTACGTATTCTTTTATTCTTTCCATTGACATATTCCATTTCATGTACAATAATCCAAGGGTGAATAAATAAATAATAAATAAATGAAATAATAAATAAATAAATAAATAAAGGAAATATATCATTCGACAATAGATAAATATGCACCCTCTTGCAGGTTTATATGGGATAAAAGACTGATTTGGAACAGTAATTTAAATCAGGGAAACATGGGATCAATTCTCTATCTTAAGATAAAATGTTTATTCATCCTTTTTGATCCTATATATGATTAGGACACCTCAATTATACCTCACAAGCTTATTCCCAGTAAACCACTCTACCTTAATGGCGACTTACTATGCTGTAAGTACTTTAAGGCCCGGGCTTTATAATTCGGACCACTATTAGGTACAATTAATGGAAATTAATTGTTTTTTCACACTAGCCGTGTGTAGGACGCACTATGAAAGGGTAGAACCAGACTGAAAAGTTTAATGCCATAGCCGGGATTTGAACCACGAATCTTCTGGTCATATGTATTGTATTCTCCCAAAGTTGCACGTCCTATTATTGGTTCAAAAGTTATGACCTATTGAAATGGTTCAGGTTTATATGGATCACACTGTACTTATTTCTCCGTAGTTGAGGTGTTGGTATGAGAAAGGTCGTAATTGCCAAAATATGAATTATGTGAGTTTTTAGGTTTTTCATTTAGAAGAACATGGACTAATCTGTGCCATACTTCGAAAATTTCATATTTAGCATTACACGAGTGTATGCCTTCCATTTAAAGCAGTTTCTGTATTACTATTAGTGGAAAAGTATTCATAAATTTGTTTCTTGTTTCCCCTGAACAGAACTTGCTTTTGGCCGTTACTGCAGTTGCCATGCCAACGCCTCAATTGGTGCAAAATATATTTTTAGTGATACATGGTATATGTTTTAGTTCGTAGCTGATATTTTGTATAATTTACGATAGTAATGACTGTTCAGTTTGCTTCGGGTGCACTTAACCCTGAAACAAAACACGGATATATGTGTGGGTAGGTGTATCTGCCAAGTTGGGTTAAAGAAGTTCGGTGGAAATGAGAGGAAACATGGAACTTGGCAGTGGCACAACTCTATCCAAGTTGGTTAACATCATTCGTATGACTGCTTTGGGCTGTAGCCATAAATCCACTTGCTGATGGATTAGAGTAGTAGTACACAATGTTAAGAAAGACAAACTTTGCGAGGAGAGGGGGAACTTGTTTGTCAAAGAAACCGCTAACCTACTTTCTGCCTGCTTTGCTGACCACACAGAAGTACAGTCTTGGTCGTGTATCACCTACTTCAAATATTGTTACTCCTTGGTTATTGGTTCGATTATTGCTTGTATACTCTTGAAATCTGAGAAAGTATCTATAATTTTATTAAAACAAAGACGAAGTTAATTTTAATCATAATATGGAAAACAAAGTAGGGCCGATAGAATTTTATAGGACAGGCTTTAAATTTAGGAAATAATAAGTGAATAACGGCTTACGTTTCGGAATCAGTTAATAAGTTAAACGTTATATACTTTTTACTAGGATGGGTCCTCGTTACTTGCGATTCCTTGATAATCTCGATACTTGCATGGTATCGACGGTACTCCAAATTAGCTCGATACCTTTTCGATCCTTCGCTGGAGGTTCTGCAATTTTTATTTTATTTTAAAGTTACAAAATATTATTGCAGCAAAGCCCGAGAAATTGCCAGAAATCTCACCTATACAGTAACATACAAGAAAATAATCGGGTGTCAGATTCACTGCCAGTTTATCGTTCCAAGAAGAAATTACTACATATCTCAACGATGATTTGTCACCTTCTTTTTCTAGTGCACTGGTTTGCTGGAAAAAAAGTTCAAAATTTCAAAAACTAAAGACGTGTACAAATTATTAGACTCAGTGGTGAAATTTTTAACATATACCATTTATTTTCTATTTATTTAACAGAACTAAATTTACAAAATATTTTTTCAATTCTTAGTATTTTGTATGCATTCCTTTAGCCTTTATTATCATTTTGATGCGTTTAGGCATGCTCTCTACTTTTCCTTTATTTCTTCTTCTCTGTGCCAAATGCTTATCAGGTCCTCAATAAGCTGAACTTTTGTTGTTACTTTCAAATTTTCAGTCTCTGTTTAACAATACCCCACAGATTCTCTATTAGATTTATATCAGGGCTATTCCCCGGCCATGGCAGTACTTTTACATTGTTTTCTTTGAGGAACTGGGTTACAAATTTTGCTCTATGGCAGGGAGCGCTGTCATGCATGAACACAAAATCACCATTTGGAAACCATTCTTTACCTTGCGGAAATAGTCTTGATTCTAATACACTTTTATACTGTTTCTGCTCCATAGATCCCACAACTATGTATAATCTTGCAGGTCCATGGACAGATATACAGCTCCAGACCATTTTTGATGTTGGGTGCTTTACTCTTTGATCGACACCTTGAGGGGAAAATGCTTCTTTATCTGTCCTTCTCACATATTGGCTGCTCTCTTCACATACTTCAAACATGGATTCATCTGAGAAAATTACCTGAAACAGTAAAAGTCTCTATTAATATTAAACAGTTTTAAAATTGCTCAAAGATAGTATAACAAAACCAGCAATGAGAGAAACGAAGTTTAGGCTGTTTATTTAATTTCCATAAAACTTACACTACATATTTTAATGTTATGCTATATACAATTTTTATACTATTTACCTTTCTCCAAAATTCCACTGGATGTTTCTGCATCTCTTTGGCGAATTCTAAACGTTTTTTGGCCATTGCAGGTGTCAGTTTAGCCTTTTTACGAGGCCTGCGTGCTGGTAAACCTGCTTCAAATAATCTTCTGCGAACTACTGAGGCTGATATTTCTGTATCATACTGCTTTAGTTGATTACTGAGGTCAATGCTGGTTGCTATTCTATTTTGTTTTGCTACCTGCACCAGAATTCTTTGCATCTTTAGTGATAGCTTTCTTTTCCTCCCGCATTTTCTATCCCTTTTTGAGGTCAGCGTCTCACCGAATGTTAAAGCTTGATTAATGCGACTAATAGATTTTGGTGAAATACCCAATTTCTTAGCTATTTCACGTTGTGAATAAAGATTTTGCTTCAAAAACTCTCAGTTACAGCTAGGATAAGTCAGCAGTTTTACCCATAACCTCTTTTTGAATCAATGCGAATGCTAAGGATAAGATACACGATGTTACCTGGCTTGAGTTCGATTAATAATAAACACTGAGGATATATTAGCCATAAAACACAATAAAGGCAAATATCAACAATCTTCAGTTACTATATTAACGAAATGAAAGCAATATCGCCAAACAGTTGGATAAAAGACATGAAGAAAATGGCTGCTCTTAATTCAGAGCTACCACCATATTATTATAAGTAAAAGAAAAATGCCCCAGCTATTAATAAAAGAGAAATTCCATTTAATATGCTTCATATTATAGCAAGAAAAAGAATTACGACAAATTGAAATAGGTTACGGCGGTAAATTACTATTATTTTGAATGTAAAACTGAAGCAAATTAGAAAAAAAAAAAACATGAATGGGTCTAACAATTTGCACACGTCTGTAAAACAAATGCCGGTAAATATTTGTGTGTTCCACCTGCAACAGTTTTCTCTAAAAGACTATTAGTACAGCAGGATCCATATGTGACAGAAAAAGTAGACTTGATCCCGAAAAGTGGCGGCTCGTGGAGTAAAAATCGGGTGTTTACAAGACCTACACTTAAAATGCACACTACCACTCTCTGCTACTGCTACCACCACTACTACTAGTGAGTGCTAGCTCAAACGCCCCACAAAATTTCATACAATATATTAGCCTCTAGAAAGAATGTATCTATTCCTATCAACTTGCTCAATATATCGCTTTACTGACAGTCTGTAGGCGCTGTGCAGCTCAGCACTAATATGCATATGACCAAACATGGCTTACTGAATAATACGCGCATTCTTATGTGAGTGTGAATTAAAGTGATTCTTTATCTTTTCACGAAGATGTACCAAGCAGCATATCCTACTTTTGTGCAATTCCTCATTTCAGAACAATACATAAGGCAGGGGAAGCAAAAAGCACATTTCTAATACTGCAACCGCATAGCCATTTATAGGTTATGTATACATTGTTAAATTTGCGCCTGTAGTCCCGTTTCTGATTTCTTTAACATGTTCTACTATCAAACTGAGCTGCCGACGTCCTAATCGCTTTATTACATTTTTTCTTGGCAAGTCAGCTTATCTGTTTTATTTCTTAAAATGGAATCCACCGAGTTCATAGCTACCTCCTGAGAGAAGTTCAACAGCCACAAAGATTTGAAAGCCCCGCGATCGGCCGCTGTACACAACAATGAATAATTGTTTTGCGCTAAAGCAGTAGTTGTACTTGATGTTGTAGGAAACTCACAATAATTGTCTCACCTGTTGATCACCTACAAATTCCAAGTTTATCACAGCGTTTAAAACAAAACATCTGTTCAGAAACTGGACCGTAATAAAGCACCGTATTCAAAGTAACAATTACTGATAGCTCCAGGAGTTGTAAACATTTGTATTTGGTGATAGTTGCAGTTAAACTCTATAGGCAGTAGCACGGCGTTGCCAATGTGACAAAACGTGCACATCGTAATTGTGCTCTGATCTAGGCGTACACAACTAATGGCTGTCTGTGGCATTTTTTGTCTGCGCATGCGCAGAGCTTTAAACGTTACATGATGTGCTAGCACAAGGAACATGTGCTAGATGCAACGTTGCCACATACTTATGTTATCGCCGTCTACTCCCTACACATTATAAAGGAATGAGCGCGGTAAATACAAATAATGAATGAAAATAGGAAAAGGGCTTCTACAAGACAAATCCACGTGCTCTTGTGCTCCTAAACAGCAGCCGTTCCTGATCCCGAAAGAGCGAAAGTGGTAGTATTTTTAAACAAAGCCTACAAACGTTGACTGTTTTGTTTTTAAAAGTCTAACGTAAAGTTTAAAAATAAGAACGCTGATGGTTTGAAGTTCTGTCTCATAAATTATGGCACCTATTTAATTTTGTTGACACTGCACAGTTATCCCAACCCATCCCCACCTTTTACCTATATTTTCTAGCTTTTAGTGTTTCTTAGTTGAATGAAACTTCTCGACAACGGCCACTTTATGCACTTTTTACATAAAATTCCTGCTGTGCAAAATCGTTCTGATCTTTATCTTCTTCTAACATCCAGGTATTAGGCTAAAAGCCTGTTCCTTCCTCATTCAATTAGTAGTACCTCTTCCTAGGGCTCCAATGCTCCTTTCTCTAGGCTTGTAATAAGTATGATCCATAGCAATCTTCAATTGTGCATTCTGCAGAAATCGTTCAAGTCTTTAGATTATTCCGTATATTCTCATTTGTTACTTTATCCCTCCTTAACAGCATTTAACCCCCCTTTAAAGTCACATTTCAGCAGCTTGTATTTTTCTTTTATTGTTGTCTGTTATTTCTTGTTGTTCCATTTCTACCCCGCCTTTAACTACAATGGTCATATCGGTGACCGTTCTCCTTTGGAACATATCGAAGGTGCTAACTCGTAAACGTTGGATTGCTTCATTAGATCACGCACACATTCGCACTCTTATTCATACTTACACACTCTGGAGAAGATGGGGAATCGTCTTGGTTCGAGAGAAATACCCACACGCAGCCGGGAATCGAACCCCGTACCTCTCGCATGGTAGACAGGTGCTCTAACGACTGAGCTACCAGCCCAACTGTTTTGTCTTGATATTGTGACTTTGTCGAGTTGCAGAAATTAAAACTCTCCTTTATTTCCGTAGAGATACACTGTTCAATTCTCACGTAACAACATTACATCACATATCACTATCTACAGCACCAAGGTCGATGACAATAACAAACATTAGCTTTCGTTACAACAACATTCTTGTTACACAACAGTATTTTCAACAACAACACTCTCAGCTGTTCTCTGCTTAATCTGTTTACAACTTGCAGCTCCTCTTCTTTCACAGCAACTCATCACTTCCTTAAATACCTCATTCATAACTCGAGAATGTTCTGTACAATCACTAGATATTCCACATATCTTTGACCTAACAGAATATTTGTCCATAGTGTGTCATGTTTGTTTTACTTGCAGGTATTTTTAACCTATATTATTATTCCAATTGATATAATCTGTGTACTGATAGCTGCAAATTCTCCTCATTATCCTGTACGAGGACTGTTCAATAAAGAATGATTACTTTTTTGACAACGTACCTTTACTCATCCTCATAGCTTTGATGGTTCTTCTCAAAATAGTCTCCCCTGAATGCGATGCACTTTTCCCAGAGTTTCTGCTAATCTTCAAAGAAATGCTGGAAACCATTTTTAGAGATCCTTCAAAATCGTCCCTGCAGCCTTCACCACTGCTTCTGATGATGAATAATGCCTCCCACGAAGGCGTTTCTTCAAGTTAGGGAATAGAAAAAAGTCACATGGGTCTAAATCCGGACTATAGGGAGGATGAGGGATGCACTTAACGTTGATTTTGGTAAGATATTCAGCAACAGCATTGGCAATATGTGGCCGCCCATTATCGTGGTGCAGCATCCAGTCTGCTTCACGGAAATGTAGTATTTTGCGCCTGATATGGACTTGCAATGTTTTCAAGACATCCCTGTAGTATTGTCCAGCTACTGATATGTGTGCAAGTACAACATGCTGATAAACCATTCCATAAATATCAAAGAATGAGATGACCATAACTTTCCCAGCAGAAGCAACCACTTTTGCTTTTTGGTTGTTGGTGATGAAGGAGATTTCCACACTGCACTTTGCTGTTTGCTCTCAGGATCAAAATGATGTAGCCAAGTTTCATCAGCAGTGATTACGTTTGAAAGAAACTCCGGATCTTTCTCTAACATCAACTTTAACTGCATGTTACCTTCATTGCAGCGGTAGGCGATGCTGAACATGTCTGAACTTGCCTGGTTCTCACAGGTGGGAACCAGGAGCACCAACAATGCAAATACTACGGTGTGTTTGCTTCACATTAAGCTAACAGAATATAATAAGATTGTATTTTAGTGCGCAAAATTATGACCGTAAAAATTATGATTATTCTTTATTGATCATCGGCATACAGCAGTTACATTGTGGGCCAACTTCTCGGAGATTAAAATTTTGTATTTCTTTCAAGAATAATCAAGTTATTACATAACCGTCTTAAAAATGAAATATTATAATATCAGAATTTCTTTCTTACGGCTCTCTGCACGCGAGAGTTGATTTCGTCTTCAATACTAAAGAATCTCGCTGCCATTAGTTGATGTTGATCTAAACGTGATTTAATATTGATATTTTATAGGCCCCAGTATTGTATATCTTACAAGTGTAAATAATGGTTTCATTTCCCGTTTTACTGTCATAAACGTTGATATACGTAAAATAAAATCCTATTTTAGGCCATGTGTGCTAATCTAATATTTATTTTATACAAAACTCCTACATCCAGCTAGATATAACATAATTTATAATTCTGCGGAATTGTAATTTCCTAGAATTGGTTATGAAACAAAGCTGCATTAACGTTGCCAGCGGTAATTGGGAAGTTTCTGGGAAAACAAGTGACGTCTACCGTATTAAAGTTTGTGTGGTCATTTTTAAACTCTATTTACTTTAAGGTCATTTCACTAAGTGGTTCCCTCGTTGACGTTTCTGGAATATAAATATAAGAAGTAACTTTAATGAATTTATATTTGCAGCAGCAATGTTACTTTAGTTATTACTGTCTAAAATAAGCACAGTACAAATTGCTTTATTACCCAAATATTGTGTTTTGTGTCCCCTTAATCCAAACCGACATTTTATTAAAATACCTAAGATGTTATACTCGTATGTCTTTTTCTAGTCTTGTATAAACTCTATTATTAAAAGTACCTAATCTTTTAATTAGTTCTTTACAGTCGAAGTAAGTGTTTGTAGGAATGATTTAATTACAAATTTCTTTATAGGTAAATGCAACATAAAACGTAATAAGCTTAAACGACTAGTCGCTGTACAGTGTATTTTACATTTTACACTCATTATCTGTCAGGACATTCCTATTCTGAAAAGTATGTGTACTTAAAAAATCAAAGAATCACAAGAAATATCTGAAAAATGAATATCCTCACAAAATGCTTCTGGGTATATATTTCGTGCCAGATAAAGTTATATTTTGTGTATTTAACAATTTGTTTATCTCTTATCATTTGCAATTTCCACGAAAGTCAACAAGAATGAAAAGGGCACGCCACTGTAGTGTAGTGGTTGTGTATCTGCCTCAGAGTCAAGAGGTGCTAAGTTCGAATCTCTGTCAGCATGAGTTATACCGATAAGACTTCATCCGGGGTTTGAAATACGAATGTCTTGCCATAGGCCCATGCGCTCATTGATCATCATTTCGTACATCGTCCGATATGACAAAGTTGGAGGTTTTCTCTTATCCTGAAAGATGAATGTCTGGTAACTCTAATCTCTATGTACGCTGTACTCATTTGAACATTTCATTCACCGTCCGATATGACTTAATATTGGAGGTTTTCTCTTATCCTGAAAGATGAATGTCTGGTAACTCTAATCTCCATGTACGCTGCAATCATTTGAACATTTTATTCACCGTCCGATATGACTTAACATTGGAGGTTTTCCCTTGTCCTGAAAGATGAATGTCTGGTAACTCTAATCTCTATGTACGCTGCAATCATTTGAAAATTTCATTCATCGTCCGATATGACTTAAAGTTGGAGGTTTTCCGTTGTCCTGAAAGATGAATATCTGGTAACTCTAATCTCTATGTACGCTGCAATAATTTGAACATTTCATTCATCGTCCGATATGACTTAACATTGGAGTTTTTCCCTTGTCCTGAAAGATGAATGTCTGGTAACTCTAATCTCTATGTACGCTGCAATCATTTGAACATTTCATTCATCGTCCTATATGACTTAACATTGGAGGTTTTCCCTTGTCCTGAAAGATGAATGTCTGGTAACTCTAATCTCTATGTACACTGTACTCATTTGAACATTTCATTCATCGTCCGATATGACTTAACATTGGAGGTTTTCCCTTGTCCTGAAAGATGAATGTCTGGTAACTCTAATCTCTATGTACGCTGTACTCATTTTAACATTTCATACATCGTCCGATATGACTTAACATTGGAGGTTTTCCCTTATCCTGAAAGATGAAGGTCTGGCAACTCTAATCTCTATGTACGCTGTACTCATTTGTACATTTCATACATCATCCTATATGACTTAACGTTGGAGGTTTTCCCTTGTCCTGAAAGATGAATGTCTGGTAACTCTAATCTCTATGTACGCTGTACTCATTTGAACGCTTCATACATCGTCCGATATGACTTAACGTTGGAGGTTTTCCCTTATCCTGAAAGATGAATGTCTGGTAACTCTAATCTCTATGTACGCTGTACTCATTTGAACGCTTCATACATCGTCCGATATGACTTAACGTTGGAGGTTTTCCCTTGTCCTGAAAGATGAATGTCTGGTAACTCTAATCTCTATGTACGCTGTACTCATTTGAACATCATTTCATTCATCGTCCGATATGACTTAACGTTGGAGGTTTTCCCTTGTCCTGAAAGATGAATGTCTGGTAACTCTAATCTCTATGTACGCTGTACTCATTTGAACATTTCATACATCATCCGATATGACTTAACGTTGGAGGTTTTCCCTTGTCGTGAAAGATAAATGTCTGGTAACTCTAATCTCTATGTACGCTGTACTCATTTGAACGCTTCATAGATCGTCCGATATGACTTAACGTTGGAGATATTCCCTTATCCTGAAATCTGAAGTTCTTGTAACTCCAAGCTCTATGTACCCTGTACTCATTTGAACATAATTTGATTTATCGTCCGATAGGACAATGTTGGAGGACGTTAATATAAAAAAATGAAGGCTGCAGTGAACATATAAGGAAACTTAAAAACATTTGTACATTTCATCTGTTATAAAACTACCTTAAACCTTTATGCCCGATTTCGCCAACTGATGGCAAGACTTAACACTTAACACTTAGAAATAGCTATAAATAAAATTGCATTTCACCAACATGTGTTAGCTCAACACTCGTGTTAAATCTCTTGTTAAACTAACAAGCCAGATTTCTGTTGTTAAGTCCTTAACAACTGTAAATCGTCCAGATAGCGAGCGTCAACTCAGCTTTTGTTGTCGATTTGCTATATTAAAAAGGTCTACAGGCTGACATGATCTCAATGGAAGAATTACTAGAAGCACTTAAGGAATATAAAAATAGAAAAGCAACTGGACCAGATGGAATAAATATGGAACTGCTAAAATATGGGGGTATAATACTGCATTTAAGATTGTTGCACTTAATAAATGAATGTTGGAAGGGGTGTAAAATTCCAGACCAGAAGTTATACTCATCTGTAAAAAAAGGAGACAGGAGAGAATGCCAAGGTTACCGAGGTATAAGTCTTCTCAACACAGCCTGTAAAGTGTATGCAAGGATTATAAATAAAAAATTGAAAATAATAGCCGAGGTATTAATAGAGGAAGAACAAAGCGGCTTTAGAACAGGACGATCGACAACAGATAATATATTTGCTTTGCAGCAAATAATTAAGAAAAGCTAAGAGTATAATTTACAAACACATCTGGTATTCCTAGACTTCAAGAAGGCATTTGACACTGTTAAGGGTATGCAGCACCGAATTTGGCTAAAAATTTGGGGAAAAAATAATATTTTTGTTTTTAAGCTAATAAAATACTTTGAACCTTATAGTATCATAATCCAACAAAATTTATGAGTTTCAAGCATTTAAATACCTTCATATGACAATTTAAATGCCTGTGCGCACCTGCATGCCGGCCTTGGATTCACAGAATTCTGTCATTTGAGTTGGATTGAACGTACTAAATTAATGCATTTGAAATTAGCGGGAAAAGTTTATGGTGGAATTTTGTGTGTTGGTATGATAGTTATTTCTTACAATATGTGGCACAATGGAAACAAAACACTGGCTGCAAACATTGAAAGCAAATAATAATGTTTATTATTTTACTTTTGTGTGAGTTTCCAACGGTCGGGATTTTCTTGTGTTTCTCTTTAAACTACATACTGTTTATATATAACTGATGAGTTTTAGTGTGCCATTTAACATTTATAAAGATATTTTATACATCAAAACGTGGATATAACTGTTATATAGGTTATAGGTAAAACATTCTTTGAAACATCTGACCTCTTGTTGACTTTGTACATAGCTAGGATCATGAATAGCCCAAACGATACATGGGAAGAAACACCTAAACATAACACAACAATGTGAACATACTTGAGGCCTGATATGATAAGAAAATTACTGGCTGTGTACCAAAGGCTGGCACCAGATGAAATCCTAAGGAGATGTACATTGGGTAAGACACAAAATGCAAATGAAGGTTTACATAACATGATATGGCATAATTGCCCAAAAGAAATATTTGTTTTAAAGAAGAGACTTCAGGTTGCTGTGACATCAACCATCAGTAAATTAAATTTTGGTTGTTCTGCCTCACTCAAGCTGCAGTCGGACATAATGGACACAGATTTCACCAGCATCTCTAAAAATTAGTAAAGGAAGGACCAATTACGCTTACTTCATTCAGCAATTTCTGCGAAAGTAACTTCTAAAACATACAGAAGGAAACTGAAATTGAAGAGCACTGCAGCAGAAGAGAGAAAGAAGAGGCAGGAGGGTCCAACTTACCTATCTGGAGGTTTTTAGTCTGCTTCAAGGCATACAGCTGAGAAGGAAAATGTTTTGGACTTTAAAATTTGATTTACTCAGATATAGTTTTTTCAACATTTTTTGTCATGCAAAATGTTCCACACGATGTAGTTTCGATTCAGTTCCTCTAAAATTTTCAACACATGTTCTTAGAAAGCAAACAAAGGTTTCTATTATATGAGTGTTTAATATTCATTATATTTTTAAAGTTATTGATATAAAAAGTCACAGGTTTAATCATTTTTTGGCTTTTTTTGTTTCCTCAATACCTATTTTTTTCACTCTGGAACTAAAAGTAGTATAAGAAATTCATATAATAGATCTTTTCTAAGTAACCATCTGAATATTTTTAGAAATCGAAAAATTAAAATTTTGAAAATTTTCATCACATGGGGCGGTTTGAATTTTGCCGAAATTTTGAATTTCAAAAATTAATTGCTCAAAAACTATCGAAGATATAAAAACCAAATTTTGAATTCTGTGTCCACTATGCATCAGAACTAAGTGGTGAAAATTTCAGCAAGATTGGTTGAAAATTGCTGGATTTGGGGTTGTCGGTGCTGCATCCCCTTAACAGGGAAATGCTATGGAAAATTATGGAAAATAGTGGATATCCACAAAAAATAATTAAAGTAATCAAAAATATGTATAGCAACTCCAAAATAATAATAAACACAGGAGTTCATAAAACCGAACCAATTTTAATTAATAGAGGCGTAAGACAAGGGTGCAATGTATCACCTACTCTTTTTAATATATATATTGATATCATCCAAAATTGGAAAAGTATTATTAAATCAGAAATAAAACTACGTAAGAACAAAATTTTAAATATTTTACTATATGCAGATGACGTGATTTTAATACAAGAAACGGAGGATAAATTACAATATGTACTATACCGCTTGAACCAAGTATGCCAACAGTATGATCTTAAAATATCGACGGAAAAATCTAAGATAATGGCCTTTTGGGGAAAACAACATATAAGATCAAAAATAATCACTAGAACAACTATAAGAATTCAGCTATTTAGGACGTATTCTTAATTATATGACGAAAACAGACAGAGATGTGAGCAAAAAGCTTGCAACATTCCAAATGATTTGTGGAATTGTGCATAGAACGTTGAGAAATGAAACAAGAAAAGATACAAGATTAAAGTTGTACAAAGCGATGGCAGTCCTTGCACTACTTTATGGAAGTGAGGCATGGGTACTCACGAAGAAAATGAAAAGCCAAATTCAAAGTGCAGAGATGAACCTTTTAAGGAAAACAAAGGGATGCACAAGGTTGGATAGAATAAGGAATTAAGACATAAGAAAGGAACTCAACGTAGACTCGATAAGTAGCAAAATTGAAAAATATCAAAAGGAATGGATGCAGCATATACAATGAATGTCCGAAACAAGACTGCCTAAGATTGCATTCCAATATCAGACACAAGGAGAGAGAGATGTTGGTAGACCTAAAAAGAGATGGAAGGAGCAATTATTGTGAGACGGAACGGGTTCTCTGCCCAGGCCGTGAAGTGAAGAAGAAGAGGAAGAAAACCGTCTAAATGGCATTCGTAGTAGGGTACTACCTATGAGGAGAAATCATTTTGAGGAGCTATCAGAAGAAAATATTCTAGAGAGGTATAAACTGTCAAAACAAGTTGCTCTGAAGGTTACTGCGAAAGTACAAGATAGGTTAGAACATGCAGATTTCACCTTTGCTTCAAGTATTAATAACTTTCAGGATAAAGGAAAACCCCATATAAAATTTATGCAGATATCTCACCCTAACGAAAATTCCAACTCGGCAGTTCTTGAACATGAGGCATACAAGACAAGGATTTTCTAAGGCAAGCTAAGTAACTAAAATAAATTTAAGCAATGAACTATCATGATTATTGTTAATTATGTATTATATACCGACGATATTTCCATGTGATCAGCATATAGTAGACCTGTGGTAGCACAATTAAAGGATTTAGCAGTACTAGTAACTGCTTTTGGTCAGTTGAGTGAACGTTTCATTTTATTTCCCTCAGTCCTGCAAATATAGTTTTTGAGTATTTCACTCGTTCAGGCCTTGAGCTACAAAATCCCCCATTGTATTTACTGATATAAATATGTATTATACATTGTGTCGTCCTGAATTTCATTAGATTTGACATTTGCTTTCTAAAATTATCATTGACCCATTTCCTTTGTTTTACAGTTGTTCCTAAATTAACATAAATAGATAGTTAACCTTGATGTTATGTAGTTCAAAGGTTAACTTTCCTACAGTTAGAAAGCATTGGTTTGTTTTCTGTTTTGCATTATTACAGTCTATTGTCGCTTTCTGCTCTGTAGTGAAAATAGCATTCTAATTTATACCTTAAAGATCTAGGTCTGAATTTTGTTTTGGGTGTCTTCCCTGGGTAAAATTTGCAGCAGAGAGGTAGAGTACAAAATTAATTAAAAAGACAAGGAATAATTAATTTTACTAAAAATATGCATCACTCTAAAGTTTTCGTGCAATAATTCTTAGAATTATATAACAATTGGAAGTGTGAGAGAGCGAATTAATATCATTTGGTAGACGGGAAGTAATTAAGGGTTTAGACCGGGCTAGATGTTGGTCAAAGGTTACGATTCTTCATAATTTAATTAAGCAGGTAAGTTTTATTGCAGGTAAATGTAAATAAACTGAAAAAATCAGCCAGCTTTGTACAGCTTGGCAAGAATGTATGGGGCTGGCAGTGGAAGCTTGCGTAAAAATAAACAGATAAGGGATATTACGTCACCATTCGCTGTACCGCTCGGCAATACTGAAATACAGAACTTCCGTCTGTTACATTGGACGGGTTAAATCAAGTCAACATTTATACATCGCCACGCGAAGTCATATGCTCTCAAAGTAGTAAGTTAATATTCAGTGTGTTATAGTTTGGTAAATAAAGAGAAATATAAGGGTTAAAGGTTATTAATGCTACAGCAACTACAGTGGAGAAAGATGAACTATCAGCTCGATGAGAGATAACTTTCAGCACTTGGTAAATACCGCCGACATTAAAAAATGTTCGAACTTGGAGATAATCATTTCTCTCACACTAGCCGTGTGTAGGCTAAGGTTTGGATGAATCAAATAAAAGAATAGTGGTTTAACTTAAGTACTTAAGCACTTACAGCATAGTAAGTTGCCACAAAAGGTGCGTGTCTCATAGCATATGAGAACTCCTAGTGGTCTACCAGGAAACATACGAGTCAGTTGAAGAATTTAAGGTCAAGTCAGCATGTTGGCCATAGTAACTCAGTGGTTTAACTATGAAGCCTGAGACCTAAGTACTTACAGCATAGTAAGTTGCCACAAAAGGTGCGTGTCTCATAGCATATGAGAACTCCTAGTGGTCTACCAGGAAACATACGAGTCAGTTGAAGAATTTAAGGTCAAGTCAGCATGTTGGCCATAGTAACTCAGTGGTTTAACTATGAAGCCTGGGACCTAAGTACTTACAGTATAGTAAGTCGCCACAAAAGGTGCGTGACTCATAGCATATGAGAACCCCTAATGGTCTACCGGGAAACATACGAGTCAGTTGGAGAATTTAATGTCATGTCTGCATGTTGGCCATAGTAGCTCAGTGGTTCAACTATGAAGTATGGGGCTTAAGTACTTACAGCATAGTAAGTCACCACAAAAGGTGCGTGTGTCATAGCATATGAGAACTCACAGTGGTCTACCGGGAAACATACGAGTCAGTTGGAGAATTTAATGTCATGTTGACCTGATGGCCATAGTAGCTCAATGGTTTAGAGGAACCGCACGGTGAGCGGGAGATCCGTGGTTCAAATCCCGGCTACATCATTGAATTTTTCAGTCTGGCTCTACTCATCCAAAGGAATAGTGTGTTAATGTTAAGAGGAAATATTCTAAACCAGAGATGAAACGTAATTTAAAAGGAAGGCGTTGTCAAAAGGCCGAAGGGGGTATTCATGCATTTCTACAGCTTCATTGAATAGACAATTCAGCAACGCCTTTAGCGCATTAAAACCACATAACTTGTGGTAATGTAAAACATTGTAAGTATTCTTGTATTATTATCTTGTTTTTAAGCGAAACATTAATAGCCCAAAATGATGAAATGCTCGTCATCAATGACTCAGTATGTGTACTAAAATATCTATGTGGGTAACTGAAGGTAAAAAACAAAGTTATTTCTCGTAGGTAACGATAAGTTTTTGAAATTGTGACAGATTGCGAAATATTCATAAAAGACTGTATTTTTGCCCCAATCCTGTTTAAGTAGTTTCAAAATACGAAAGTGGTACTACAATACAATATTAATGTTAAATGTGCTGCAATTAATGGTTTCTTTCTGAAATGCTTATGTAAAAATCAGAATGGAAGCACGTTTTTAAATAGTTGCTTAAAAGAAACAAAATATTGAGAATTTGAATGAACTGAATGGCTTAAAACATTTTTTCACTCTTCCAAGAGGTTGATAAACATTTAAATATCCTCAGTCCTTTTGATTACTATGAATAGATCTGAAAACCCAAGAGGGAAAGAAGATCTCATAATAGGGGTAGTATTATATTATTATTTTTACCTTTGAGATACATATGAGAATGCATCCAAAACTAATAATACAAAAACTAAAAATTTAGACCACCAATAAGCGCCCTTAATATAAAGTTAATTTAATTAACTTTATGAAACTGCTGTTCAGTAATCGACAGTTTTTATAATAAATTCTTTCTTTTACGCTTTATAGATGTAATTTCACACGGTCTCGACTATTCCAACAATGAAGTATTCCTGAGTATTCTTTCAAAGGAAAGTGAAACATCGACAGTACCTGTGACTTCTTTAACCTCTCCCCTACAGTTAAGGAAATGCTGCATATAAGTACCCCTAGCAGGGGAATTTGTTAATTAATGGCCTGTGGTAGGTTAAAGTTGAAACCTTTTTAGTCTTTTCAGTATCGTTCTTAGTCTTTTCAGTATCGTTCTTATTTAAAGCTTAGCCGAAGATTTGGCAGTTTGCCTATTTTCTGGGTCATGTGGGATTTGTGATGGACGATGCTCATCTGGACAGATTTTGTCGCACTTCTCTATTTCCCCCAGTCATTTATTTCACCAACTGCTCGATCATCACCTATCTTGTCATCCACTTCATCCCCATTCTATATCATCTTCTTTCTGACTCCCATACCTCGATCATCCGTTACTTGTTTTTTGATCCAATTTCCTCAACAAATCTGTCACCTCAGGCGCTCACTTCTAAGACCTGTCGAAATTTATTGAGTAGTATTTGGGATTATGCTACTGGTTCCAAATGTTCGCTCTTTCTAATATTAGTACAGATACATAGAAATGCTTCTCTTCAAAATTATTTAAAAGTTCAAAGTGTATGTACTACAAAATGCAAATACATGAAAATAATGTTGAATGTACACCCCAAAATGATACATTTCTAATTTTAATATGTTGAAGGTCACTACCTCTACTCTTAAGTTATCTTTTCCTTTTGGCATGATACAACCAACGTCTTTTGAGTGCATGGAAAAAACTCTAAGTTGTACTTTGTTGGCCAGATATTAGTAGATATAAGACATCAAATGAATAAGGGTGCTTTATTGGTATCCTAAGCTACTTATATGTGTAAATGAAGTTCAGAATTAAACATATTTATTTCCTCATTTAAGTTCCCTAACAAAGGTTGACGCACGGGCCCTTGGGTATTATAAAACGTAATTATGCCAGTTGCTTCATTCGAAGCCTTCAGTCAGGCATGACAATTTTCAAACAGCTTGGAAAATCCTGGAAGTCTGTATCTTGCAATGTCTCCAAATTACTTTGACAAGCCTGGTCCTCCATTTTGGAAACTTGTGAAACGGCTATTATAGAAGGACATTTATCTAACATAAATTGACACCAGTGGTGGTTAAAAATAAAATACAGAAATTAAAAAAAAATGTTCGCAACATTTCAAAACGCCTTTGAGGTATGGTACACCTGTATTTCAAAATTCCTTGAAAGTTTGACGGGAACAATGGTTGACCAATGAGAGCAGTAGAAGACAATGACCAGAAACACTTTAGCGATGGTGTTTAACGGAGTTTAATAAAGTCATGTTTTCTTGATAATTAGCGTGGGTTTGAAGACTCAATTAAACGATCCAAGAAAAATTGTAACGAAAAGGGGGATGCTGTGCGATAATTTCATCGCGAATACGATGTCATATTTTACATTTTGAATATAACTACTGAAGCAGTTTATCCGTTTCCTTTCGTATTATGTGGTGTTAGGTGCTGTACATTTCTTTTATACGAGGTGCATCCAGAAAGTAAGCTAAGCTGTTTTTAAAAGCAAAAATAACATACATGAACAACTTTACTGGCAATAGGTACAGCAATGTTTGAGCTATTTTTCGATATAGTCACTAAAAGACTTCCGATACTTGTCATAATGTGGGACGAACTTTTTTTATGCCTATGTCGTAGAAGTCCACCGCCTGTAAATGGAACCACAGTGTGAAAATACTCTTCAGCCATTCGTCGTTGTCGAAACTTTGTACAGAGGACAGGAATATCTTGAGGTGCAAGAAAAGATGGAATTCACTGGGAGCAAGATCAGGACTATGGTGGTCGATCAAACAGCTCCCAGCCAAACTTCTGTAAATGCATTAACTGCTGCTGGGTTTAGGGGTGAAGTGTGAAATCAGGGTCTCATCGCCCATGATGACCCTGTAGAGGAACGCGTCTTTATCTTCATGATACCACTGCAGAAATACCTGTGCTGCTCTTAAGGGTTCCGGTTTTTGCTCGGGTGGCTTTTTGGCACCCATCTGGCACTCAATTTCTTGAACAGCAGGCGTTAAGCGACAATTTCAGGTAACAAGCATTGGGTTATCTGCAGGAAAATAGTTGCTGAGCTCTGTCGGTTCTCCACGTCCCGTAGGGGAGGGGATTCGTCCCTTTCAGCTGCCAAGGTGCGGGTGCTGCGGACCCTTAGCACTGGGGTACCTCTGACGTTACTAGAGGAACCTCGGGCCGAACATTCGAGCCGTTCCCTCTGGGAGCTGTTCGGATTGGGTTGGTCTTGAGGGGGCAGTGTGTTCCCGCCACCCACGGGAAATTGGGTACCTCCGGCCAGGCTCCGGCCGCCCGGAGAGGGTAGAGGGTTGCCTCATAAGTTCCGGGTACTAGCCTGCAGAGCTAGTAGAAGGTGTGCTAGATCACCATTCGGCCCCACCGAGGTTAATTGGTAGCCGGTTCATTAAGAACCGGCGCATAAGTGGCGTATCCACTTCCGTCCTGTCTGCCGTGTGCAGCGGGGGGGGGGGGCAGTTTATAAAATAGGTACTGTCCTACGGTAAATATACCCGAGAGGCCTGGGTTCTGGTCCTACGAGTCCAGGACTAATGGGAGTAGATCCTCGCACTTAATGTCGGTTCTCCACGATGTGTTGCCGCACCAGCTCAACCAGGTGATCATTGCTGAGAGACGGTCCTTCACTGCACTCAACACGGACACTTCGAGCACCTTCGGACCAGCGTTGCACCATCTGTTTGCTCATGATATTTTACTCATAAATCTGACGGAGGAGACATAAATTTCGATGGGCGATATTCTTTGTCCATTAAGGAACTCTATCACTGACCGCACCTCGTAGGAGACAGGAGAACAAATAAGAGGCGCCACTTTGGGAAACCGCTGCCGCCCTACTGGCTCAGGCGAGACCTATCCTGACAGCATATGCTTGTTACGTCATAGATCTGTTAGGTTGCGTAATGTTCCCGGCTAAATACATTTACTTTGAAGGAAACAGATTCGGGAAATATACTTTCTGGATACAGCTCGTATTTTGATCTCCTAGATCATCGGTGCTCACCTTCTTTGCAGTTTGTACTATCGAAATATTGAGCAAAAAATGCATTAAAATATGCTATCTGCAACGTTTTTCCAAATAAAGCAGTAATAGAGCGATAAAAGATTTGCTGTTTACACTCTCACTCTTGTGCGAAAGTTCTTAATAATTTTTTTCTGTTATTTACTGAATATTAATCAAAATCATACTCACCTATAAGTGAAATAGGAGTAAACAAGAGCTGCTCACAACTTGATGGCTTTGAAATTCCATTTGCTTTGCAAGGCCAAGAGATAAACAAGAAAGGATAAAAGAATAGAAAATGGAAACGACTTCGCCTTTAAGAAAACAAAATATACATATTAAACAATTCAACGACATAACAAGATGCATCTAGATTTGTTCTGTCTCTTAAAGTTTGTCAGTTTTATAAGTCATCCAGAACGAAGAGGCTTCACAGTCTTCGTCAGATAATGCAAGATATTTATTGAATATGTCATGATTAGATCTTAAACATACGGTATTTAAATAAAAATTATTAGAGCCATTTTTGAGGTACTAAATATTTTATAAAAATATTTCTTTTAAAGGTAGTCTGGGATGACAGAATCTTGCGTTCATCCTTAAAATATGTTATAAGGGTGATATTTAACTTACTTTTTGTTTTCAATCGCAGGTTGAGGGACAGACACATAAACGTTTCTTTAATGCAGTTTTTTTTTTCTAAATTCATGCAGTCTCAAAACGTATTTGCAAATATCGAGGTTTAACTGTATTAGAACAGCACAGTGAAGCGAAAAATTATTAACTTTTAGATGAGTCGTATTTATTACACATCTGCTTCACTTTCGTACCTATTTTGAGGACATGTTTCGCAAATCATCGTTTGCATCTTCGGCTCTTATGCGACTAAAGCTTGATCCATCGGTGTGGTTAATTCTGGGGTTGCTGCTGCCATCTGTTGATTTAGTGATGAACTTAAATGTGGGATTCTCTTCTGGCGGGATTTCAAAGTTCATTAGTTGGTTTTTATGTTTTTCTATGTATATTCTCTCCCATATGACGAGTTCACTATGTTTTTGTACGTATTTTAGTAATTCTGTGCTATCTTCAATTTCATGACTTTCAGACCAGAAATGAGCTGCTATTGCGGACTTATCAATATTTTTTGTATCTTAAGTGCCTGAAGTGTTCTTTCTTTCTAGTGCCTATGTTTCTTTTTGTCCTCCCTATGTAAATTTTTTCACAGTCTTTACACTTAATCTTGTAAATGCCTGACTTTTCCTCTGGTTTTATCTTATCAGTATTATTACAGTGAAGTAGGTTTTTAATGTTGTAATTGTTTTCTGGTGCCAATGTTATATTGTATTTCTTGAATATTTTTTGGAACTTTTTTGTGGCCCAGGGGTGGTAAGTAAATTTAGCAAATCTAATTTCTTGTTTTATTGGTGTGAGAGCTGTGATCTGTTTTAATCTCTTTTGAAGTTTGAATGATTTTAGTTTTTTATCTACAAGGTTTTTCCCATATCCATTTTTATATGCAGTTTTTAAGATTTGATGGTATTCGTTTTTGAGAACACTTCAGGCACTTAAGATACAAAAATATTGATAAGTCCGCAATAGCAGCTCATTTCTGGTCTGAAAATCATGAAATTGAAGATAGCACAGAATTACTAAAATACGTACAAAAACATAGTGAACTCGTCATATGGGAGAGAATATACATAGAAAAACATAAAAACCAACTAATGAACTTTGAAATCCCGCCAGAAGAGAATCCCACATTTAAGTTCATCACTAAATCAACAGATGGCAGCAGCAAACCCAGAATTAACCACACCGCTGGATCAAGCTTTAGTCGCATAAGAGCCGAAGATGCAAACGATGATTTGCGAAACAGTCCTCAAAATAGGTACGAAAGTGAAGCAGATGTGTAAGAAATACGACTCATCTAAAAATTAATAGTATTTGCAAATGTTTATTTCCTCTAGTTACTTTCAGAGTAGAAGAAGTTAAGATGAATGTTGTTGAAAAATGATCAGTAACTAGTTTTGGAGTACCATGTTTAAAACTATCATTTGATTCTGATTGGTGAATAAGACATCAATGACGCCGTACCAACTTTGAGAAGTTCTCGCGTGTGGAAATGCCCCGTTCGGCGGATCATAACTTTTAATAACCTCTGTACAGTTTATACGCTCCTGGGAAGGTAATCATCGGTAAGAACCGGTTACGTTGGTCCAGATCAGAGCTGTACCTGGAAGAATGCAATTGTTTCACAAGCCAGTTACTGTATCAACTGGGCATGAAGCTGCCTTCCGATAGTCACGGCCTACACACGAGATTGGTATCGCCGACAGGGATTTACGAGTTCACCACAAGCAGATAAACCTCAAAACATGGGCTGATGTTAACGGTAACATAATGTATAAGAGCATAAGCACACGGGTGCTTTAAAACAAGTAGGTGCATTGCGCTGTCCTCCATCTTCTCTACAAATCCTACTAATATACAGTTTTACATTGATATATTTATATTATTTAAATTTATTTCACACTATATGAAATACGCGGCATTGCCCTTGGTTTTTTCGTTTATCCCTTTAGTATTTCGTCTTAAATTGCATTTGCCCAGTAGCCTTGCGTTTCTTTAGAGGCATTTAAAAACGGTATACCAGACACTTAGAGCGTTACTGAAAATTCTCGCAAGTGACTACCGTTATACTCGCATCGCTATGCTCCTGAAAAATTTGATGATATAATGCCTGCTGCGTGTAAACCACGTGTACCACAAATCTGCTGCGGAGTAGAACCGCAGCGCCCAAAACTGAAGCCTGGAATGTGTCATAATCCCTCCCTACAATGCTATGTTATTATGCCGACATGTTCCTATACTCTATCTCAGGCTAGTTTAAACCTGCTGTAAACAACAAGGCGGAACTGACTCAACTCACCACGTGTTAGAAGCTACATGCACGCACACGTGAAATTATACGCTAAATTAAGCTGCAGTTTATTTAAAATTACTAAAGCATAATGCTATTATATAATATTTTTGCATTCCTATATCAGGTAGGTCTCTCACAACGAGGTCTTGGTCGAGTTGAATGCTGATTAAGATATTGTTTATAGTGTGGAGTTGCTTCTGATCTTTACATCATGGAGCAGGCCGTTGCTTCAGCCTAAATGAAACACAATGGAGAAAAAACATTAAGAAGTGGCGAGAGGCGAATAGTACCTAGCTCATTGTTTCGCCCTGCTGAAAGAAAGAAACCCGGAATCGTCTATAAAATTGAATATTGAGAAACAAACTGGTGATCTCCTTGGTGTTTTCGCATGTAGTGTACATAGTGGTAGAATGGAAGAGCAAGTATCCGTAACTCCAAGAACACCGGCGTAAGTTACTACAATTATTACAAACAGCGCGTAAAGAAATACGACGATTTTACGAAAAGTGTTATACGCAGTAAAGTTCATGATTATTTTTTTTCAGAAATGAACTAACACAAAGATTCTCTAATTTAATGTGTATCCCATCCAACCGTCAATCCGTCCGTCCCTCCGTCCGTCCATCCATCCATCCATCCATCCATCCACCCACCCACCCACCCACCACCCACCCACCCACCCACCCACCACCCACCCATCCACCCATCCGCCCATCCGGCCATCCATCCATCCATCCATCCATCCATCCATCCACACATCCGCCCATCCACCCATCCACCCACACATCCGCCCATCCACCCATCCACCCACCCACCCACCCATCCATCCATCCATCCATCCATCCATCCATCCATCCATCCATCCATCCATCCCTCCATCCATCCACCCACCCATCC